>JAGPOW010001543.1:54203014-54246630 GCA_030014935.1 Caiman crocodilus
TGGAACCGGCTTCCTAGGGAAGTTGTTCTTGCTCCTACCTTGGGTGTCTTTAAGAGTAGATTGGATAGGTACTTGGCTGGGGTCCTGTGACCCTGGCACCCGTTCCTGCCTTTGGCAGGGGGTCAGACTAGATGGCCTGCTCTAGGCCCCTTCTGACCCTAGATACTATGATACTATGAACTTGACAAGCTCAGTGAACCTATTTAGGAAATCTAAGAGATTTTAAATAGAAGGATCATATGGGATACTTGGGGTGAAGAAAAGGGTTAAGAATATAGTTCCTGAATTTTCTGCTCATCTTTGCTACAAATTTGGCAACATGTGCAATTAATGCACCTGAATTTTCTTTGCAGAAGAAAAAATATTTTTTTCCTGTCTTTATCACAGAGATATTAATTCTCACGTACCTATACAAAGAATTCTAAGAGCTACAAATCAAAAGCCACCTGGGAAGTGCACAGCACTGTTAGACTTTCCTCAAAGAGAGAAAAAGAGAGAGAGGATGATTAACCCCATTCTTACTCTCAACCTTCATCAGACATTGTGTTTTCCAGAATGGGACATGGGGTTGGCAGTTTCCAGCATCCTGGGCAGAAAAACCCCCATAAAATATCTAGAAATTGCTGCTTTTAGTCTTAGGTGTAGTCATTGTATTGATATCAAATGATACCTGTGTAAGCTGTTATGATGATGTAACTACTGTGTCTGTTGTTTTCTATAGCAATAGAAGTATAGTAAAACCACTGCAGTTTTAACCTAGTTTCATTCAAAGTTAAAATTGTTGAGTTTAGCTCATTGGTATAATTACAGGAGCATGCAGATGGAAAGGTTAGGGTGAGTCTCCATGAGCGTGTACATATGTCTTGTGGTGCTTCAAAGCAGTTTGAGGTGCCGCAAGGTACATGTGATACACCTGCAAGCATTTGCCATGGGATTTTTTGACACTAGGAAATCCCAGTGTAAAAAAAAAAAAGCACTACTGAAAAGCCAGCATGGTGCATGCAGCAGCGGCATGTGCTGCCGGAAAGGAAGCCCAGCTGGCCAGAGCCACACCCTGGCTGTCAGCCAGGCTCTGAGCACCTGGATCACCACCAGGGCTGCCCTGGCAGGCTCCCAAGGCCCCAGGTAAGGCTGCTGGAGCCAGTACAGGTGCTGGCCCCAGTCTGTCTTGCCCCACACCAACCCCACATTCAGGAGCGTACACAGTGGCAAAAAGCAGCAGCACAAATTTGTGCTTGCTGTTATTTTTGCTGTGGCAACCACACGCCCCTGCATGCGGGAATGTGCCCTTAAATTGCAACTGCTGATGCATGGTCCCAAGCAGCAGCTCCCCCAGCCCTTCCCAAAGCAGTTAAAAGGTATGTTATATGTACCACTGTCCCATCCAAATTAGCAAAGATCAAAAATGTTTTCACAGTAAGTGACAGAGTGCATCTCCCCTCTTCCTCTGTATTCGACCACTCATGCTACAGAGCTTACACTTCTCTGGTACTGTATTGGCAGGGTACAGTATAATTTCTGAATTTCCTTTTTGGCTCCTTCTCATTTTCTGCTTTCCCGCTCTGCATGAGATATGACAAGTTCTTCTGCATTGATTTTTTCCACTGTAATGTATTTTGATTTTGTTTTACTAATTGCCTAAAACACAGGTATGATTCCTGACCTCCAAAGGATATAACCAGTTTGCTGATTTATTTCCCAGAGGTGATGTCTCTTCCTTTCAGACACTTGTTTATTCTGTCCAATCAGTTTCCAAAACAGAGGAGGTCTTGTAGATGAAAGCAAGTCAAATATCATGATCTAATATGCCATTTTCACAAGGTGACTTCTTCAGAGAAAGGAAGAGCCCACAATACTTTCTCATAATTCACCCTGTGGAAGTTTGCTTTATGTACAAATACTTTATGGCCCTGGGATTTAATATTCATTCATTCTGGGCTGCTAAAGTAAATGAGTTTTTTAATTAGATTTTTAGACGAATTTTTCTTGCTTATCCTGATTAATATTAAAAATGTTAACATGCATTTTATAATGTTAATCACCCATAAGGAGAATCCTCTATTCTGCTTGATTAATGCCAGCTTTCAAGGAGATAATATATTGTCCCTTTCAGTCCTTAAAAACACCATTTTAAAATGATAACAAGCTGCAAATTAAGGTGACTGATGTATGTCTTACTACCTGAGCATCTTAAGCCCTCCTTATTTCACTACACCAGAAACTGCTGTCACTGGAGCTGGCTTCTGTGTGCTAAGTACTGTCTCCTCCTGCTCTGCTGAGTACTTTCGGGGGGACCTGAGTTGGAGGTGCAGATGTACTGGTGGCTATAAGTCAATGTTATGAATAGTTTAATGTCATATACACAAAGTTTGTAGCAGCACCAGGAATAAGTAGGACTTTTGAGGTGCAAGACCTATAAAGCTCTCGATAGCTGAGGTGGGCACACATCTCTGCCAGCCTACTGCCCAGCACCATCTCATTGTTTCCTTGTGCTCCTCTCTCCATCCATCTTCATACATGTTCTCATCTTATACTTTGGAAACTCTAGAGGCATAGCGGTTTTCTCTGCACAGTATCTATCACCATCAGGTCATAGCTTACAACTGCGACCCCTGAGAACTACCAGAATACCAATAAAAATAATAGAGCTTTGTTTTAATTATTGGAAGATGGTCCCCTTTGCCAACTGGTTTCTCATTTCTGTGCCTTATCTACATGAGACCAAATCTTGCTTCAACCTGGAGTCCACTGAGTAATTGTAATTACTATGGTTTTGCTACAATTGAATTGCTGGTGTTCAATTAAATTGAATCCACTGCCCTGCTGTCTTGCCAGTTAATGTAATACAAACTCTCTTTGTGTTTGGGTCTGCATACATGCCCACAGTCCCTACTGTGCACTTAGAAAGCCCATATACTGGTTTATCGGGGCTAGCACAGATCAGGTTTGCAAGCCCTGTTCCTGTTCTTATAATATATCCTGGATAAGTTGTGACCCATCTCTCCAGCCCCATACCTTGCAGAGGAGATATAGCACAAGAGTAAGTAGCAGGGCTTGTGTATTGACTGCTCTCTACTGATGTTCCCAGAATCCCCTGTTAGTTGTATCTTCTGGCCTTTCTGGTCACTTCCTCTTGTCCATGAGTTCTCCTGAAGGCCCAGGGCATGTCGTGTTGTCTTTTTAGCAATTAACCTTAAATCTTTCTTGTGGGCTGCTTAGTTAGAGGTTAAAAGCTTGCACCAAGCTCAAGACCTTTCAGGAGCTGCCTGAGGGGCTCCAGTTGTACCTGATGACCTGACTGGCTACAGGATATCAGACCTCAAGGTATAAGTGCAGGACTCTGAGAATTGGGCTGTTTAGAGCTCCACAGCTCTGAGGTCCTCCCTCCTCTCTGACTACTTCCTAATTCTGTTTTTGGTACTATCTCAGTTACCAGCATCCATCCTAGTTCCTTTGATGCCTAGCCATCCTTCTGAGTCTCTGGATTTTCCTTGCCATCTATTCCTGCTCTAGTCCCTGACTCCTGCCACAGGCTCCGGATAGCTGGTTCTGACCTTGGCCCATGACTCATGGGTCTTGACTTTGACTTCTGACTCTAGTTTATGATCTTGGTTTGGCTCTTGGCTCTAGGCACCTGTGCCTGGCTCCCTGAGCCTGGACCTTGGCCCCTGGATTCAACCCCTGGAGATGGTTTCTCATGCCCTGGTTTCCACCTTGCTCTAGACTGCCTGCACAAAGCACCCTGAAGGCATCTTCTTCATATGCAGCTAGCTAGCCAGGGGGCCATTAATGAATTCTTCTGAATTTATGGAGGGAATATTCTTAAGATCATAATTTTAACTGCAGCACCAGGAATAGATACCATGGCCCTCCACTGGGCTCTGTTCCATTGCTAGAAGCACCTTAAATAGCAGTGCTGGAGAGCTATGGATGTTTACAGCCTGAGTTGAAGAAGCCAGCGTGTAACATACGTGACCCAGCAATGTGGCTTCTGTGTTACCCTTGTTGCATGAAATTCTAGTGCCCAAAATACTGAGCTCTCATACCTGGCTAGCCTACAAGGGGAACTTGATCTGCAGAGAGGAAGAGGAGGCAGTTCTTAGTACCGGAGTCAGCTCAGATCAATCCATTGTTAACCGGAAGCAATTTTTTGTGGACTTTCTGGCAGATTTCTTGGAAGATCTTTGTGATAGGAATCTTCCTTAAAGGGCAGAAGCAGTGAAAGCATCAGCTGGTAAGTGTTGCCTGCCATATTTGTCATTACTGCATGGACTTATGTAAAAAGGAATGAACTTATTTATGTATGGACAATAAAACCATTCTGAGGGAAGATTTTGTGTTTCACACTTGGAAGCCACTAAGAATTTCTACAGCTGCTTGTTTTCTTGTCTGTTTTCCATGGCAGTACAGTCCCTCAGCAATGTACATACAAAACTGTGTGCCAGGTACTTTCTAGGCACAGTGTTACAAACGCAAGTCAAGTGTTACATGTCTTGTGGTACTACCTTTGCAATTCTACATACAACTGTAGGGTCAAAAACCTTGAAGGAATCATAATATAATTTTAATTAATGATGCCTTTTGGGGCTGGCTTCTAATGATGTTGTGTTGGTTCTTCATACTTGTACAGCTAAAGCATAGATTATACGTTTATGAAGCTAACATAAAAGTAGAGTTTCAGTATTGCTTCCAAACCATCTGGTCCATTTAATGTGCTGCAGTTCTTGGTGCCAGTGAGCACCTATACACATGCCCAATGCCTACTCCAATGCCAGCTTGCCGAATGAGCTTTAAAGTGCCTCTGCCACCATTTTGAAGCTCGGGATGCTAAATACATGAGACTCTGCAAGCACTTTAATCATAGTGGCCCCCAAAAGCCACTCTAATTTAAAGCATCCCCATCCCAGAACATGTCTAAAGGTGCCCAATTTGTCACCAAACAGCAGGGCTCTCCTTGCTCAGGCTTTTCAACTGCACTTGTCCTAGGGTGAGTGGTGGCTTTTGTTTGAAGGTCTCGGCCCCATGTGCATGAACTGAAGAATTTCCAAGGGTAAAGTCCCTATGCTCAGTTTATGTGCTCCTCATTCTATCTTTGCTAATGCTTGTAGTGGTTTTGGGGATGGAGGTTCCTCCATGACTCTGTCACTTACTGTTTGCTTCAGTATGTTATCTATCTTCTCATTTTTCCACGTGTGAGAGAAGATGCTTGCAAACTTGTCATGCAGCAAGAATTCTAGTCAGTCCAGCAGGTTAGCTGGGGGAGCTGGATGCAAGCACTCATGGAGCATTTATTTACTTGGTTCTGAACAGATACCAGTGCAGGTTTAATTCCCAGTGCAAGTGCCTACTACCCTGTGTCCCCTTGTCCTTGTCCTTCTTCCTCCCACTTCTCAAGACTGTCCAGGCTTTGGAAACAATATCTGGTTCCCTGGGCAGTGAACAATCCTAAGAACTGCATGAGCAAGTCAAACAATACCACACGCTCCATTCCTGTGAATGCCTCCTAGGACTAGGAAGTTTTGCCTTCCTCTGTAATAAGAAATGTCATCCACTTCCAAGGATCCATTGACCCTGGACTTCAGAAAAGCAGACTTTGACTCACTCAGGGAACTCATGGGCAGGATCCCCTGGAAAACCAGACTGAGGGGGAGAGGAATCCAGGAGAGCTGGCTGTACTTTAAAAAAGCCTCACTGAGAGTGTTGGAACAAACCATCCTGATGTGCAGGAAGACTAGCAAGTATGTCAGAAAACCAGCTTGGCTTAGCAGGGAACTCTTCAGTAAACAAATCATAAAAAGGAAGCATATAAAAAGTGGAAATTTGGGCAAATAACTAGGGAAGAATATAAGAACATTGCTCGGGTATGCAGGGATGAAATCAGGAGTTGCAGCTAGGCCAGGATGTGAAGGGTAACAGGAAGGGTTTCTATAAGTACGTCAGTAGCAAGAGAAGGATCAGGGAAAGTGTGGGTCCTTACTGAATGGGGGAGGAAACCTTGTTACAGAGGATGGAGAAAAGGCTGCAATGCCTTTTTTGCCTCAATTGTCACAATCAAGGTCTATACCAGACAGGACACTATACCAGACAGCAAACCAAACTATACCAGACAGCACAGTTTGGGGAGGAGGTGAGCAGCTCTCAGTGGTTAAAGAAAATGTTAGGGACTACTTAGGAAAGCTTGGTGTGTACAAGTCCATGGGGCCAGATAGGATGCACCTGAAGATAGTAAGGGAGCTGGCTGATGTGGTTGCAAAGCCACTGGTCACCATCTGTGAAAACTCATGGCAATCAGGAGAGGTCCTGGATGACTGGAAAAGGGCAAGCATAGTGCTCATATTGGATCCTCCTTTTTACTTTCTTCAGGGAACTACAGACGAGTCAGCCTCACCTTAGTCCCTGGAAAAATCATGGAGCAGATCCTCAAGGAATCCATTTCTAAGCACTTGCAGGACAAAAAGGTGATCAGGAACAGTCAGCACGGATTCACCAAGGGCAAGTCATGCCTGACCAACCTGATTGCCTTCTATGACAAGGTGACTGTCTCTGTGGATGCAGGGAGACCGGTGGATGTGGTATACCTTGATTTTTAGCAAGGCTTTTGATACAGTCTCCCACAACATTCATGCAGGCAAGCTAAGGAAGTATGGGCTGGATGAATGGACTGTAAGATGATTAGAAAGCTGGCTGGAGCATTGGGCTCAGACAGTAGTAATCAATGGCTCAATGTCTAGTTGGCAGCCGGTATCAAGTGGAGTGCCCCAGGGGCTGGTCCTGGGGCTGCTTTTTTTCTATGTCTTCATCAATGTGCGCAGGCTGTGGGCTTGGGCTCCCCGCCCTGCTGCTCTACCCCAGGGCCTCTGCAGCCCAGTGGGTGTGACCCTGTGTGGCAGGGAACAGCAGAGCCATGCAGAGAAGCTGCTTGTCCCTGCAAGCTCTGCACTGCCCTGGCGACTCACCCCCTGAGTGCATGGCTGCAGTGTGGGTGGTGGTGCAGGACTGCATGGCTCCGCTGGTCCTTGCAGTGCTTGGCTGTGCCTGCTGGACTATGCAGGCCCCAGGGTAGGGCAGCAGGGCAGGAGTCTGCCTGCGGCCATCCCCACCCCCGCCCCGCGCACAGAGCTGGGGGACGTGGGCTCCTCCTGCTTCCTGGGGAGTGCACACTCTGGGCGGGAGCCAGCCTCCCCCACCCAATCACGCAGCTAGGGTCTGCTGCATTGCAGCAGCTGCCTCCTGCTTGGGGCAGAGGGCTGCGGACCCGGATTCCTGGCCCCATAGCCCTGGCAGCTGGGGGCCATCTCCAGCAGGACTGGGGGGCAAGAGGCACTAGCAGGGCTGTGGCAGAGGGAAATGACAGGCACAAGCAGGGCCAGGGGGCTGTGGGGCTGAGGGGAGTGAGAGATGCCAGTGGGGGGTGGGGGGAGGAGGATATCTGTGAGGGACCTTTAATTTTAATCATGGATTTGGGGGGGGTTATTAGAGAATTTGCAGTTTTTATCAGGGAAAACCAGGATCCCTGCTCATGAGGTTCAACAAGGACAAGTGCAAAGCCCTGCACTAAGGATGGAGCAGTCCCATGAACCAGTACGGGCTGGCTGGCTGGGCAGCAGCTCTGCTGAAAAGGACCTGGGGGCTACAGTGGACAATAAGCTGAATATGAGCCAACAGTGTGCCCTTGTTGCTGAGAAGGCTAACGGCATACTGGGCTACGCTGGTAGGTGTGTTGCCAGTAGGTCAAGGGAAGTGATTATTCCCCTCTATTCAGCACTGGTGAGGCCACATCTGGAGTACTGTGTTCAGTTTTGGGCCCCCCACTACAGAAAGGATGTGAACAAGTTGGAAACAGTCCAGCAGAGGACAACAGGAATGAGATGGGGGTTGTGGGACATGACTTTTGAGGAAAGACTGAGGAAGCTGGGTTTATTTAGTCTAAGGAAGAGGAGACTGAGGGGGGGATTTAATAGCAACTTCCAGCTACCTGTAGGGAGGTTCAAAAGAGGATAGAGCTGGACTGTTCTCAGTGGTGGCAGATGACAGAACAAGAAGCAACAGTCTCAAGTTTCAGGAAGGGAAGTTTGGGTTAGATATTAGGAAGATTGTTTTTACTAGGAAGGTAGTAAAATACTGGAACAGGCCACCCACAGAGATAGCGGAAGGTCCATCCTTGGAGGTTTTCCAAACCTGGCTAGACAAAGCTTTGGCTGAGATGATCTAGTTGAGGCTTGTCCTGTTTTGAGCAGGGGGTTGGACTAGATGACCTCCTGAAGTCCCTTCCAACCCTTATTTTCTGTGATTCTATGTAGTAACTAACCGCTTATGTCATTGCAGTGGCAAGGCATTGGCAGTTCCATTATCTCCTCTGCTTTTAACTGTCATGTCACAGGGTATTTTTGGCACATCTGGTTTTTTGTCTTGTAGTTATGTATGAGGCATTGAATGGCTGATTGGAAGGAATTCCTCAATAAATGATGGACTGGGAATACAAGAAACTGAATGCAATGGTCCAGGAATCCCCTTCCAGTTCTATATTCCTGTGTTCAGTCCATATAGAGTGTGCTACAGATAGTAGGAGGGGTGAGGACAACAAGAGGATAGTGCAGATGGATATTAGAAAAAAAATTCTCACTAGGAAGGTGGTAAAGCACTGGAACTGGTTACCTAAAGAAGTGAAATCTTCATCTTTGGAGGTTTTTGATGCCTGATTCAGCAAGGCCCCGGCTGGAGTGGTCTGACTAGGGATCATAGAATCATAGATGTAGGGTCAGAAGGGACCTTGTAGATCTTCAAGTCTGACCCCCTGCCTGGGTGGGAGGAAAACTGGGCTCAAATGACCCCAGCCAGGTAGGGATCAAGCCTCTTCTTAAAGACCCCCAGGTTAGGAGTGAGCACCAATTCCCTTGGAAGTTGGTTCCAGATCCTAGCTGCCCTAACTGTGAAGTAGTTCTTACGGATATCTGATCTAAACCTACTCTCCGACAACTTGTGGCAGTTATTCCTTGTTATCCCGGGGGGGCACTAGGGGAAACAAGGTCTCCCGCAAACCTTCTGGTCCCTGCTAGTGAGTTTATAGACAGTCACCAGGTCCTCGGTCTGCCCTGCTGTCCCTGGATCATGCAGGTGGCCCTCCTCTGGACCCTCTCAATGTTGTCCACATCCCTCTTGAAGTGGGGTGCCCAGAACTGGACATAGTACTCCAGCTGTGGCCTGACCAGTGTCATGTACAGGTTAAGGATCACCTCCTTGGCCCTACCAGGGATAGTCCTGCCTTGAGCAGGAGGGTGGACTAGATGACCTTCTGAGGTCCCTTCCGACCCTAATTTGCTATGATTCTATGCCTCTATGCTGGGTTTCCCTTGAGATGCTTTTCAGTTTAACAAACTGCTATTTGTGCATGTGTAGCAATGGCGATGTGTCTTCTAGCTAGAAAACAAACAGCCACATTTATATGGACAGGTTTTATTGGAGTATCAGAAATGCAAATCAATTTGAGAATTAAATTACATGGTACCCCAGGAGCCAAAACTCACAGTTTTAAGTTTAAATTAATAAAGGACAAAATGGCATATATGTAGAAATGAAGAAAAGAGCCTTTAGCCAATCCAGATGATAAAATTAATTGGGGATGAAAAAATCCCTAAACATTGATCAGTTGGTAGCTTCAATCTTGGGCACTCTAGTTCAAGCCTAAATAATTTTAAGACAAACAACCTCAGAGAGCAAGTTCCATAGTATAGCATGATCTTTAAAGTAGCACATGCATCAGCAATCACTTACCCATTAATATTGTTCTGCGTGGCCAGCATAGGCACATCCTTCTCCACTTCAGAATGGTCATTAAACATATTTGAATGCCTAGCCCAGACCCTGAACAGTTGATCTGCCATTGGGAGTGGCTCCAGGGATTGGCCTTCTGGTGCAAAGGCATGGCAACAAAGAGAGCCTCCACAGATGGCAATTTAAGCTGCTTCCAGCCTTGGGGTCACAAATGGAAAAGTTGTCCTTCAGTGCACTGTAAGCCAGTGCCTAGAAGGGCTTCAGTCTGTGTGATGCTAGGAAACCTGGGACATTTCCTGACCATTCTCACCTCTGGGTGTATGCTTAGTGACAGAGAGGGTACAAAAGGTACAGTATATGCAGGGTCATGCATTGTAGATGGATAAGGGCATCTGCCTTGTTCATCATTCTCACATGGATGTGAGCATACCCTACATTATAGCAGGTACTATACTGTATTTGAAATTTTGGGTGGCGTGGGCCAGATTATTCCACATCTGCTTCTAGGAAAGGGGTCTTGCATCTGGTAGTGACTGCTGTCAGAGGGCATACTGGGCTAGATGAATCCTAGGTCTGATCCATACTGGAAATTCTTGTGTTCCTGGACACTCTGAGAACTTGGTATCGCCTCTCTTTTTCTCTGTTTCAACACACATCAGTTTCAGATGCTTACAGATTTCCATTTTCATTCTTCCCATTTCATTACCAGTCTCTTGAGGCCAAAAGCAACACCAAAAAAGCATCATAACAATGAAACTCAATTGCAGATTATTTACTCGGTATCGTTAGTCTGCTGGGCTACAATATTAATTTTGTCTCCTAATGAAGGAAATATTCTGATTAGCCACAGGGGCAGCATTTATTCTAGAAAGCATGCTCTTAATAGACTGTTTATATCATGCTATAATTCATATAACTAATCGAAGAGTGTGCTTTTATTGAGGCATTCAAGTTGGACACTTTACACTTTTGTATTCCACATTGAGAATGTGGCATAATTTATTTTTATCCAAGCAAGAAGAATTTCGCTTTAATGGCATGGAGACTTTAAGAACAAATGACACTTAAGAGGCTTGAACTGCTGCTGTGCTGTGTCGTGATCTATTGAAGATGGGGGGGATCCTGTTCTATGGCATTAATCTCTAACGTCACTTTCAAGAATAATCTTGAGAATAGGAGGGTACTTCTTTAGGGCAAGAGGGTACAGAGTCAGCTGAAGGGGTGCAGAAGGGTAGAGAGTTAGTGCTGGCAGCATAGCAAAAGGGAATTAGAACAGCTTTGGCAGCTATGCCATGGGGAGAGCACCAGAGTCCCAAGCTGGCCTGTGAAGAGAAAGGGGAAGTTAATGATGCTTAAGCAGCCTGGTTATTGAACTGAGTTGCTGGGAACAGAATGAGCTAAATTCTCTCCTGTGGTTACCCAGCCTTTCATGGAGCTGTATCAGCTGCCCCTATTGGACCCTAATGAATGATGCTTGTTGCCACATATGAAGAGCATGATCTTGCTTTTAACTTTTGCCCATCCCTTTTGTCAGAGCAGAACAGTTAAAAAAGATGCCTCGGCACAGCTGTGTTACGCACATTGCACGCATGGGTGCAGGGATTTCCCTTGTAACGTGGGGAAAAAGTCTCGGTGCAAGATCAGAGCCCACCAAAACCTTGCAGCTGCACCATCAAGTGCATGCTTGTGATTGGCTCACCGTAAATTATGTACACGTGTCGGTCAGCAATTGGCTCGCTGACTGCATAAAAGGTTTGGGTGATGCCCGCCCAAATTGGAGGAGACCTTGGATGCGCGTGAGGAAAGATCCCCATGTGCATTTCCAAGCCACAAAGGAGGCCTGATCAACTGCCGCCGACTCCCCACCAGAATCATCCAATGCCCCATACCCTGCGTGAGTGTGAGCACCAGTGTGCCTGTTTCCTGTTTTGTTTGTAACTCCATGAAACGTGCCTACAGTGTACACGGACTGTAAGTAAAGTTTTTTTGTTGCAACTGCTGCGTCTCCAGCACCTCAATTCTGCTCCATTGGTGGCCCTATTCCACCGGCGTTTCTCAGCCGCCACACCTTTCTTTTCATAGTTTGATAGGTCTTAAAAGGGGATGATCATGTCTGATGTAGGCTGGAGAGTCTCACCCAGAGATTCTTGCATCAAGTCCAAACTTGCTGACTGCACAGCAGCAGTTTTTAGATTTCATAGTTTCATAGTTGGTACGGTCAGAAGAGACCTGATTAGATCATCAAGTTCGACCCCCTGCCATAGTCAGGAAAGAATGCTGGGGTCAAACGACCCCGGCTAGGTGTTTATTTAGCCTCCTTTTGAAGACCCCCCAGGGTAGGAGCGAGCACCACTTCCCTCAGAAGTTGGTTCCAGATCCTAGCCGCCCTGACTGTGAAGTAGTGCCTTTTGATATCTAGCCTGAATCTACTCTTAGTCAATTTATGGCCGTTATTCCTCGTTACTCCCGGTAGTGCTTGGGGGAAGAGGGACTCTCCCATTGTCTGCTGGTCCCCCTTGGCCAGTTTGTAGATGGCCACCAGATCCCCTCTCAGCCTTCTCTTGTGGAGGCTGAACAGGTTCAGGTCCCGTAGCCTCTGCTTGTTGGGCCTGCCTTGCTGCCCCCGATCATGTGAGTGGCCTTCCTTTGGACCCTCTCGATGCTGTGCACATCCCTCCTGAAGTTCGGCACCCAGATCTGGACGTGGTACTCCAACTGCAGCCTGACCAGTGTCACATAGAGGGAGAAGATCACCTCCTTGGACCTGCTCGTGATGCAGACTTTGGACAAGTGTTACATATCAGGGGAGTAAATGTTGCTCTCCGTCTAGATGTTGCCAGCATAAAGCTATTCATGCAGTTCCTGGCAGAGGAAACATGCCCCATCCATTAGAAAGATCTTCCACTTTGAAAGATCTTCCTTGTGTAAGTTTCTCTTGTCATAATAAATGCCTGTACAATTTTGCTTAACTCCTCACATGATCAGGAGGAGTGGAACGGAAGTTTTCTCTGTGCCTCCCTAGTTTGGGAGCACCTCAGTCTGGGGAAGTTGTGGGAGCATTAACTGCAGCTTGACTCCTCCAATGATCAGGTTCCCATGTTTGGGGAAGGCCTGGGGGGAATTTTGACTAGAGAAGTAGAGAGGAGGTGGCTGCAGGTTGGAACTCACTGTCTTGCTAGAAAATCTAGGATTGGGGTTTTCCAATACTAGAAATGAGCACTTGTCCCTACCCTTAGAAAGCAACCCATTGCCTTTGTTCCAGATGATGGGGTATCTACCAGAGCTGTGCAAAATTTTGCCAGCCGTTTTGTTCCGCCACCATTTTGACCGATCTTGAGGTCAAAACAGCAAAAGCAGAATGAAACCAAGGCTGTCGAAATAGCCTCAAAACAAAATGAGGCTGGTCAAAACATTTCAAAAGTTGAAACATTTCAACCATAGGCTGGGGATGGGAAGTCAGTCCAGCTGGTCTGACTTTACATCCCCAGTGCAAGATTCAGCAAGGGGCTGCTTTCCTGTCCCTCGCACTACATCGTGCTGGGGGCGAGAGGCAGCCCAGCTGGGGAGCCAGCGTGATGTAATGCAGGGGATCAGGATGCAGCTCAGCTGGGCTGCCTTCCATCCCCGGCCCAATGTACCATGGGGGGATGGGAAGTCAGTCCAGCTGGACGGACTTCCCATCCCCAGCGAAAGTCAAAACAGCATTGAAACAGCCTTTCTGTTTTGATGAAACAGAACAGCTCTTTCTACTCTAAATTAAATTTGAGACGAAACACAGTTCCATCGAACCATTGAAACTCAAGGCAAAACGGAATGGTGCTGCTTCACACAGCTTTAGTATCTACTGTCTCAAAGGTGGATTTATGGTTTCCCTTTTTTTCCCCCCCCCCTCTATCTTCTCTATCTCTTGTCTTCAAGACAAGGGCATGTCCCTCTGACACCTGATATGAATCTGTAAAGCTCTAAACATCCAGCTGGATTTGACTGTTTAAATGTCAGACCCTCGACTGTGTGACCTCTGTGGAAGACCTCTATTCACTTGGCAGTAGGTTCATGAGTTTCACAGCTAGAATTCACCATTGAAAGATGATGGATGCAGATGAGTAAGGTATTTTATCTATGTAGCTATTGAGATTCATAGGTGAAAAGGACATTCCTCAACATTGCCTCCCCTCCCCCTGTGGCAATTCAGAAATTAAATAAAAAGTTGGGGGGGATTAATGAAGAAAAACAAAATAAATTAAAAATTTATGATATATTTTTTTGGAAAGTATTAGGTTAGCTAACGCACTTTTTTAGTTCCTCTTTAAGTGTGCAGATGCTGCTTATTAGTATATCCTTTCCCTGCTCCATCCAGAGGTTGAGTTTGCTGCCTCACCAATGAGCCTAGCTACTGCTAAGTTAAGAGATGTGCATGGCTGAGCTCCCCACTAGATGAGAAGTCAACACAACTGAAAGATCTTTTCTGTCCCTATATGTGTGTGGAAGGCTCTATGCTGTACTTCATACAGTCTTTTTTGGTCCTTAGGGTGTCACTGGCAATATTATCCATGTGTCTCAGAGCAGAGCTTTGAGTCCTTTGTGCAAGAGTAGTGATTTATAAACAGAGATTGATTGCTGCAATTCCTAATGTAGCCCCGGAGTTGTGTGGGCAATTGGAGATAAGATCAGCTCAAAAATCTATGAAACTCTTCAAAAAAACTTGTGGTTTGGCTGATATATATTTGAGAGAAAGATGGTTTCTTCTGCAATGGTCTTGTTCCATTTTGTTTTGAATCCCTCATTTGCAGCACTTGTATTCATTCTCTGCAAGATGACAGACATGGAAAGAGAATGATTTATGCCCCAGCAACTCAATAGGCATCTTCTTTCAAACTCTGCATTGTACCTTATTATTTTTTGGAGAGTCCACTGCATGTTAAACATACAGTCCTCCTACACTTATAAGAAACAAAGGAAACAAGAAATATGATCTGCTACACCAATATATTGTCAATGCTTAACAAAGAAAAGCCTATTGATACCAAATCAGTAGGGGTCTACCAACTCAAGGAGGCAGCCACCATTGTGGACTGATTGTGGTGCTGGCCACCATTTTCATGGGCTTATCATAGTGGGGCCCCTCTATACCTCTGATTAACAAAAGGCCCTGGTGGCCCTGTTCCTTGCTGATTGGTAGGGAGGGCTGTCCATCATGTGGTCCTACTGCTGATTGGTGGAAAGAGGGAGTGCTATACACAACAGCATTGGCTGGGAGAGCCAGTCAGCAGTGAGGAGTGAGGGTAGGGGCTGCAGCCATCTTGCCTGCTCACTGGTACCCCCATTTGTGCTGCGCTGAATGGGTGAGGTGCCAGCATTTTATTTTTAGTGAGGGGGTTTTTTGTTATCTTTTTCTCATAGATTTCACTGAGAAATCAGGAGATCTCTATTTCCACAAAATCTGCACAATCGCAATTTGAGTAGGTCCCTACTAATCAGGAGAGCAATACACTTGGGTTAATGAGCCTGTAGGAACTTTAACTTCTGGTTTTCCAGAACAGCCCCTAGCAATAATGTTGGCTTTGCATGTGATTATTCAGTCACTGAGTAAATTCTACATGGTTTTCTACAATAACTGGACCTCGTGCACTAGGCTAAGCAGGGATGGAGGCTATGGAGCTGGTTCCTGTCCCCAGATGCAAAGTGGGCTGCAGCCCTCATCCCTAGCCACTTATTCAGCTCATGTCAATGCAACACTGGTGTTAGTAAAGCAGGGGTGGGCAACTATTTTAGCTGGAGGGCTGCTTAATAGGGCTCTGTGAAGCTTTGGGTGCTGATTTGATTTTTGAAGAGATTCGGCCTGATTTGGTGTCTGAATCTCTAAATCTGCAATGAATCGGGACCAATTAAAAGGTCCAAATTGATTCTGAGAGCTTTGGTGATTTGGGCAGTTCCCACTCACTGCCTCAGGGAGCTGGACCCAGACTCCATGCCGGTAAGTAGGGGGAGGGGACCATGGGGGGACCCCCCACCAGGCCCCATCCCCTGCCTGCTTCCCCAGCTCCCCCCAGCCCCTAGTGGTTTAAAAAAAAGCCCCACTCACCGGTTGCTGCCTGGTGAGGGGGTTAATTCCTGCTGCTCCTCACTGCCCTACACTGTGTGACTCTGAATGACCCCCCACCGACCTCCACTTGCTCCCCCATTCCCCCCCGGATGCCCTGCCTACCCCAGCGCTGCCAAAAAAAGAACCCACCCCAAAAAACCCCTCACTCCCTGGCTCCTGCAGTGGCTTCAGGGCTTCAGGGGGCTTGTGCAGAGCCCCCAACATGGCATGGGGCAGCAGGGGGAATTGGGGATTGCCCCCTGCTGAGCAGGAGCTGGTGAGGCGATGCTTTTCTTTCTTTTTTTTTTTTTAAAGGGCTGGGAGCTAAGGCAGGCAGGGCAGCCATGGGGGTGGGAGGGCTGGGAGAATTGGGGGTGGGGTCAGGAGCTCATGGCAGAACCTCCATGCAGCATGGGGCAGCAGCGATTGCCCCCTGCCCGGGCAGCACCTGGTGGGAGTGAATTTTTTTCAAAGTGCCGGGAGCTGGAGTGAGCGAGGCAGCCATTGCCGGGGGGGATGGGCCTGGCTGGTTCAGAGAGTTGGCTGATTCGGCAGTAGCTGAATCTGCAAATCAGATTCGACTAAATTGATTTGAGACAATGATTCAAATCATCTGAATCGAAATCTGAAGCAAATACTAGCTACTTTGCACAGTCCTACTGCTTAATGAGTTTTGGTGATCTGTCGAGAACTGCACACACAATTTTTCAAAAGATATCACTGTAACAAATTATTGATTAAAAAACAAATCATATACTAAAAATCAAGCGTTTACTATGACATACTTTAATTTTATTTAAAAAATAATTTCTGTCCTGATTTATATTTTTTTATGTAATGTATATAGAGGTGATTGAATAATAACTGAAAATAGTCTTACTTTTGTATATTGTGTTGGGGGGATGGGCTGTGTGTGCGAGGTGTTTGTGTGTGATAGAAACAACTGGAGTGGGGTGCGGAGCCCAGGGCAAATCAGCCTGTGTGGGGCCCCTTTAATACTGCAAGGGGTGGGGCCACGGCCACTTTGCCCAGTTCCTGCCCGACTCCACAGGGCACCCCAAAGCACGTGGCCCAGGGTGGTCGCCCCCCCCAGCCTCCCTGCCAAAGGACGGCCCTGGTGTGGGAGAGATGTTTGTGAGCATGTGTGTGGGAAGGCTGCCCATGCACTAGGTCCCGGGAACTAGCCAGGGGTAGGGGGCGTGTGAACCAGAGCAAGTGTGGCTGGTGCAGTTGCAGTTGCAATTTGCCATCCCACCCCTCATTCAGCCCATGGCTGTCCCTGTGGCACTCTGCATAGGGTCAAGTTCAGCCCCATGTGGAGGATTGCGAGATGGATACAGTCAGTTGTTGGGCACCTTCTCCTGGGCTGGATCCAGTCAGTTGGAGGGCTGGATCCAGCCCACAGGCTGTATTTTACCCACCCTGGTATTAAAGGAACATAAGAGAGCTAGTAAAACCCATTGTTAAGTGGTAAAGTGAAGCCACTTGCAGTGTGTAGAAGCAAAATGCATTGGTAGTACATAACTCAAGGACTGATACATGTGCACCTTCAGCACCTTCTCTGTGAACAAACTACTCTATATGCAGAAAGAAAACACTCTCAAAACAGGACTGTGGCATCCAATTCCCACCCCACCCTGTTCCTTTGCAAGTATCTTCTCTATACAAATGACAGGGCTATGTGCACTTTATTATAGACTACCTAAATTGGAGATGCATAGACTTTTACATCAGATGAAGTGAGCTGTTACTTACGAAAGCTTATGCATCTCTGATTCAGGTAGTCTAGAAATGCAGCTCTATCCTACCTTCTGCCTGAGTTCAGACTAACACGGCTAACAACCTGCCTCTGTTCATTATACAGGGGAGCTACATGGTCTGCAAAAAAGGCTAATTGTACAGCCCTGAGGATATTTGAAGCACTGAATAAACTATGATGTAAGTGGTGGCAGGCTGCTAACCTACCATGGTCAAATGGGAAACTTGTCTCATGTTTTCTGAGCCTGTTTGAGAGCTATAGTGCAGCTGCCTGCCTCAGCTTTGGTTTGTCTCTTCATTTAGAAATGAAAAGTCCTAATAAATCTGGGTACAGGAATTCCTAGGAGGGCTGCACCAACAGCATACAGTTTGGCATTCTGCTTCCCTCTGATAGATGTTGTTGAAGCCATGTGCCACCAACAATTTCAGGGGAGCAGATGGGGCTTTTAATTCTAAAAGTAAAGAGCGGAGATGCTGCAGCTGCATATTTTCAATTACTTCTCTTGAGAGGAAACTACTTAAAATAGAGCAAGAAATAGTTTGCTAAATTAGCTGTAGAGTCTTGCTAATCCATCAGGAGTAGAATAGACTTAACCTCCTTTACTCCACAAAAAGAATCCTACCATCAGGTTTTAATTCTGCCTCATGTTGGCTGTAAGCAAGAGACTGAAAAGTGTCTCAGGATGCATATAACAGCAGAGTAGGCATATGCATTTACTTTGTATATTACAAGGCCCCAGGCATGTGTTCACTTAATGGTGCAGTGGGATCTAATCTCTAATAGCAACAGTCACATGTCCTGGCCATGTCAAATGTACATAGCAAGAAGTGCGATTTTGAGATCAGGGATCAGATCCCAGTTATTCCATTACTACTTTCTAGTGTGGGGTGGGGTGGGGGAAGAAGGCTTATAATCCCTGGCTCTCCCAGCACGGGCAAGTTGGGTCAGGGGCAACAATTAGCTGAATACTGGTGTTGGAGCTGACAATCAATTCATTATCAACTCTGACCCCCAGCTACACAGAGGCCTGTTCAAGTCCCCAGTGTCCTGGGACTGACCCCAAACTCTTAGTGCTGTATAAAAGGGCACCTCTGGGCTGAGTTGATTCCTGCCCTGCCTGGCATATTCTTCTCCTCTACATAGGATGCATTATGTGCCAGTTGCCAGCAGTTGTCTTGCTGCATGCTGACTCTGGGCATTGCTGTCAGCATCATAGCAAGAGAGTGCTGGAAACTCATTCCTGAATGAATTGTGAAACTGCTAAGGCTAACTCGTCAATGCCAGAGAATGCGCTCTCTTTACATTTAACTGATATTTAATGCATGTCCAAAGGCTTCTTTATTGCTGCTAGTTGGACAAGAGTCACTCAGAGCAGTCACTTAGCATTCACCTGGTATTTGTACAGACTTCATTCCTGAAAAGGGCAGAATGTGATTTTTGAGAGGAAAGGACAATCTCTTGTGATTTTAAGAAATACTTTTTATGCATTGCCTTGAAGTTGTAACCTTTCATTCGCACACTTCAGAGAGGCATGAGCTTAAACTAACAGTGAATTCCATTAGGATGTGCTTTGGTCTCCCCAGGGAATGTGCCTTGGTCTCCCCATCTTGCATAAGGACTGTACAAAACTGACCAGATTAATCTTTGGAGAATACACTTTAAGGGATGTTCCTATAATAGTTGGATGAATTACTTGTGATCTAGCAGGTCACTTTGAGTTTGAATACTTTTGAGTCAGTGAAAATGGAGGGAGAGCTGGAGAGGTTAGAACAAAACCGGTTCTCCTGTGCTCATTCATTAAAGCAAATTGTCAGTATTGGCTGACCCATTTATCTGGCAGCAGCAAAGCAGTGATAGCATGCTGTGTGCTTCCTTTCTTGAGAATTAGAACTGGGATTTGATCTTGCTTGCTTGCTTGTTTGCTTGCTTGCTTTCTAGCAGCACAACTGCTAGTGGACAAGAATGACCAGGATCACTGAACTGCAGCCATGTCTATGCAATGCTCATCTTGGCAAGGGGCTGAGATGCAAGGACTTCAAGACCTTGGGTGGGATTCTTAGGGACCTTGCAGGATTGGGCGGGAAGGATTGATTAACAATTCTTGGTGTGCCTTAGTCTTCTGTGACAGCCTTAAACAGGTTTTGGCTTGGCATCACCCCCTGCACATAGTCATTGTCATCCCAGTTTCATTGGGAAATTCAAACTGCTTGTCCTTGTGCTGTTTTCCTGAACATGGTTCAAGACAAACCTGCCAATTGGATTATTGACAGGTACAGAAGGGATACCAGCACACCAACTGTCAGCACCAACTTAGTAAAGGGACACCTGAAGTGCCTGGATGTATTTAAGCCAGTTGGCCCGGATGATCTTCATCCAAGGGAGCTGAAGGAACTGGCCAGTGTCATAGCAGAACCACTGGCACAGGTGTTCAAGCACTCATGGTGTTCAGGGTAGGTCCCAAAGGACTAGAAAAGAGAAAATCTGGTCCCTATTTCCAAGAAGGGGAGGAAGGAGAATGTGGGTAACTATCCAGCAGGCTTCATACCTGTGGAGTAAAGCATTACCATCTACATGTATGATGGTATTAGGCTGCAGTAAACTAATTTTTGCCAGTATAAGATAGTAATGTTGAGGACAGTACTAGCTTACACTGGAGTAATTTGCTGCAATTTAAATGCACTTGAAGATGCTGACTGCAGGTGTAAATTGCCCCCAGTTAGCCCAGCCAGCCAGGGCCTAGACTTCTGATTGTCACTTAGTTGCATGGCCCTGCACTTTCAGCACCCTTGTGCCCTAGCCAGCCCCTTCATTGCCTGATACTGCCCTCTGGAACCCAGGGCTGAACTTCCATGCCCTCTGCCAACCCGGGCTTCCTCTACCCAGCTCAAATTGCTGCTGTCCTGGGCGCATTTGTAAATGCTGCTCCTGAGAGTAGTTTACTCTTGCTTAAACTGCTCCAGAGTTCATTGCTTTGCATACAGTGCACATAAGTAGATGCACCCACTGTGTCTATAGGAAACTTAGAGTTTACCATGCAGGCTTTTCCAGTAGCAAACAATGAAGGACAAATTCCCCCACTGGAGCATGCAAGGAATACGTCGGGATGTCAAAACTTTTTTTGGCCTTATTTAATTACGTACTTTGCTGGGAGCACAGGGTCCTTACAAATCCTGCAGATTTTTGTAGGTGACTGCTTTCACCTGGCTCATGACCCCCTCATTGGCTTCTGTTGAGAGACACTAAATGTGTGTTTTATGTTTCTTACTGAACTTGAGGGTGCCTCTACATTACATCTCAGCCCAGGGCAGCTTTCAAAACACAGTAATGTTAGCAGCAGCCAGTGAATCTTTGTTGCTGATTGCTCAGGCCAAAGTTATAGGTATATATTAATGAAAGAAGATGGGAAAGGTACATGCTTGTTGGTGTAGAAGAGCAGAGACTAGGAGTGGTGCTATCGCACATACAAATAATTGGCTCATTCATCTTAATCATATTGGTCTGTCTGCATTATCAAGGTCAAGTGCATGAGAGCAGACAGTGTGCCCATCTGCACTCTGTCATACAGTACAAATGTACGTGGCTTCTGTGTTCCTCAGAGTATAAGGAAACAGAAGGTTTCTGCTAATGCTGGGCCATGTGCTTTGTGGGTAAAACTCAGCAGAGAATGCCACTGGGTACTGATGGGCTCTCTCCTCATAGAGGATATAGTCTAGGAAGTTGACAGATCCCAGAGGTCTGTAGAGGCAGGAGAAGGAAAACTCATAGATTTCAGCTCATCTGCAGAGGTGGTGCAATATGATGTTCCTTACTGCACTGCATACCAGGTGTCTCCTTTGACTGTGCCTCTCTTCTTATGAGATGCGCTAGCACTGGTTCAGCACCCCAGCTTACCCCTCCTCTCCCCTGAAGGGGGCCAGATGATGGAGAAATAACCAACAGACTCTGAATGCCCACAGGGATATCTGCTGCTTTGTTAGGGAAGCAAGTGGAAGAAACTGTGTCACACTGCTGTATTGCCAGGCCTGTACTCTGCAAAGCTGGAAGGCCTGGTGTGCCACAAAAAGGAGGGCACATAGCAGAGCTGCTGGTATGTGGTAAATTGGTAGCGCTTCTCCTCTATGTTGCTCCCCTCAGTGCAAGGGCTTACCTACTCAGGGAGCTTGTTTCACACCTCAGCCATGGTGCATCAGCTCAGGGTCTATAACAGCTGTGTCCACAGCCAGCTGCCCAGATGATTGCGCCCACATTCCAGAAAGTGTTCAGCATTCTGCGCAAGTATCTCCTGATTTTTTTGATTTGCTGCAGGGCCATGCACTGTCGGATAGATCGACAAAGCTCAGTCAGAGGCAATTGAAATTTTGGCGCTCTGATTCCCCCTCCCCACAATTCAATGATACCTCTCCTGCCTTCCCATGATCAGTCTCTCCTTGGCCACCTGGTACCACTTTCAGAACATAATCAGTCAGCAGGGACATAAAGATGTTGTGTGTGGTAGTGTTGGTCACTGCAGAAGCTTACAGAGATGCAGTTGATGCTTTGCCGACAGGCAGCTTCAGCTTTGCAAGGTAGCTGTTACTTTACCAAGTAGCTTTTGCAGCGTTTCCTCAGTGGGAGTAACAAAAGGAGGATGAAGATCTGCGACTTGTAGGGAACTCTTCTCCATTCAGCTTCTCCTGAGTCAGTTGGCAGGGAAGGACTGTACTGTCAACTTAGAAAAAACAGTGATGACCACAGAATTTCTGGCTGATAAAGGCCTTTTTTCCTGGAGATTTGCATATGGCTGGTCCTCGCACTGCAGTGGCAACACATCATCATAAGCAGTCCCCAAGTTCTAGTGTGTGTGACGCATTGTCACCTGGAAACTTGTGACCCCCAGCTATTATTGACTAGTAGCTAACTGATTTGATGGGGAGGTTTTATGATGGAAGAATCATTATCTGCTTCTGCTGCTATTAAGAAACATAGTTTATCAGTCTTGCCTGTACTCAGAAGACTATCAATAGTTTTGCATGCTTGGAGTTCCCAAACCACATTAGGGCAATTGATGGTATTCATATTCTTTGCCACCTTTTTGCCAAGTTTCTGAATTCATAAACAGAGAGAACATTTGGGGTTCTAGGGTCTGGGTGATCACTATGGCAAGTTCACTACAGTTAATGTAGGTGGTTTGGAAAGGTTTGTGATTCTTGGACCCTTTCCAAAGGTAGAATAGATTTCATGGCCATTGCTATGGACACTGATGATGATATTACCCCTCTGTAATTCTGGGAGACAGTTTATCCTCTAATCTCTGGCTGATGAAGTCTTTTACTGGACACTTGATTCAGGGAAAGAAACTCATTTCATCTTTCAGCTGTCTTGGGTAATAATGTCTTGCTATTGGGAGACTGGTGGACTGATGGAATTGTCCTCTTACAAGGCCAGAGGCTGGTGTTGTATGTGTTATAACCACGTGATGTGCTTCTGTGCACTATTCAAGACTAAAGGAGAAACCTTTATTAAGAATGGATATGTGGAGATTTCAGGATGCTCTGAGCAAGCTGCAAGATCCCCCAGTAGATTTTAGAGAGGTATGTGGGTAGATGTGTTTGTTTTTGTTTTTACTCTGAAGACAAGGGATGGCATTTTAATTTTTTTTTTAAAATGTGGATTTCATTAAATTTCTGGTTGTAATGTTTTCTTTATGCTTTCTATAATTCATAAGATTTTTTTGAAATATTTTGTGCATATTTCTATATACAAGAACTGCAATATCATGTTTGGCAAGTGTTCCATAATATTTTTTCTTTTCATGTGTAAGAAGTTTACTTTTATGTAATTTTTATTAACCTTATGGTTGTGATGTTTTCTTTATGCTTTGTTTTTCATGAATATTGCTATGAAATTTCAGGAATAAAAGCTATGTATAGAGATTGAATGTTATAGGGGGAATGAATATTTCATGCAATTTCATAAGATACTGCAGGAGCTATGAAATTTCAAGGATATTTATATATAGAAAGTCTAATTTCACACTCAGGAAGTAAGTATGGAGCTTTTATTATGAAAAATATGTAAATTTTATTAATTGCATTTCAACAAAACGGGGATCTTTTTGTTTTAGAAGTAGAAATAAAATTTTTTCTTCATAAAAATGAAGAAATGCAAACCCATGAACCACAAACAAGATTAATGACTAAACAATCTAACCATATAAACCTGGCAGTGCTCAAGAGCACACTCTCAATGTTCAAAGGCACCTGCGTGTGTCTTTGCCACTTACAACCTTGCAAGGGTGCAGCCTATCTGCCTAGTCATTCTCCTTGTCACCTGTGGGCTGCAATCTTCTAGCAAAACTGTCATGGGTCTGAAAGGGGTACCCCCAAAGAACAGTTGTCCTGGCCTGTGATTTGAGGAGGGAGAATGATGGCTGTGCTGTGAATTACTGTTTCCAGTATCCAAGTTGTTCTGCATCTGCAATAAGGAGTCCACAGATGTTTTGATGCATTAGAGATGAACTCTTGCTCCAGCAGGAGTTCTGGTGAAGTGGTCTCCATGCACATGCCACCCAGAAATTACCCCTGCTTGTCCATACCCTATTCTGTAGTCTTTTGATGAGACCCTGTTGAGCTTGATTGCTGTCCTCTTCCTCAACCATTTCACAGCTCAGAAGTGAGGCTGCCAGTTCTCAGTCATAGCTTCTGTCTCCTTTCCCTCTCCAGTATATATCAGGAACTAAGAGGTTAAGGTTTTACATCTGTGGAGACTACGTAACTAGGTAACTTTTATGTAACTTCATGTGACAGGGAGCCAGAGGCTCACCCACAAAAACATTTTGAATACTCTGTGTTAGGGGCAGTCTGCCCTGCATTTACCCACCATGCTTTGCCGTTAATAGAAATCTGTAGACTGCGGAAGGCTGCCCTGTTCTTACTGTACCGACCACTCACCTTGTGGTCGTGGCCTTATGGGCTAAATACATGGCTCTGTACCTCCCCTACACTGTGTCCCATGCCTTGCAGATGGCATCCAACTCTTCATGTCTAACTCAGGCCCCTCTAGCTCAGGCACCTCACTCTGATCAGGCCACTGGTTCCTCGCTAGGCCCTTGGATCCCTTGGGATCCCCATGGTCTTCCTTGCCCAGTGCTTTTCTGTCAGGGTGTGTTCCCCTAGACTTCCCCCTTCATGCGGTCACCCACAAGGCAGTGGGGCTGAGACTTTCCAGTGTCCCATCCTCACCTTTCCCTGGAGTGGCCCAGGCATGGCATTTCATGGAGGCTGCCCCACCACAGGCAGCCCCCACCACACCAACTACCTCCAGGAGGGTGCAGTTTTAGCTCTCACTCAGGACCATCCTCAGGCCTACTTGATCTTCACAGCTTCTTCTAGATGGTCTGAGCCTCCCCTGGGCTGGTAACTACTGGGTTTTCTGGCTCTATCTCTTATCTCCCCCTCAATCTATGGTCCCAACTCACACTTGGACCCCTTTCCTCAGTCCCTCCTCCTCAGATGACTGATCACCAACTATCATCATTCTGGCTTGACATCCACTGACCCCTTACTCTTGGCTGTGGCCATTCCTGGATCTTCAGCCTCTCCTAGGCCTTGGCCCTGCCTCAGGCTACTCAAGACTCCAGGCTCTCCTGCTTCTGGCAGTCTCTGCCGTGGTCTGTTTCACCCTTTTGGCCCCTTCTGAGCCCTGCCCTGCACAGGCCAGTTGAGATTCCCAGGGTCAGTTCTGGCTGGCAGCCCCCTCATCTCTATGGGTCCACCTTCTTGGGCCCCTCCATGGGTCACTTTCTCACTCTCCATAGTTTGCAAGCTGTGCCAAGATTGTGCCACACAGAGCAGATCATCAAGTCCGACCCCCTGCCATGGCAGGAAAAAGTACTGGGGTCAAACGACCCCAGCAAGGTGTTCATCTAACCTCCTTTTAAAGACCCCCAGGGTAGGGGCCAGCACCACTTCTCTTGGAAGTTGGTTCCAAATCCTAGCTGCCCTGACAGCGAAATAGAGTATCCTGAAGTCTAGTCTGAATCTACCCTCTGCCAGCTTGTGACCATTATTTCTAGTCACTCCTGGTAGTGTTTGGGGTAACAGGGACTCCCCCAGTGCCTGCTGGTCCCCTCTGACTAGTTTGTAACAGGCCGCTAGATCCCCCGTCAGCCTTTTGTTGTGGAGGCTGAACAGGTTCAGGTCCCTTAATCTCTCCCCGTAGGGCCTGCCCTGGTGCCCCCTGATCATGCGGGTGGCCCTCCTCTGAACCATCTCAATGCTGTCCACGTCCCTTCTGAAGTGCAGCGCCCAGAACTGGATGCAGTACTCCAACTGGGTCTGCAACTGGATCACTTCCTTGGACCTGCTTGAGATGCATCTGTGGATGCATGGCAAGGTGTGGTTGGCCTTCCTGATTGTGTCACCAGACTGTCGGCCCATGTTCATTTTGGCATCAATACTGACACCAAGAATCTTTTCTGCCTCTGCACTGACGAGAAGGGAGCTCCTTAGCCTGTAGGTATGCTGCTGGTTCTTCCTCCCCAGGTGCAGTACCTTCCACTTGTCAGTGTTGAAACCCATCCTGTTCTCATCTGCACACCCCTGTAACCTGTCTAGGTCTGATTGCAGCCTATTCCTCCCTTCTAGCATGTCCACATCCCCCCATATCTTAGTGACATCAGCAAATATGAATAGGGTACTTTTTACCCCCACCCCATCCAAGTCACTGATGAAGATGTTGAATGGCGCATGTCCAAGGACCGAGCCCTAGGGGACCCCACTGCCCACGTCCCTCCAGGTCAAAAATGACCCATCCACCACCACTCTCTTGGTGCAGCCCTCCAGCCAGCTAGTGACCCATTTGACTGTGTAGGTGTCAACGCCACAGTCTCCTAGTTTTTTAATGAGAATGGGGTGAGAGACGGTGTCAAAGGCCTTCCTGAAGTCCAGAAAGACTACATCCACTGCTACCCCTGTGTCTAAGGATTTCGTGACCTGGTCATGGAAGGTTACCAGGTTGGTCTGACAGGACCTGCCTCTAAAGAACCCATGTTGGTTGCCTCTAAGCATAACCTCCCCTTTGCCCGTCGTGGACATGCACCAGGGTAATTCTCTCAAAAAGCTTACCCAGGATCGAGGTAAGACTAACTCACCTATAGTTTCTTGGGTCCTCTTTCCTCCCTTTTTTGAAATGGGAACCACATTGACCCTTTTCCAGTCGTCTGGCACCACACCAGAGCAGCAGTCTTGAACTGGATCTCAGCCACTCAGGCCCTCACTCTGGGCCCACCTGGTCATTCCCTAGACCTGACAACTCTCAGCCCCACTCCCAGGGCTATGCTGGCTGGTCTCTAGGCATCTGTGTACTCATCCCTCTTCTCTCCTGTCTGGTCTGGTCTCCCTCTAGACCCCTGCATACTCAGCCCTCTTCTGTTCAGGATGGTCTGGCCTCTCCCTAGGCCTCTTATTCAGACAGCCCCCTTTCACCCTGGACTCCTCTGATCTCTAGCCAGGCACCAGCACTCAGAGCCCTTTCAGGGCTGTAGACCCCACACTGAGTCCCCAGGAACAGCCTCCATCCTCCTTAGTTCCTACGTAAACCTCCATAGTGTCTCAGATGGTATACAGGAGCAGCAGCCTTCCTGCTGGATGATGTTTCTTCCACCAGCTTCCAGATGTTACTACCTACCTGCTCTCAGAGTCTGGGCTTATATCCTGTCCCAGCCCTATACTTCTCCTGTCAGGCATCTCCCCTGCAGTCATGTGGCTCACTTGATCAGGCCCAGCCTCACCTATCAGCCCCTGAGTCAGCTGACTCTCTAATTAAGCCTGAACTCACCTGCCAGTGTCTCTGCAGCTTGCCTGACCCCTTCAAATGGCAAGCATGCCAAGTGCCTTGCCACAGTGTGGCCTGGCAGGTATGATTCATATCATGCAATGATAAAGCAGGTAGACTAATAACCATGAGAACTGGGGCTACCCCTGGGGAATGACTGTCCCAAGACCATCTGCAAAAAAGGAAACTGTACAGGGGGCAGACTTATAGGCAGCCCAGAAGCAAAGAGCTACAAGCAGCTGAGCTAAGCTACTGTAGAGAAGGACAGGCTTCTTCATCAGGCTTAAATGGAAACCCTTGTAGTTGTCTGGAGAGCCACTTGACAGGAAGGGGTGGGGCTTTGGAGGTACAAAAGGCCAGTGCCTGAGACCAGGCAGTCAGTCTGGCACTGCAGGCAGCATGGAGAGGAGATCGTGAGCAGGATGGTTGCAGGAGAGGGACTGGCCAACACCCAAGAACTCCCCAGAAGCTGCAATTAAAGAGGCAGGGTGACTTGTAGCTTGCAGGGAAATTATGCCCCAATGTGGGGAGAGTTTTGTAATATAGCCAGTGGGTATATGTTTATATTCTGAATAAGAACTGGAGGACTGGATTGTGGCTAAAGGGGAGGGGTGCCTGATGAGTGCTCAGTAATAGGCAGCCCAGTCTGGAGTCAAGGACCCAGAGGGGTGAGGTTCATGTGCTGCTCTAGGCCAAGGCTGGGAGGGCCAAAGGCCAGGATCAGGTAGCTTAGCCTGAGGTCAGGTACTCAGAGGGCTGTGGGCTGGTGCAGGCTGAGGCTAGGAGAGCCAGAGTTAGTAGAAGCAGTCTGGCCTGGAGTCAGGGACCCTGAGGACAGAAGAC
Organism: Caiman crocodilus; assembly: GCA_030014935.1. NCBI lineage: Eukaryota > Metazoa > Chordata > Crocodylia > Alligatoridae > Caiman > Caiman crocodilus. The sequence goes on from JAGPOW010001543.1 coordinate 54,231,283, forward strand.
TTGTGTAGCAGAAGTGGCACAGCCTGAGGTCAGGAATGAAGAAGGTTGAGGGGTGGGATGGGGCTACAACCACCATGTAAGGGCTGGGGGTGGGGCAGACCAGGCTTAAGCTGAGCAAGCCAAAGCCTGGGGAGGGTTTAGGGCCAGGACCCCAGAGAAAAGAGAGGATCTTACCAGGGCCAGAGGCCCAATAGGATAACAGGAGAATAACTGATGGGCCAAGGGCCAATGGACAACTTGAAGTAACATCTGTGAGCCATGGATATGGTTGTAGGGGTAGAAGGAGGCCATGAGCCCTTAAGGCAGCTGATGTCCTAAATCACTTAGCCCACTTAAGGCTTGAAGGCCAGGACTAGGGATCGCTGGGTATGAAAGGGTCTGCTGGCTAAAACTGAGTAGGGCTCACTGTAGGACTTTGGGGCAGCCTCCCTTTAAAAAAAAATCATCAAGGTGTGGCAAGCAAGAGGAAAAGGGAGGGTACTTTGTGGGGCAGAAGCCATGTTACCAGGGGGCATCACAGCTACCCCTGGGGACTAGTCCTGCTACAGTTTCCATGCAACTAAGAAGCAAAATGGAGTCCAGCAGAACATGAAATGATACTATAAACCAAAATGGTTCCCCTAAAATGAAGAGTTGGAAGAACCTAGCCACCTGTTCTGGAACAAAAGACAAGGCAGCTCTACTTTGCCATATTTGAACTGAATTAAAGCACTTTATCTGTTGTTAAACTCCATTTTGTCTTCCTGGCAGACATGCACAAAGTATGCTATTAAATAAATGGAATTTGTCAACCATTCTTCACAATTTTCAGGGTTAATAATGTTCTTGGCCTCTTGCTTCTTTGTTGCCTTATCTCTGAATTTTCACGTCATCTTGCATGCACTTGAAATGTTCCTGTAAGAGAGTTTACCTTACATTTTTTTGTAGCAGATAGAATTTCTATGAAATATACCTGTTTTAAAATGCTATGAAAAAATACTCTACAATATACCTTGTACACTGCTTTGCTACAGTGTGCTGAAATATGCTTCATAACATGCAATGATAAAGTGCCATGGAATGTACCTCAAAGTGCAATGAAACCTGTAACCTTAAGCAGGGCATTGATCAAGCTGTGAGGCACAGTATTTTAGATGGTGCCTAGTTTTCTTAGTGCTCAGTCCACCTATTTACATTGTAAAGTTTTCATTATATGAATCTGCTTTGGGAAAGGTGATCAGTGAAGGATCCCTATTTTGGCCATAAAGGATAGGGGTAAGGGAAGGAGTAGAGTACTATAATGATCAGCTGGGAGGGCGCTGAATTGGGACTGAAAGAATGGAGGCTGGGAATGAGCGATAGCTTGGCAGTGCCCAGGGGATATGTAAATTCAGATTATTTTAAAACCTGTTCAACCCTCACGCTCCCGGTATGGAGCCCATATTGAGCTTAGGCCTGAGGTAAAACTTAAAAGCCCACTCTCTCATATGAACCCCAAAATGGCTGTTTCTATTGGAACAAAACAAGCACCAGCTATATCTCTTGTTTTTATAATATTACTTTTAATGGGTCACAAAGATACCTACCAATTGAAGTTCCCTATCAAGAGCTTGGATGTCCTTCATCTTCACAGTCTCTGACTGATGGAGGAGAAAGATCCTAGCATATGGGTGAATATCCTCCTCATCAAAGGCACAGTTAGTTTTGGAGTCCTTAATGCCTTCATTGCCCTCTGCAATGACAATGGTGGTATTAAAAATCATATTCAATTTCTTATAACCTGGGCAGGTGGGAAAGGTCTGGGTTCTGTCCTTGGCTTTCTTGTACACTCACTTCAGCTCTTTGCTCTTGAAATGGTAGCATTGCCAGTTGTCCTGGGTGGACTACCTCTTGCCTATCCCTTTTAGCGATGACTTCATGTACCTCATTTATTCTGAGGGTTCTTAAGGGATTGCTGAAACTTTGCCTTCGTGATCCAGGCAAGAGAGGCATGCCATAAGGATATACTGTAAAGCTATTGCATGGTGATGCTGATGCTAGGAGTTTGCAGCCGCAAATGGTTTGATCCTGGCTTCATGCCTGCATTTGGGCAGGGAGGTGACATCCAGTCAAGCTGACTCTAGAGTTGTAGAGGTCACGAAGTTAAGCAGACAGCTTTGGTCTTGACAGGATGTAAAGTAGCATGGTACAGCAGCTGGAAGATGGCCAGAATAGCACATAAGAGAGATTAAAGGCATTCAGAAATTTTCTAGTGGAATAAAGCTGAATCATAAAATTCTAGCTTGAGCACAAGGCATCTGGTTCAGAACATCTCAGGTGCAAAAGACTTTCACTGTATCTAAGACAGAGCCCTGATGGAACCTCACCTAGCATCCCGCAGGGTCTGCATGTACACCGGGGACCAGGACAGATCTTGGATCTCTAGCCTGTGGGAAGACTGCCCCAGAGCAGAGGAACCTGGCAGCTCCTTGCAGGTGGTCTGTGAATTTGATTATTGCCACTCTTGTCAGTGAAGCAGAGCAGCTGCAGGGTCCTACGAGGAAATTTGCCAGGAAATTAAAAAAACAAAATGGTAGTGGGTGAGACTTGCCGAAGCAGATGCCTTTGGTAACCTTAAGGTGTTCAATATGTAGCAGGCTTACCTTTCAGAGCTTGGGCTGAGTCCCAGGCTTGAGATCCTGTTGTTTTGATTGGTGGAGCCTATCCACCAATCAGGAGGCAGTAAAGGAAATAAAGTCACGCCCCTTTCCTGAGGGGAGGGGGAAAGGAGCTTTCCTGGACCGATTTGAAGACTGCAAACTGTCAGGTCCAGAGCCCTGGAGCGTATAAAAGGAGCTGCTTGCCCAGCACGAGGGAGATGCATCAAGGACGGAGAAGAGAGAAGAGCGGGGTTTAGAATAGCTGACGAGAGCTGCTCAGCAGACCAAAGCAGTAGCCCAGAAAGAGCCCCTGAAGACTTCTATTGGCAGGGAGTGGTGGACGGCTCCAGCAGTTAGGCTCTCGATGCGCAGCACGGTGTCCACACCCTGGGAGCTGCGTGAGGCGGCTCAGGTCTGCAATCTTTGGCGTGCAGCCAGAGACATGGTGCACAGGTCAGCGTACGGAGCAGGACCTTTGGAGCCCCTGGGGCAGCTCAGGTCCACAACCCCCAGCATGAGGCTGGGAGCTCAGTGCAGGAGGTGCTGCACGGAGGGTGAGAGACCCTGGGAGCTGATTGAGGTGGCTCAGGTCAGCAGCTCAATGCAGACAACGCTGCCCAGGGGGTCTGGGAACAGACCAAGCCCCGGTGCTGCATAAGGCTGTCCAAGTCTCCAACCCCTAGCACAAGGCGAAGCACCTGCTATACACGACGGTGCATGTGGCCCTAAGGCAGGCCAGTGGCATCAGAGTTGGGTGGCACGAAAGCATGGCAGGGAACGGTTTGACCTGGAGAATGGGAGGCAACCCTCTGGGACTGTGGAGTAGTAAGTTACCCTGGAAAGAGGGTCCCAACAGGGGGGGACCCCCAGGGTTGCGAAGGGGCATCATGTGGGCTGCTCCTGCGTGATAGCAGGGGGAGCTTAGGAGTCTTTGGGGTCTCTGTCTCCTTTTCTTTCCCTCTACCTCCTTTCCTGTAGTGGCACCTTAGGAGTGGGGCCCCTGCCCTGGAGGGCATCCAGGTAGTCTAAGGATTGCTGGTTATATTTGTAGACCGTGCCTTACAGTTTATGTGAATAATTTGAAGCAATAGTTTGTATATTAATAGAGTTATAAGGTTGCCTGATTGATATCCTTTGTTCTGGGTTGTTCTATTGTTTATCTGTATTTTTAAATAATAATTGGGGGGTTTGTGTGTGTGTGTATACCATATTTTATTTTTATATAATATATATGGTATATGGCTGATTGTTTTGTAAAGGGTTTATTGGTATAGGGTTTATTGTTTTGTAAATTTGTACGCATAAATTATATATGTCCTTACCCTTTAATGGTTTTGTTATAATAATAAATTTGTATATGGTTAAGTAATTGATTGACTGGGCCTCACTCTATAGGGGACGGAGGTGCCCATTGAACTGCTGTATCTCCTCTCTACAGCACACTGCCCTGCCAATAATTCCCTCAATTGGAGAGGGGAGTACAAACCCCATGTACACCAGGGCTACAAATATACCTCACCAACTGCAGCCTTACCAAAAGAGATTTGCTTTACAAACATTGTGCCATGTCCTGAACAGCTGTAAACTTGTAGAGCTTCATTAATGTGGCTTAATGCCAACTCACACCAGCTGAGAACCCAGCCTGTGAAATATTGGTTTTTCAACAGTGACTTCCTTGACTGTTTCTCCGTCTCTTGTAACTGACCAATTTTCTGCATTTATTAAGGCAAAAGCAGAACTTTTTTTCTGAACACAACTTGAATCATCCTCTTCTACTTCCCCTGAAGCTAATACCCTCATTTTCTTTACATGGACCTCAAAAAGATTTGATGCAGATTGGGTGTTTTGATTTCAGCTGACAACATTTCAGCGATCCTCTGATAAATATCCAGGCAAAGTACGTGTATCTCTGAATTTTGGATAGTTTGCTGGGATTGAAGCTAACAGTTTCTCCATGAAGCCATTGGGTAATGCTCATGCATGGGTATGTGTTTTTCTTTTTGGCTCTCCTCAGTGGTTTATAAAGATATGAACACTTCCTATTTGGAACAATTTACCATTAATACCAGCCTTGACATTGACAGGACTTTGTCTCAGGGCTATTTAAGTAGCATAACACTGCCACAAGAGCCAGCTACATGTGGCTTAAACTGTACCTTAGATTTCAGCACCATGGTGCAAGTTGTCTTTTGGGTTAGAGTCTAGGTTTTTAATCTTCAGGGGCATGTCCAAACAAGTATATATGTGCAGTTTGCAGCACTGGAGACCCGCACTGCAAACTACACATGCTGGTGTTCATCGCACTGCTGATTTGCAGAATAGTGGGGTTTTTCTGACAACAGGAGATCCCTGTGCCAAAAAAAACCCCACAGCAGAAAAAAGCAGGGTGACGCACATGGTGGCAGCGTGCACTACCCGAAACTGGAGCCTGGCTGGTCAGCTGCCAGCTATGCTCTGTGTATCCAGATTGCTGCAGCTGCAGCCCTGGGAGGCCCCCAGGACCCCAGGTAAGGCTGTTGAGGCAAGCTCTGGTGCTGGCCACAGCCTCCCCTTCCTCACCTGGGGCAATTTGCCACACACCAGAGCACATATGCATATGTGTTCTCTGGGGACAAGTAGCAGTAGCACAAATACATGCAGCTGCTATTTGTCCCCCAAGAAACGCTCATGCACGCTTGTCTGGTCATGCCCCATTAGTCCAAACAGATTTTAAATGCTTTCCTTTAAAAGTCACAATTAAAGTGAATCCATAGTAATTTTCTATGCTGTTAGAATAACTGCAGAAATTTTGCACAGAATAAAGTTCCTGAGCTGGGTACATAACCTCTGTGTTCAGAGACAGAGATGCTCATGGCTCTTTACATAATGACAATAGTCATGGATTGCTCAACTGGCCTCTCACAGCAGGGTGAGTCCTACAGAAAACTCATCATTTCTTTCTTCCTTGCCCTTCTTTGACCTTTCCCTTAGTATTCTTGATCCTTCAGGTAATTGTATTGTTGTCCTATCTACCCTGAGTGTGTGCAGTTTGCAAAGAGTCTTTCACTGGGAGCAAATCGGCTATATGATACACTGCAATGGGCTGCAACCTATCCTCTGTGTCCTTGCCCTAACACTTAAGTAGCCATCTCTGAACTGTCTGAGCTTCAAGGCCACACCTAAATAATTATGAAAGCTTTTCTGTGTTACGGGGAGACTTGTACCTGGATTAATGGATCATATAATACAGATCACTCCTGGCAATGGACTCAGCAGGAATGACATATCTAAACTATCCTGAAGTTCTGAGGGAGTTTAGAATCTGGCCAAAATCCAGATATGCGCTTTCATATAAGGGTTGTCTTCATAGGGTTTCCACTTCTCCAATATGCTGAATTTAAATCCCCAGTGCTCCTTAGTTTCTGAGGGATTATATTCAGAAGTGGATTCCTCTGTGGGAATGGTGAGATTTAGAGATCACCTCTAGCCACAGTCCATCAAAATACTTTGTAGTGAGATGGAAATTAAACACTTCAAAATGGGCTGTTCAGCTTATATTTCAGACCAGATGACATTCACTCAAACAGTTGAGTGAACAGGAACACACAGTAACAAACAGGGCTGCAGTTGCTCACTGCTTCTGTCTCAGATAGTATATATTGCACTGCCCCTATTAGCAGCTAATTTGCATTCCTGTCTCCAAGACAAAATCTATCTTTTTTGACTCTGTTTGATCACAGATGAATTATCTGTGCTAATTGCCAAGATAGCAAACATATCAAACATTGAAAATCCTGGAGCTGTAAACTAATGTAGAGGTGTGAAATATGGGCAAATAAAACATCCCCTGCACAATATCACCTGTGGCTGTAATTCATTCAGGCAGGGAAAAATCCCACAAAGTCAGGGGAAGTGGTGGGAGACGGAGAGTGAAGATGGGGATGATGTCATTTCCTGGCAAACTGTAGGTCACGGTATTCTAAGGGTTGCTGGGAAGACTCCTTATGAATTTGCTTGCAGGGTTGATGGCCTGCTGCAGGGAAAATGTGGTCAGGGAGGGGAATGGATAAGTGAAGAGGGCAAGAAAAAGTTCTGATAAAAAATTCTATGTACTTATGCACATTTGGGCAGGACAGGTAAAGAGATTCCTTTTCCTCTTTGGGAGAGCACAGGTCTCCCACTAATTGGGAAATCTACTTTCTAAAAATGGAATCTCCATGATTTAGGCCATTCATAGGGCTGTGCGAAATTTCAATGGCTGTTTTGTTCCAACACTGTTTCGACCAATTTCAAGGTGGAAATAGCAAAATCGGAATGAAACAAAGGCCATCGAAATAGCCTTGAAACAAAACAAGGCTGATTGAAACATTTTGAAAGTCCAAAACATTTCAGCCACAGGCTGGGGATGGGAAGTCAGTCCAGCCGGCCTGCCTTCCTATCCCCAGTGCAAGATCCGGCAGGGGGTGGGAGGCAGAAGAGCGGAGCTACTTCCCTGACCCCCAGCTCTTGATTGCATTGGGAGTGGGAGGCAGCCAAGAGGAGCCGCTTCCCTGACCCCTGTGTGTGATTGCACTAGGGGTGGGAGGCAGCCGGTGGGGCTGTTTCCCTGACCCCTGTGCTTGATCATGCTGGTGGCAGGAGGCAGCTGAGCGGGGCTGCTTCCCCAACACCCCTCCCCCGTGCTTGATTGCACTGGGGCGGGAGGCAGTAGAGAGAGGCTGCTTCCCTGACCCCTCGCACTTGATCACAATCAAGCGTGGGGTCGGGGGAGGCCCCTGGCCTAATCAAGCCCAGAGGTCAGGGTAGCAGCCCAGCTGGTCTGACTCCCCATCCCCAGTGAAACTTGAAACAGTGGCAAAACAGCCTTTTTGTTTCGATGGAATGAAACAGAACAGCTGTTTCAACTCAAAATGAAATTCAAGATGAAACACTGTTCTCTCTAACTGTTGAAACTTCAGTAAAACAGAACAGTGCTGTTTCGCACAGCCAGCCCTAGCTATTAGCCCTTTTTTGTGCCCCTCAGCACTACAGTAGGGGCCTTATAAGCATTTTGGGGCTGCCTAGCTGAAGTGACACTGGTTTAGCCAATTGTATGTGCTTCCTCCCAGCTAGATGTGTTTGAGCAAGGGAGGGGCAATGTAGTCCACAAGGTACCCGAGAACACCCAACTACATTGCTGGCAAGCAATGCAGAAGCTCTGGTAGATGCAGTTCCACACTATTTCAACACTTCAGAATTGTTGATGATTTGCCTGATCATTTTAATCTGCCGAGGTTCCGTGTTTCTGATCCAGGGGAATAGTCTTTTCCAAGCTCTTGGGATCACGGGCCGTAAGGCAGCCAGTTCTGTAATCAAAGACATACAAAAGAGTGATGTGGCTAACATCACATCTAGCCACCTTTGGCTCCCTAACAGGAACAACCAGGTACCTATTTACAGCTGGGCTTCTTTAGGGAAGACTTTTCCATGACTCCAGTCATGGACTCATGCAGTAGTCTGGACTTGTGCCTCAAGATCCATAGCAAGACACTTAAACCACTCTGCCTCCATACTCATTTTTCATGTGAAAATAAATGCTGAAATACCTATATGTTCTAGGGAGTAGGATCCTATTCCCAGCCATCTCCAGCTGGGAGGAAGTCATCTGGAAGTGGTCAAATCATTTCCACTCCAACCAGGGATTCCCTGATGCAAAGGAAGTGTTCTGACTTGGTTCCATCATTTGAAATATTTTGATTCAGGACAGGACAACCCTTATGTGGAAAAAAATCATCTTAATCTTTTTTCTTTCTGATAGAAAATGAATTCCATATCTTTTTTCCCCTCAGAAATCTTTTCCCATCTAAAAATCACTGACGGCGCTACTCTTACCTTCATGTCATATAGAAGGTAGGAAAGTGGCTATGTGGAGCATTCAGGTGTGGGGAGGGCCTTTGACAACTCACCACAACTCATTAAGTGGCCCTCCAGCTGAAACAATTGCCTACTTCTGCTCTGAAGAGTTTAAAAAAACAGGTAAGAATCCCCCCATTCCCCTCCATGCTCAAAGGCATGTCCCCTCCTCTTCCCTTCCTTCCTCTCCTGCCCTCCCACCTGCTGCTGCTGCTTTCCCTGATGCCCCAGAAGTGGAACAAGCTTCAAAACTGCCCCTCTCCACTCCAGCCAGGCTGGGTAGGGGCTAGGTTCAGCAACAAGGGCAGCAGCAGTGGTGGTGGGGGTCCACCCTGCCTGGTCCACCAGGAACAAGTGTGAGGAAGGGAGACTCACCAGCCTGCCCATTGCTGTTCCCTGCTGAGCCCAGCCCCTATGCAGCCCAGCTGGAGTGGGCAGGAGTGGCTATGAAGCTTGTCCCACCCATGAGGCAGCAGAGGAAGCATCAGTGGCAGGTAGGGAAGGCAGAAGTAAAGAGAAGGGGAGGGTAGAGGAGATGCCTTTGAACAGAGGGGAAATGGGAGAGATTCTTATCTGCTTTGGGGGATTAAAAAAGGGTCCATGGGCCAATCCCAAAGTATGTGTGTGGTTGGGAGGGAGGGAGGGAGGGGGTACAGATGCACCACTGCACTCCCTCTGGATCCACCCCTGCTGTCCCTCATTCCAATGCTAAATACAGCTTGAATGAACTAGGGTGTTGGTCTTGCTTTTAAATTATAGGAAAGCAAAGATTATGAATGGGGAAAAAAGAAATTCACAATGGCAAGTTCTTAGGCACTGCCCTCCTGAAGCTCTGCCCATGGTGCCAGAATAGTTTGTTTTCTGTTCCCTGGCAGGACAGAACAACAGAGTTAAGAACAAAGGGCACCATGTGACTTAAGAATTAACATGCCTAGCATTATTAATTGGAACGTCTTAAAATGGTTAATGTGTCTCATGAATGAACCTGTTGGAAAATGGAACCAACCATAAAGGTTTGAAAGTTACTTAAAATTAAAGCATAACTCATGAAGAAATGAATGGCATCCCTGAAGAAGGACCCATGGACAGTCACTTGGTCTGAACCTCACTTAGAAGTGGGCACGCTTGGAGCCAAGCAAAAGAGACAAACCTTTTCCCATGTTATAGCTGTTAGTGCTACAGTGAGGGAAGAAGCATGGTGAGCAAGATTCAGGAGATATCAGGAGTTTCAAAGTTGTGTCTCCAAGAGGTGGGAAGAGAATCCAGGCTGTGAGAAGGCCTCTTTCGTAGTGTGGCTTGTGTTGATGTATATTTTCCCACCTGCTTAATAGCATAGATAGGTTAGTAGCAGTTTCCATATTGAGGAAGGGTTAGTGTGTGTGGGCTTTGAAAGAGAACCTGTGAGCACTAGTTGTGCTGGGTGTGGGAAGGTTAAACGCTTTGAAAGCTGCACGGTCAATAGAAACTGAGCCACGCAACGTGGTGAGAAAAGAAATATGAGACAGGATTGGGCCGATTGCTGAAGAAAAGTGCAACAGGCTTGAAGGTGACATGAATCCAGCGAAAGGATTCAGAGATGGGGCAGGGTTGATGCACGTAGCCTCATCAGGCGGAATTTCCCAAGTCCTGAGGGCTGACTTAGCCACAAGAGCAGAGAGAGCAGCCTCTTTTCCTGAAATAGATGTCTATAGGAGAACACTCTCTTCAGTCTTATGGCTGACAAGACTATTATATGTCTACCTTCCTGACCACTTTAGCCCAGTCATGGCGTCCTTTAATGCATGCTTCCCTTCCCTTCAGAGATGTATTTTTTATTTTGATCCTCTTTGGAAAATTGGTCCCCTACCTCAATTTGAGGAAGAGGAGCCTTTTTTTTTTTTTCTCTGCAGTTTATGTTGCTTCTTATTGTCTTAATATCCTAATCCATATACTGCAAAATTTCCTATAAAAACTAGCAATCATGTAGACTTAAAGTAATATCTATATACTGTCTGAAAAAACTGAGCTCAATGACCTGCAGGAATGCATTTGCCAGCGAGATTTAAATTCAGCTATTTGTCCCACTTTGCTTTAAATATTTCCAGATGTCCTCTGGGGTGATGCATTCTAACAGGATGCATGCATCCATATGGTCTATCCAATCTGATAATGAAGGCATTATCTCTCTGATACCTCATTATACATGATCTTGCTACAAATACTCCTAATCCTTTTTTGGTATCTGTCAATACACCTCCTAAATTAGTTTTAAAAAATCAAACATATGGAAGAAATGGACTTAGCCACAAGAGCAGAGACAGCAGCCTCTTTTCCTGAAATAGATGTCCATAGGAGAACACTGACTGTCAGTCAGTTAACTCTGTGTCTACATGCTACCTTCTGATTTTCCCACCTTTGTATCCCTGCTATCTGTTGTCTGTATAATACACAGCTCCTAAATAGAGCTATTTATTATCTTCATTAGTTTTTGAAATGATATATAATCTGTGCTGAAAATTAAACAGTGTCATTTTAGGTTTAAAATTTATTGATACAAATTTAACAAGCTAATTTATGAACCTCCAATTTTCTTCTGAATAATCTGTATTTAATTCTGCATTCCACCTTTCTGTTGACCTTTTAAAACATCTCTCATCACTACCAACCAAAAGAAGAAATAAATTAGACATTCTTTTTAGATCTTGCTGTAATATTCATGATTTTGCTTTCCAAAATAACTAGTAGAGCCTTCACTGAATAATTTCACCAATGTGCAGTCAAGTAATGTCTTAACTAAATAATAGCAGGAGTTTTCTGGGAGGTTTCTTAACAATGTTGTCCATATGTGTAAAAGTAAGTTCCAGCCAGTTCCTTATTTACAGAGTAAGGTTTTATTGACATTTCTTACAATTTTATCTGAGCACTTTCCATGGAAAGTTGCAATACTGAAGTTCTCAGTGGACTTTGGCACTTCTTAGACTTCCTTACTTCTCCAGGATCCCCCAAACTGGCTGATGCAGAATAACAAACTGTAGCATCCAACCTGAGGTCTCCTGGGTATTAGTACTTAGCTTTCCCACTGTTTCTTCTTTTGATCTTCAGCATTAACACTCTTGAATCTTGAAGTGATCTAATTTGAAATAACACTCCTGATGATCAACCCAGGTTATTTTAGCACCAGTGCTAAATTCTACAGCTCCAGTACAACTGACTGGGCACAAGCTCAGAGGAAAGGTGCCTGTCATGGGTTTTCAGATATCTAATGGTTTGGATCCAAGTAAGGTTCATCAACTATGACACCAAAGAAACGCAGTGAGATCAAAGCCTCCTAAGAGCAACACAGTACATGTGCTATGCTACAAAATGCTTGGTAACTCCAGATCTTTGTCATACCTATGCCTCAGCCTTGTGCTGTGGTCTCTGAGTTGGGTGATGAATGATGGTCATGATGATTATTTAAAGCCTTCTTAAAAGAAAACCACACCTTGTGCTTCAAGGCATCTGGTGATTGCCACATGTTGAAGTGAGATTACTTCAAGTTGTGTGGCCACAGCACTTGCCTTTCTCTAAAACAGTAGATCTCAACCTCTTTAGACTCAAGACAGCGCTCCATATCTTCTTGGGTGAGTTAGCAGCACCCCATTTAAAAAACAAATTGGTTTATTACAGTGTTTACCTCCTGGCAGAGGGGCCAGGCAAGGAAAAGCCTGAGCCTCTTCTTATCTCCTCACACCTGGAGGTGCCCTTCTAATGATCTGGCAGCACCCAAAGATGCTGTGGTACCCTGGTGGAGAATAACTTTTTTAAAGCATCAAGTATTGATCAAGGTTGATGTAAGACATCAAGAGAAATGTAGTTAGCTGTGTTAGTCTGCAGTCAAGTAGAAGGCAGGGTAGATTTGTACCTTATAGACTAACAAACATCCAGGTTTCCCTCAATTTTATGTGGTTCATGTGTTTCCAGAAAACTGAGCAAAACTGAATTCACATAAAGAGAACCCAGTTTATAAAGTAACAGATAGGGGTATGTTCCCATGGTGGTGAGGGAGGGAGGGAGTAAGGCTGGGACTAGGGAAGGGGTGGAGGGAAGGGGTGCAGCCTGTCGTCTGCTCCTGGGGAGCAAAGCAGAGGAAATTGTGAGTGGGTGCAGGGCGTGGGATGGGGGGGAGGGGCATGGCTCTTGCTGCTATGCACACCTTGGGAGGGCTGCAGACTGGGGGACTGCACCAGGCTGTCCCTGAGGGGTACATGCCCCTGCATCTGCATGCAGGATAAGAGCAGGCTGCCGCTGCAGGCTGAGGCTGGCAGCGGGACTGGGCTCTTTCTGGTGCTCAGGGGGGGCCACAGTGGTGGGAGAGGGACTGCTACCACACCAAAATTCACTGGTTACCCCCACTCCAACCTGCCCTCCCAGCACCGCCGCCAAGTGCTGGGAAGAGCCTGGAACTGACACCGGCCCCAGCCTGCAGCAGCAGCCTACTGTCCTCTTGCGTGCAGATCCAGGGGCATGTGCCCCCTGGGAAGAGCCTGGCACATCCCCCTGGCTTAGAGGGTGCTCATAGGAGGGTGCTTATAGCAGCAAGAGCTGCACCCCCCCCAATCCTGTGCCCCTTACCCACTCACAGTTCCCACTGCTTTACTCCCTGCTGCAGCTCTGGGAGTGGATGATGGGCTGCACTGCACCCCTGCCCTCACCCCTTCCCCTACAGACTTACCTCACCACACCCCAGGCCTCTGCTTCTTCCCACTCACCCCAGCCCCTGCTACAGTGGCCCCAAGAGCAGCAGACACCACCTGCCTGCACAACAGCATGGCACAGCCCAGGGGCTGGGGTGAGTGGGGAGAAGCAGAACCTCAGAGCCAATCTCATAAGAGTGAATTTACCTTGCATGTAACAAATTTGGGGTATAAAAAGTTTGCCGATGATACCAAACTTTGGGATAAAGCATCCACACCTGAGGACAGGGGCAATCCAGGATGACCTTGGCAGGCTCAGGAAAAGGGCAGATGAGAACCTGATGGTGTTTAACACTGAAAAATGCAAGGTTCTCCACTTTGGGAGGAAAAACCTGCATCATACTTATAGGCTTGGCAGTGCTACGCTGGCTAGCACTATGGACGAAAGGGACTTGAGGGTCATGATTGACCACAAGATGAACATGAGCTTTCAAAGTGATGCTGTGGCTAGTAAAGTGAGCAAAACGCTGGCTTGCAATAGATGCTTCTCAGGCAAATCCCGGGACGTCATTCTCCCATTGTACTTCTCCTTGTTGAGGCTGCAGCTGCAGTACTGCATCCAGTTTTGGGCTCCACAATTAAAAAAAGGCTGTGGAGAAGCTTGAGAGAGTCTAGAGAAGAGCCACATACATGATCAGAGGGCAGGAAAATAGAGCTTATGATGAGAGGCTGAGAGCTATGGGACTCTTCAGCATGGAAAAGTACAGGCTCAGGGGCAACCTGATGGCCAGCTATAAGTTTATCAGGGGTGTTCACCAGGATCTGGGGGAACGATTGTTCACCAGAGTACCCCAAGGGCTGACAAAGTCAAATGGTTATAAACTCCTGCAAGGCCATTTCAGGCTGGACATAAGGAAGAATATTTTTCCTGTCTGAGCTCCCAAAGTCTGGAATAGCCTGTCATTGGAGATGGTTCAGGAACTCCCACTTTGAACACCTTCAAGACAAATATGGATGTTTGTCTTGCTGGGATCCTATGACCCCAGCTGACTTCCTGCTCCTGGGGCAGGGGGCTGGACTTGATAATCTTCCAAGGTCCCTTCCAGCCCTAGTATCTATGAAATGACACTTTTTCATCGATTTCATAAGAAATCTGAATTTGCATGTACAGAACCTGCGTAAGTTGCGGGAAATCTTTACACACACACACGACCAAGATTTCATGGTCTGAATGTATCAACTAATTTGTTTGTCTCTCTGTCTCTGATTAGTCTATAATGTGCAAATTTATACTTCCTTCTGTAAGATACCAAGCCAAGTAAACCAAAGATCTGATTTTTTTTAGAAGTCTTGTGTCCCTTTGAAATACTTAAAGGACAGCAGCAATATAGGAATTGTTTACTAGGCCATGGAAAGAGCTGAATAATTAGTTACCAGTGGTACTGATCTGAGCCATTCTTGGCCATACAATGGAGCCCAGTAAGTTTCATTATTTTCATCCTAGCAGAATTTCTGACATTCAATACTTTTTTTGCCCCAGTTCCATTGGAAGAGTCGGTGGTTAGAATTTTTCTTTTGGAATTAAAAAAAAAAAAAAATTAAAAATGTGAAAACTCACCTAGAAAAAGCAGTTTTTAGTGTGTTCAGCTTTAACAATGTGTGCCCCTTCCTGCCTTTCACCGAGGTGATAACTAGCCTGGCATTTCCTGGGGGCTCCTGCGCCACTGAGAGCCCCACCAGGCCACCCACTACCGGCAAGGTGCAGTTTTAGGTCAGGACTAGGAGCCTCCTAGCCATCCTCTACAGCTTCTCCCTTACCTCCAGCATGCTCCATGAAGCTTTGCAGCCAGGCAATGTTGCTGCCTTCCCTGCCAGCAGTGAACTACCCTGTTTATATAGGCAGCCCTGAATCTAAAATGGCTGCCGCAATCGGGCACCTGCTCGCTGCTTGGCCTAGGTCTTAAAGTGGCAAGCACCAACAGTGTCCTGCCACATAGGTCATAATTTAGGAAACTTTACCTTCATTTTTTTTCTCACCTAATGGGCCAGTCTCCCTGACTATATCATAATTTCCCTGAGGTGTTTCGAATTCTGATGGTCCATGCCACAGTTAGGGTGGCTAGGATGTGGAACCGGCTTCCTAGGGAAGTTGTTCTTGCTCCTACCTTGGGTGTCTTTAAGAGTAGATTGGATAGGTACTTGGC
>JAGPOW010001543.1:54246730-54303041 GCA_030014935.1 Caiman crocodilus
TGGCTGAGGTCCTGTGACCCCAGCACTCGTTCCTGCCATTGGCAGAGGGTCAGACTAGATGGCCTGCTCTAGGCCCCTTCTGACCCTAGATACTATGATGCAACTTGGTCAGAGGGAAATACACAATACATTATGGCGATTAAATCTTCTGGGAAAGTTGTCTCCAATAAGAAAATGGGAATCCAAATGAAAACTCCCATATAGCAATGAAATTTAATGTTTCGTTGAGCTTATGCAAAAAGTATTTGGTTTATACAAGAAAATTAACTTCTGTTTTAGGAAGAACTGATGTGAAATGAGCATTTTATTTCAATTTTATTGTTAGAAGATTGAAACCTCAGAGCCAAATCAAAAATTTCCTTGTGAAAAAATCTGATCTTGTGCATGTTGCATTTTCCTTTAGGTAGTCATTCTGTTGGAAAATTCCTGATCTGCTGGAGCTTAGATAAGCACCTACACATTTGCATGGCTCTCTGTAACTTATTAAAAAAAACATTTGGGAAGGTGCTGCTATTTTGGGCAACTTGGAAGAAAGGCTGTACACTTTTATTCACTTCCCTGCATCTTGTTATGTCAGTCCAAAGAGGCAAGCTATGACTTGTGTGTGTAGGGGCATAGACTGTACATCCTGGAAAGCAGAATCCTTGGTTTAGACAGTGTATTTCTTGTGTAAATGTGATGTTCTTGTAAGCTGTAGAAAGTAGACCCACTGTGAAATGGCTTGTTTTTTCTTATGAAATGTATATATTTGTATATAGGAAAATTGAGACACTGAGATTGGTAATTGCCAGAATTAAGATAATTCTGTCAACTAAGGATTGTTCCAGAGGGGCAGTCAATCTGCCTTAGGAGTAGATGGGTTTAATAGAAGGGGAACCCGTTACTGTCTTTTCTTTGGGGGTCATTCTCCTTAGTTCAACCAGCAGAGCATGCTTAGACCATCTCAGTCCCTATAATTTTTTTTAACAATCTAGATCTGACTCCATGCAGAAAACATACTGGTCTCTGGATAATTGTATGTAGAAAGAAATCCATGGTGTCTCAGCCAGAGCCAATGGTCCCATTGCTTTAAAGATAAACAAATAAATGAAAACATTGAAATAACAAGTCTAATGAAAATGTTCTTTTCCAGGAAAAAAAGAAACGTGTGCAATTGTCCTGTCACACAGCACGTCTCTGAGCTTTGATAAGTGTGAAATGTAATGGACTAATGAAATGGATTAGGATCTTTATAGCACATTTCATTAGCAGAACTCTCACCTTCAGGCACTTTCTGATGTGTGTTAATGGGACCTGCCGGGGACAGCAGGTTAAATGATCCTATTAGGGTAGCAGTGCTGATAAAGACATTTTGTGATTGTCCAGCAAAACAGAACTGTTAGCACAGACAGCTGGCTAGCCTATGCATATGTGTCCACATCAAGGAAGGATTTTGGCAGTTCCTTAGACAGGCTACTACTATGTTTTAGGCAAAGAGAATTTAGTTGTGGGTTTGGAGGAGGGGAGGGGGAAGAAACAACTGTGCTTTTAGAGCATACCCTTCTGAAAACTCCAGCACTTATTATGCAAGTAAATAATAGCCTGAGTTAAAATGAATTATAAATGAGTACTTTAAGGATAGTAGTATCAAGTTTCAGATTTTCTTTATTTCATCCTGAATTACCTAAATAATGGCATAATGCCAACTTCAAACTTTTGATTTAGATAATATTCATTGAAATCTTTACATAGGTAACAGCTGAAGAAAATGTTTTAGGACTAATGGTAATTTTTTGCCATTATTCTTCATAAAAGACGCTTTTTTCTTCAATAGATGCTGAGGAATAGTGTTAGAGTTCAGAGAATTATACAAAGAATGGTGTTCTTTCAAAACGATTGTTGTCTTTTGTTCTCAGTGAGTGAAGGGTCACAGGCTTCCATTAGTGGAGATGATTTCTCAAAATGGATATCCTCTTCTATTGTATTCAGTTGAGGATAGGCCACAGATTGCTTTGACAGAGTTAGCTACTTTGACCATACAGAATCACCTTTGCCTTTTGACGATTGATTGGATCAAGATCTGGAAGAAAATTTCAAACTGCAACCAGTAAAGGTTGCAGAGGAGCACAAAGCTTGTCCCTGTTCACCATTCCAGGTCAATTATTGGAAGCAAGTCAAACTGCTTGGTAAGAGAGGCTCATTTGAATATATTTCACTTGACACAGTCAAGCTAGGGACAGACATTCAAAAAGCCTGAGCCTGAATTGATTCAATCTTTGCAGGCTACTCTAACCTGGCTAGGCTAAACCAGTTTGTAACTATACAGACATCCTCTCTGGACTGAAAAAATGGAGGCACATGCCTGCAGTGGCTCAGGCTAGAAGCCAGGAGATGCTAGAGTAGCTCTCCCTTCCCTTTCACAGTGCTGAGCTAAGGAGGCATGGCTAGTCCTTGGCAGTCTGCCTTGATTGAGTGGGGGGGTCCATCCCCCCAACCAGCCCAGAAGGAAATTAATAAAAGTGTTTATCACCCCTACCTCAGTGATTATCACCCTTTTAAGAAAACTACAGAGGGACATTACCAGCTACCTGTTGATTCTGTCTTTGTCCAGTCTGCCACAGCATGGACCATAGCCAGCAAGTGGTCTGATAGTTAATCCTGTGTATCTGTGTAAGGCTGAGGGGATGGGGGAATCCCTGCTTAGAGGGGAGAGAGGAGCAGAAGCCAGGCAGATGCTTGCAGTTTCTGCTGGAGCTGCAGCCAGGGAGCAGAGGGGAGGAGCCAATCCTGCTGTGGAGCTGAGCAGATCAGAGAGCATGCTGGGATGATGAGGAATCTGATTTAACTTAAACCAGAAAGGGGTCTGGGATAGACATTGCATAAATCAGTTTGATCCAAATCAGTTAAATCTGATACTACATTCAATCAGGTTTATCTCAAACCAGTTTCAGCCATTTTCAAACTGATTTATGTGCATTGAACATCTGTTCTGTTACAGATTTAAACCAGTTTATGATCACTCAAACTGGCTTATGAGTAATGTCTTTTCATAGCCTCATGGCTAGTGTCTTGAATTTAGGAACAAAGAATGTAGCTGTGGATTACTGAATGGGGAGGTGGTTAGCCATGTTAATCTGAAGTCAGGCAGAAGATAGGGCAGGAGTACATTTTAGGGTGCAGATATAGTAGGAGCTTCCCACTGTAACTGATTTGCAGGAAGCTTTTTGAGTTACAGCAATCCTCCAGAACAAACAGACCAAACAGAAGTTCAGAGGTATCAGTTTTTGTAGACAACAACATTGACAAATGCTAACAAAGCATTGAATGCTAACAGCAAAGTAGGTGACTGTCCAGTCTCCTCTTGAAGATTTCTAGGGTAGGTGATTGCACCACCTCTGCGGGGAGCTTATTTCACAGTCTGGACACCCTAGTTGTGAATCAGTTTTTCCTAATGTTGAGCCTGAAATGGTCTTTCAGGAGTTTGTGACCATTACTTCTAGTTTGCCCCAAGGGTGCCCTGATGAACAGTTGTTTACCAAGCCCCTGATGTACTCCCCTAATGTAGTGGTAAGCTGCTACCAAGTCCCCTTTCAGCCTTCTTTTTTTCAGGCTGAAGAGTCCCAGATCCCTCAGGCTTTCCTTGTATGGCTTGCTGCGTAAGTCTGTGATCATATGGATGGCCTTCCTCTGGACTCTCTCAAGCTTTACCACATCCTTGTTAAAGCATGGCACCCAGAACTGGATGCAGTACTTCATCTGCAGTCTCACCAATTCCAAGCAGAGTGGAAGAATTACTTCTTTGGTTTTGCTGGAGATGCATCGATTGATGCATGTCAGGGTATAGTTAGCCCTGCTGGCTACAGTGTCACACTGCTGGCTCATGTTCAGACTTTGGCTTATTATTACCCCTAGGTCCCTTTCATTTGTAGTGCTGGTCCGATTGGCATTGCCAAGCCTGTGGGTGTGGAGGGGATTGTTTGTACCCAGGTGGAGCACTTTACATTTCTCAATGTTGAACTTCATCTGATTCCGGTCTGCCCAGCTTGATAAACTGTCTAGGTCCCCTGTATCTGCAGCCTATCTTCAAGCATGACCACACTTCCCCATAACCTGGTGCTGTCTGTGAACTTGGCCAGTGAGCTCTTCACCCCCACATCCAAATAATTGATGAAGATGTTGAATAGCACTGGACTAAGCACCAACCCCTGCGGGACACCACTGGCTACTTCCTGCCAACAAAACACCGATCCATTCATTAGAACTCTCTGGGTCCTACCCTGCAGCCAGTTTCCTACCCACCTGACTGTCTCACAGTTAAGCCCACAGTCTTCCAATTTCTCACAAGAACATCATGGGATACCAGATCAAAGGTTTTTTGGAAGTTGAAGTATATAATGTCAACTGTCTGTCTCTTATCCAGGTGGCAAGTTAAATGGTAAATGATAAGATAAATGGTAAAGGACTGGGGAGGGAAGAGTGCGGCAGTCACTAGACAATCAAATGAATGTAAGCTCTTAGGGCCTGTGCAGTGCTGGGATGTATAAGCAGGAAAATATTGATTAGGAGTAGGGAAGTGACATAACTGCTGAAAATCACACTGATGAGACCTTTGCTAGAATTGGTGTCGACACTTCTGGAGTCAACACTTGTATGGATGTTGACATATTGCTAAAGGTTCATAAATGGATGAAAGAATGTTTCAAGGTCTCTAAAGCCAGTTTCATGGTAGAAGACTAATGAAGCTCTGTACATTTAGGCTATTAGGTGAGGCTTAAACGGTAACTGATCATAGTATAAAAGTATATGCATGAGAAGACTCCCCATAGTAAGGTGCTCTTAAATCTACCAGATAAAGGCAGAATGAAACCCTATGTCTGGAAACTGAAGCTAGACAATTCAATTAGAAAGTAAAGTGAAAGCTTTTAATAAGTTGGGGGGAGGTGGCAGATGAACTGTTAGATCAATTTATCTAGGGATGTAGTACTTTTTCAATCATTTTATTTTAAAATCAAGGTTAGGTATCTCTTTCTGAATGTCATTCTATTTTAATCAGAAGTTGTGGGCTTAATGCAAGTCTTATTGGGTAAAATTCCCAGCTGCATTTAAATATAATGTCCCTTCTGTCCTGAAAAATCCTTGAACCTATAAATCTTCTTTACGGTCAGTTTAGTTTACCTCCCACATGGAATGATGAGAAGCTGCACCCATTTTGAGAAAGCATATTTGAAATGTATGGTTTATGGCCCTAGTATCGCCAAGAAAAATTGAAAGTAGTGGCCTTTTTGAAAGAGGGCAATTATTTGTGATGATCTCTGGAAAAGATTTTATTCATTAGCATCTACTGACAGAAGTGTTGAGGGAAAGACCACTCTTCATTTTGACCCTGCTTGCCAAAAGTATCCACTATGCCAAATGGGGCCTAGATAAAAGGTGAGAAAAGAGAAGGGAAAAAGCTATGTATGTTGAATAGTGATCAGTGCAAAAGACTAGTATGAATTCCTAGCTCTGTAGTGATTCTTTCCTCTTTTTGGTCTGTAGTTTTGGAGGTGTTAATTGCCGCTTCTTAACTTGTTTATCCAGACTAGCTACTGTGTTACATTATCAACCATGATTCGTTCAGGGACCCGCTCCATACAGAGATTCCTGCCCTTGCTAACATTGATTGTTACATGGTATAACTTACTTTTAAACTTAAAGTACATTTGTAAAAGCATCTATAAGCTCCATTTTTACTACAAGTACACATTATATAAATATAATAATAATATAATAAAAGAAAAAGAAAGAGGAAAGAAGAAAAGGTAGAAAAGAGAAAGCATCCTGTAACAGGGAACCCTAACCTTGTTACTAAGAGCTAGGGTGGCCCCTTTAAGTCCAGAACCTTCCAGTCATGGCCGGCTGGTCAAGTAGGGGTTCGGGCTCAAGCCCTGCCAGCCAGTCAGGTGACAGGAAGAGGAAGGCCAGGACCTTACAAAGGGCAAGTGGAGAAGGACAGAGGGGCAGCAGAAAGGCAGACTCTCAATGACTACGGTGCTGCACCTGCAGCCTCAGTTGGAAGAATACACCATGCCTGGAGCCATCCTCACGATCATCTAGAGTAAGCAGGCATGTTGCCTCCCTTGTTTAATATTAACCGGTGGTTTGGGTGAAACTATTAAGGGATGGAGGAAGCTTCATAGGGGACCCACGGCAGTGTGAGGACCCCAGCGCCAGAAAGGGCGCAGCATTTTGGGGTGCATGGACCCCAGCACCAAAGAGGCAGTATTTTGGGGTGTGCTGATCTGGTGCCAGAGAGGGCACAATATCTGGGGGTGAGCTGGCCCCAGCACCAGACAGTGCAATGTTCAGGGGTGAGTAGACCCCAGAGCCACAGAGGGGCAGGAGCTTGAGTGAGAGGTTTTTTTTGTTTTTTTTTGTTTTTGAGAGCTTGAGCCTGGGAGTCAAACCTTGATTAGTCAGTTGGTTTTTGTTTTTTTTTGACTGACAGGCCTAGCTAGAGAGAAAAGGGGTAGGCCTACAAAATAAAGATGAATTTACAAATACCATCTGTGAGGCTTGGGCTGAGGTGTAGGGGAGGAATGGAGCCACAGATAGTGCCCCTGGCATTGGGGCAGGAAAATGGGTGGCGTCTACTTAATTACATCTATTAATCAATTAACAAAGGCATGGCAGATGAGAAGGTGGGCGCTTGGCCCATAACAGGTGGATGGGGCCACTAATAGACAGACCCCAAAGAGGGCCCCTGTTACACATCCCCAAAAGAGGGCAAATACTGCAAAAGCAGCTTTTGCGATATGGAGGAGGTTCACATTTGAGTGAGGAGCAGGCAAACAGGTTTCTTGCTACAGTAGCATCTCAATATAGTGCAGTTAGTGTCCAGCTGCCTTGGACAACTCAGCTTGCATGATCAGATACTAGGGCTATGTGAAGCTTCGGTCCCTGATTCGATTCAGTGAAGATTCAGCCCAATTCGGTGGCTGAATCTCCAAATCGAATCAAATCAGAGGCTCCTTTAAACTCTCTGAATCAATTCAGAGAGATTCGGAAAGATTCAGAGATTTGGACATAGGGACAGCTTTAGATTTTTTTCTTCATACCTCTAGGTAAGAGGGGCTTGTGAATTCTGCAATGCTGGGGTGCATGGAGTGTCCCTCAGAAGCACAGGGGGCTCCCTAGTGTGCTTGGCAGCAGATCCAGAAGTGGACCAGAAGCACTTCTGGTCCACTTCTGTGTTTGCTGGGGAGTGCACCTGGGGGCTCCCCCTGTACCCTCACCTGGCTCAGTGACTGGTGCCTCCTGGGTCTGTGGGGGCACCTGGGGTCCCCCTGTGGCCAGTTGCTGATCTGGGGAGGCACTGGGTGGGGGGAGGCAGTGCACTCCCTGGCGGACCCAGAAGTGGGCCAGAAGTACTTCTAGTCCACTTCCGGGTTCACTGCTGAGCATGTGGAGGGTCCCCCTGCACTCCTGTGGGATGCTCCAGGATCTGCCTCAGCATTGCAGTGTTCACAAGCTGCACTAGTAGCTTGAGGTATGTAAAAAAACTTTTAAAGCTGTGTCCATGTCCAACTCACTGATTCTCCGAATCAGCATTGAATCTTCAGATTTTGATTTGGCTGAATCAAATCAGGGACAGTGATCCAAATCAATGAAGTGGATTGCTGTCCCTGATTCGGGCCAAATCTGAATTGAATATGGACTACTTTGTACACCCCTATCAGATACTCATCAAATACACTTTTATTGCAGGGTTAACTGGGGGCAACCTTTGGTGTGTCTGGAGTGAAGTTCAAACTCACCTCTCTGTAGCTGTAGCAAATTACCTTAACTGTTTTAACTCCTCTGTCCCAAACTGTGATTATCATATACCCAAAACCCAGTTTTCTAAACCCATGACATTTAGAGTTAAGATCCAGCTAAATTTGTTTGATTTTTTTTTTTAATATATGGAAATTCTTAGGTTCCCAAACAGTCTTTACTCTGTCCACAATGGAAATGGTGTTTAAAAGTGGGAATGCAAACAGTAAAATGTTTTTACAGCATATTGTGCATTTATTCATTTGAAAATACACATTTAGGAAATTCAAACAACATTACCTCTGCCCTGGAATGACAGCATGGAAGAAACATATTAGTTAAAATAAAACAAACAAACAAAATAACTTAGTTTCTAAATTACTAATAGACTCCATAATCAACCTTCAAAATCATAAGAGACTTGCAGAACAAAAGGCTTGAAATTCGTTTTGTTAGTTTTCTTCCAAGATTTAATTTCAAAGGGGTGTGTGTGTGTGTGTGTGATCGGAAGGTCTTGAGATATCTCTAACCTTGTGAGAGACTTCTCTGCACTGTTTTAAGGCTGGGTCATGTTTTTGATTCCAGCAGTGCCTTGTGTCTTGTATGTCATGTGACTTGTGTCTTGGCAGATGAAAATAACATTCGGGTCACATTGAAACATTTCTTATATAATTCAGGCTGCCCACGTGTTCTATTAAAAATGTAATAGACAGAAAATCATAAACTTTACATACTTGGTCCTTTAAAAATAACACACTCTGTTGACTTGTAATATTGCATTAACGTATGTTTTGCCTTATAACAGAAGCTGATAACATCCATCAAAAAAACAGTCAAGGGCAAATCCAGGATTTAATTCTCTTGTGTTTGACATTAGCAGGCTAGGGAAAAGGTTTAATTTCCAGTCAGGGTTTTAATGCCTGGGAGTCCAAAGGCCTGGAATTGCTTTTGCCCACAAAAGTTCACCTTTTGAAATCTTTTTACTCATCACAACATGAGTGAAAGGAACTAAGGACTTGGGACAAAGTCACTTCATTGGGTAAGGAAAAGATGTTTGAGGAGCCTTGCAGACCTTCAGAAGAAATATTTTGGCTAATATAAGAGTGTCTTTTAGTGACCCCCTTTGTTTTTTTCTATGCTTTCTCCAATAGCCAACTGCTGAGTCACCGTCAGAGAGAAATCTCAGATGCTGCGAAGGCATGACAGCGAAGTACATTCTGTCGGAACACTGCAGAGCCCACTTTCACCAGGCTTGACCAATCCAATTTATACTAGGATGTGCAAAAAGTAATGAGAGAAAATAGCTTTCACGCTCTGCCAGAGAAGGGTAAATTACAGTATGAAACAACCTGTGTTGTTAGGAAGACACAAATTCACTGCTTTAACTGTGAGTCCTACAGTTCCTTCAAGGAGAGTGTCTAATTCTGCTTGGTGGCAGGTATAGAGGGATGTAGGCCAGTACATTTAAGTTCTGCATGCAATTGTTCTGCCATTATTTCTGGACCACGGCAAATAACCAAGAAGGAGAAAAAAGATTGTGAGAACCTGTTTTTATGGCAATGTTGGGTTCCAAAAGCCCGGGTTCATTGTAGAAAAACTTTGTATAACTATCTAAATCTTTTCATGCTTCTCCATGCTCAAGCTTTTTGAAGTGTTGCCCATTACTGGGGAAACATACCCATAAATATTTAAGCAATGATTCACTCTTAACAAAACTCAATCCATTTCTCATTTGGTCTGCCAGGGCCATGCTGCTCTTCCTGTAAGGGTGATAGTAGATTCATGACTTTCATTTGTGGTTTTGAAGAGTCAGTCTAGTAATTCTATAAGAGTCAGGTGAATACATCAGAGGTGTGTTTATAAAAATGAAACTATTTCCCATCACTAGAATGTATTATTTATTCATTGGCATTTTTACACTATTCTGGATAAGAAATATTACAACTAGATTATGCCATTTAGGTTGTTTTTACCTAACTGACAGGCAGCAAATACTCATAGTTGAGATTTGCACCTGTGTTTCCATTATAGCAGGATTATCCAGCCCCTTGGGAGCTTCCAGGATTGTATGGAATGGGGTGCAGCCACATCTCTTTTGGGTGTGTGCGTGTAACAGAGCCTGGGGATCCCTGTTACTTTAAGGTAAAGGCAACCCAGCCAGGGAGCTCTACAGGCAGAGCAGCAGCTGCAGGTTGCCAGGGCAAGAGGCTACTGGGTAATTAGCAGGCACCTGCAGGCAGTCAGCTGATGGGAGGTAGGCAGGGCCCTGGGAGTTTATAAACCCAAGGCATCTCTCCCTGGCAGCCGCAGGGAAGGAAGCTCCTGTCCAGGAGAGCCACCTGGCGATTCTGGGTGGATTGCTCTGCTGCCTGTAGGAACAGCAAGGCTCGGGGAGCTCACAAGAAGCTCAGGCTGGGAGCTATGCTGTATTAGTGAATACAGGTTTAACCTTTTAAAGGGATAGAGGGATGGTCTCCCTTTATGTTTATGTTGTAGCCCAGGGGCTTAGTGTTTATGTTACAGTTTAACCAGCGGTTTGGGTTGGGACTAAAGGAGCAGTATAAAAAGGTCCCATTAGTGTCGGTGAGGCAGGCTCAAGCAGTTATTGAGCCTAGAGTGGGCAGAGAGTGTAAGGTGGCAGCCACATAGGGGCCTGGTGCCCAGGAAAGATACAGTGAGACTGGGACCTGGCACCCAGTCTCTCTCAGTGAGACTGGGAGACGTAGCCATACAGGCACCTGGGGCCTGTCAGACAGAGGCTGGGTGACTGAAGGGACAAATGAGAGCCAGAGCCTCAAAGCCAGGTCCGATACAGTGGGACTAGGCTAGAAGGAGCTAAGGGGGCCAAAGCCCTAACAGGTGAACAATGTTACTGTAGCACCTGCAAGGCATGGGGTATGGTGTAGAGGAAGATTTGGAGTCACACAATTAGCCCTTAAGACTTGAGGTGCCCTCTGGTGGCATAGATGCAGAATGAAGCCCAGTGAGGGGCTAAGGCTAGTGAAGCCCACCCAGTGAGAGGCTTGGGCACAGCCAGAGGCTGGCTGGGTCTGCTTAGGATGAGGCCACATGAAGGCCCGTGGGAAGCCTCCTGATTTGTTATATTACCATCAAGGTATGGCAGGTGAGATGGGAAGGTGCCCTAGGGGCAGAGTGGGGCATGGTTATGGAGCCACCAGGGGTGTCACAGCCACCCTCATGTCCCCAACCTTGTTACAGTGGGGTGGGTGTAGTTGCACTTCACTTACTGTGATTCTGGGTGCCATTGAACTCTGTCACGTCAGTGCAGCTTCTGCTGCAGCTCTGTATGTGCTGTGAGCTCTGAGGACAGTACAGGGTTTGGCTGGAACTCCTCTTTTCACACAACTGTGGAACATAGGAGGTGAGTGTACTGCTATTTGTGCTTCTCCTTCCTCCTTGAATGCAGAAGCAGGACAAAAGAAGGGATGAGCAGTGGCAGCAATTTCTGCTACCACTTGTCTCCTCTTTTCCCCTGCTGCTGAGTTCAGTGGCGGTGGGGAGCGTAAGGAAAGGAGGGAGGAGAAGGGTGAACAGCAGGGGCTCTCACCTCTTTCATTCCAAAGCTGCATGAAAACAGAGGCTGCTGACTAGTCCCTATGGGGAACTCTAGCTGTTCAGAGCTTCACTGATGTGCCAATGGGACCGTAAAGTTGATGGATGCAGCGAACCGCCAAAGGGGTGCAACTGCTGCCACATTCCCTGGATCCGCCCCTGTCCAGCCCCCTCTAAAACCATCAAGAAAGGTCCTGCCAGAGTCCAAACTGCAGGCGTGTTTTGCGTGTAATCTAAAGAAGGTAGAATCTTGCCTTGCTTAGAAAATACCACTAGATACAACAGGGCTAACTGAACCCAAAGGGGTGGAGTCAATTGCCCACAGTGAGTGGTCAGAATAATTAACTCTCCTGGGAGATAGTCATGTGCCCTGAGGGCCAGTCAGTCTCAACAGCTGCACACATCATGTCTCACATAGGTGTGGGGAGACTAAAGCTTTCTGTAGTGTTTGAAGATCATGTTTAGGGACCTGCAGTTTCCTGGATTTTGCAGAATTTGTGACATCTGGGATTTGTCTGCAAGACCTGCAAAATGAACAACAACAAAAATTAAAATAAAATGATGGCTCCCCAATGGGAGCCAGTGGTCCTCACTGCTAGGAAGGGAAGGTGCCAGCTGGTGAGGTGGCATGAAGGGCAGTCGACAAGTTGGTGGCTGCCCCCTTGTCTTTCCTCCCCCTGCCAGGGCTTCTGTCAGTCAGTGCTGAGGGGCAGGGCAGCATGAAAGGCAGCCAGCAGTCAAGTTGGTAGCTGCCCCCTCATCCCTCCTCCCATCCCTTCCAGCCTGTCTGCCAATCAGCACCAAAGGACAGGGCTGCTGCAAAATGCCTGCAGAATTGACTCTGCATGCCGCAAGCGGCCCACAAAACCCTTTGTCTCGCCATCATTTAAGTAGGTCCCTACTCATCCTGCCAGGAACAGGAAGCTAAGCCCCACAGGACCATATTAAGCGTACACCAGTACAAATGCCCAGTGCCCACTGACATACACCACATCCCAAAAAGATGAAGGTTACTTTCCCCAGCGTGGTGCTAGCAGCATGCCAATAAGTTTACAAGTCTAAGGAGAGCTTAGTGTAGTACTGAGTATGTGCCAATAAAGCAGCTATGAAACATCAATTTTAAGGTGCTGTGTGCATGGATCAGACCAGCTGGGTTTCACTGTAGGGCTCCTTAGCACAGCCCCTTAGTGTGGACATATGCTTAAGGGTTCAAGCAAACTTCAGGGCATGTGAAGACACAGCATGTATGAGGAGTTCCTTGACTTGGCTACAAGTTCTCACCTTTGCATGGCTTCTCTTCCATCACACTGGGCAGGATGACAAGGCATTTGATTCCTCCTTACAAGGGACAAGATACCACATCCAAGGCTGCTGCTTTTGGACTGAGTGGTAATGGAACCTCCTGGCCAGTGCAAGTTATGTGCTCCCTTCCTATGCTTTGCTCCACAGGGGCTATGAGACTATTACAGCCCCTGGCTTGAAACTTGCTTCTGTGAGCTTACTTTGGAATAGCTTTTGCTTTCACTTCTGGAGGTCAGCAGTTTTGTGCTTGGCAGGATGGCAACCTTCATAAGAGAAGATAGACACTCTCCTCCTGGGTCGGCTTAGAAGCAGA
This sequence comes from Caiman crocodilus, assembly GCA_030014935.1. Lineage (NCBI taxonomy): Eukaryota > Metazoa > Chordata > Crocodylia > Alligatoridae > Caiman > Caiman crocodilus. The sequence continues at coordinate 54,259,692 of JAGPOW010001543.1, forward strand.
TTTCTGCTGCTCAAAACCCTATGGCCTTGCCCAAATGCTTGCCTGTGTTCCTTCAAATAAAATGCCTGAATGTTTGAGAGTTGTCACCCATCATAAAAACATTGGAAGTTCTTTTGGCTGCCTGTTTTGCTCTTAAATCTCCCCAGCTGGTGGTTCTGCTCATTTTTGTCCAGCCACGTATCATCATCCACTGACTCTGTTGGCCTGCATGACCACAAAAGAGCCACTGAGAGCACTGATCCTGGGTAATGGGCAAAAATGTTCAATAATGGGAACAGGAAACAATGATTTGATAGCAACGGAGTTGTCAACATATCTCTAAATCCATAAAAATGATTCAAGAAGAGCCTGAAGAGAAACCCCTGGAGGCAGTGTAGCAAGAGCACTTCCATCCTGTTGTGTAGGAGATGCCAAATCATTATTTATATTTCAGCATCACTCCATCATCTCCTTTTCTTTCTAATCAGTCTGATTAGCAGCTTTGGCTTTTTGACACTCTGTGTCATTCTTGCCCTCCCATATGTTCTTTTCAGATGGAATTCACCTGCTTTCCAGATCCAACTTAACTTTATTTTTTTAAGAAAGAAGTGGCCCTTTTCATGGAGACAGTGAAAGGTTTTTATGAAAGCTAGGGGGAATTAAAGCGTTCTGTCCCACCAAAAATGTTGGCATTTCAATTTTTTTTCCCCCCAGATTGGGATGGAAAATTTCAGAAAACTCCAGAATTGGCCATAGAGGAAAGTTGTCTTGATGTGTTTCATTGGAGCAAAACCATTTGCCATTTTTGAAGTTGCAGTATTTCCAATTGTTTAGCTGACTCGAAGCACTTTATTTTGAGTTAAGTTTAGTATCAGTACGCTTTGATCCACGTTCAAAGTCAAAGGCCAGGCTGGTTTATCACCAAATGGTACTGCATAAATGACCGAAGGCAAGGAGGTCTTTTTGAATGTATGTGTGTGTATCAAAACATTGGTAACGATGCTGCTTCTATGGGAGTCTAATTTGTCACTGGACAACTCCCTCCAGTGCAGTGGGCTTTAGTTACACCTTAGCTGCAAACCTAGCCTTTGATTTTCAAGTCATTTAAAAAATATTAAAAAATATTATTATAGTATTAGTTTGGATACTCTTCTTCCATTGGCTTTTGATTGGAGTTATGTGCCTAACTCTCCCAGGTGGTTTTGAAAATCCCACCTTAAATCTTTGTGGAGAGTTATCCTATGACGCTTTAATCCTCTTGTAGCACAGATTCAATTACTGCGGGTGTTGTTAGATGTTACTCTTGGCATGAGTTAAACACACTTAAAATGTGAGTGTCCACATGTTACACTGCGAAAATTCATGCCAAGGGTACTCTGAGGGGCTTGGAGTTATGCCTCTTTGGATGAGGATTATGTCCTGCTGGTATTAGGCAATGTATGTTGCCATAATGTCAGTTTGCTGCCTATCAGCAGACTGGTGCAGTTGAGGGAGGAGGCAGGAGGTGATAAAGCTGTGTTTGTGCTTTCATCTCCCCTCCAGCCCCCTGCATTGCACCAAAGCTTTGCTGATTCAAGACTCCATGTGGCAAGGAGGCTAGAAGTCTGACAAACAGCTTTGTTGGGCTCCACATGTGACAGGTTAGCTGGTAATGATTTGGCCCAGGGGTTTTGAAAGGGTAAAAGATGATTGGAGGACTTGGGATTCCCTTTCCTCACCAATCAGGCCTCAGAGACTTGCTTTTCATGTTCCTGATTGGCACCTCGAGTCACCTAGAGGGGGATAAAAGGGGCAGCACAGCTGACTCACAGAAGACCAGAGAGGGACCACGAGGAAGGAGTTTCAAAGAGCTGGCAAGAGCTGGACCAGCGGGGTGGGAGCAGTTGCCCCAGAAGCACCTGAGGGTGTGGGACCTGCAGGCCGCAGTTGGACCCTCAGCAGTGCACCATGTGGCGGCCGGCAGGAGGGGCTCCCCACTGGGCTCCAGGATCCGCCTAGGAGAGGCTGCAACCAGTAGGAGAGGTTTCCCAGTTCCAGCAAGAAGCTGACCAGTGACCTGGGAGGTTCCTAGTTCTGCTTCCAGCTCCTCCAGCAAGAAGCCAAGAAGCTCTACATGAGGCAGGGGCTCCTGGAAGGTCAAAACCCCCAGCAGTTCAGAGTAGTACTAGTAGTGGTGGCTGTGTGATAGCATTTCTGCCTACCATGTGGGAGAGATGAGTTCAAGTTTTAGCTGGGATGAATTGGGGTGAGTGAAGTGACAGGGAGAAGTTCTTGTTGCAGTGGAAAGGGGTCATTGTGTTTTCTCTCTTTCCTCCCCACACCAGGTACCTAGCCCCTATATTTCTTGTTATTTGAGGTTTTGTATTTTGTGCATTTTATATTTTGCCTACCAGTATTGTTTGTTCTGCTGTTTCTGTTTTATATTTTGTTAAACCTGTCTTTTGTCAACTGAATGAATATGTCTATAAATGTAAATGCCTAACCTTTATTGAATCCTGCCCCCTGGGGCATTGTAGTGTCCCCTGTATCCCCCTGGTTTATACATGTTATGTTCCCACTACTGTTTTCTCATTAAAACGTATGTGGTTAAGTCCTCATTGGTGATCTGGTTCGGCTGTATAGAGAAAGGATGGTTCTTACACCTCCCACAGCACCTGTGCACCTGCTCTGATCCCTTCAATTGGAGAAGGGGGAACATCTTGGCGTACCGCCTGGGTTACACACATCTTTCCCCCAGCCCTGTAAGCAGGAGGCTGTTGTGGGTCTAACTTTGGCCCTGACTTGGGCTCAGGACCAGAGTCAGTTGTAGCAGCTGCCTGTCCCCTCCCCCCACTTAGTATGTGAAGCTAAGATGTGGGGCTTTTCCTACCATGCTGACTGGGCAGTGACCTCATCTTACATTTTAGTAAATACAGTACCTTTTAGAGTGTAGTCAGCATTAACTTGCAACTGCTTAGAAAACTTTTTAAGCAACATGAATGTTTACTATGGTCTAAATGCAAAATGTGCTAAACATAATGTATAACAAAACCTTTGAGTTTTTACCTTTCAACATCAACTAACTTCCCTCTTACATTTCTTTAGTCTGTGTATATAAATTTACAGGAATTCATAGCAAACCTACAGTTCATATGGATTCAATTGCTGCAGTCCTTATTTATGGCTAAATATGAATTTAGGTGCATTGCTTATAGTATGTCTACACAGTATAATGCAGTAGAGATATATGAGCTGCTTTTGAGTGAGCTAGTTAGGGTAACAGAAGCAATATATATATTGTGCTAGTTTGGTGCTCCACCCAGAGTAATATATCCTGTTTCCAGGGGGTATCCTGCTATACAAGCTAACTGGAGTATTTCTACATGGCAACACACTATGTTGTATAGACCTATCTGTACAGGCACCCAGGTTTGAAAAATGTTTTTCCTTTATAGTCACAGTGAGATCACATATATATAATTCAGAAGTGGCAATAAATGGAGGAAGCAGTAAATGAGAGGTGTATGCAAATAGATAGAAATCTGTTGTTTACTGCCTGTGCTTAACATTGCAACACAGTATATGTAGTCCCTTTTTGATAAATGCTAATTTTAAAAGTTAATGGGCCTATTCTTGCAGTAAGGTGTTATTTAATTGTCTTTGTCTTTGTTTTTTATTCTCCCTTTTCTGAATATAGAAATGCCTTGGGCTCCTGAGTTTTGTTATGGCAACAGCTTAATTCCTTCTCACTTCCTGTATTTAATCTTTGCCATGCCAGAGGCCTCATCTTGGCACCAGTTTCCTTGCCCCAGTCTCTGAAGTATCTGAAGAAACAATGGAATTGTTGTGCTGGCTTTTGTTTTTGTTAAAACCTTCCGATCTGCAGATTGAATACATTACACTATTGCCTCGTAGCTCTGATGCCGTGGCTGGATTAACAGGGCTTAACTATCCTGCTTCCAGTTTTTGTAAAAACCTTTCTCACAAGAGCAGGCTGCTGTAATGCAAGTGAGTAGATCAGTGGGCCCAGAGCTGGGATAACCCTTCTTACGTGGCAGGAGAGGAAGGCTTGGTACAAAGAGCACCTCTCCAGTGTGCAGCAACACAAAGCATGGGGCCAGAATTGCTGGCAGTACAAAGGCTTTGAATTGGACATCTGCATGGCTGAAACTGCCCACCAGTGGGCCCATGCATCCCAGAGATGTGCCAGCCCATATGGTTTGCAGAAAAGCCCATTGGCCCTGCTTGAACAACTGGTGTAAGATTCTGTGAATAGAGGGAATAAGGGATGGAAATCTTTCCGGCTTATCTGTTCCATTCTGCCAAACTAAGGGTTGGCTTATTGGCCAATAGAAGGTACCAGAATCCAAATCCCAAGTATGTCCAGGGCTTAAGTGACTCAACAGATTGGCATTGTTAATGCATAGTAGTATTCATAGCCCAAGGCAGTAATGTGGCCTACATCACACTAAGTGGTTTCGCTTATGTTACCTAATGGCCATGCATTTAATCACAGCTGGATCAATTGGGGTCAGCCTTCACCATGTCACTAGAGAAATGCTTGAAGTTAGACCTCTGTATCCACAGTGAAACACCTTAATAGCTTTTCTGCTCCCACGCCTTTGAGGGAAGTCAAAATAATGTCTTTTATCTTGCTTTTATTCTACTCTGATGATACTGGAATAGAAAAACTAGAACTGGATTTCTGTGCCAAGTGGAATGGATTCTGAGTACACTCCCTGGCCTGAGGAAAAACCTATTTATGTTCCTGTGGAATTATTATGTTCTCAAAGGTTGTTCTTGGGAATCAGGCCATAGGGGAACAGAAACAGTGCTAGGATACTTCTAGCACTAACTTTCCTCTTACAGGCACCTCCCTCCAGCACTTCATTGAGGTGGGCACTGCAGTCTAGCATATTAACCACTTTGCATTAATAGCTCTGTTGCCTACAGGTTAAGGCAGTCATTTGGAAGGGAGCCTGGTCCTTGCTCTCTGGACAGAAAACAGAAATAGTCCTATGGCTTTCTAATATAGGTCTGGATACAGGGACTGGAATTCAAGATTCCTTGTTGAACTAAAAAGTCAGGCTCTTTCTTGCTTGACCTGCACGTAGCCCCACGATTACTGGCTGTCCAGTGAACTTATGTTGACCAGAAGGATAGAGAGTGCCCATAATCAGGCTACTCTCCAGCTTGATGATTAAAGCACTCTCCTGAGAAGGCGAAAGTGTACTTCAAATCTTCTTAGATAAAGGAGGACCTGGACCAGTGCTTCCCAAAATTTTCCTCAGCATGACCCCAGTTATGGCCCCATTTCCTCAGCATGACTCCACTTCCTCAGCATGGTCCCTTGCTCCCAACCCACAGCTCCCCACTTCCACAACCGTATCCGCTGATGCTGCAACTCCATTTGGGGTTGTGACCCAGAGTTTGGGAACCGCTGGCCTAGAGCTTAAGCCTCCCACATCTTGGGTGAGCGTTCTAATCACTGGGCTATCATCCAAAGGTGGACACTGCTGCTCTCATAATGTCTTCAAGGGATCTACCCTCACAAAAGGTTGCTGAGATTTTTCATGTGAGGTGGACAGAAGTGATTAATGTGCAGCCCTGAGTCAAAAACCTCAGCTATGGAGAAAGCTGGGAGTTCAGATGTCCTGATGCATAGTATTTCCTATTGGATAGTTCTGGGTGTCTTCCTTCTCTGTATCCAGATTCTCCAAACAGCCCTTTGGAAGTAACCAGCTCTTTCCATTGACTGTATGGGAAGTGCAGGCATCTATATTTTTCTTTGAAAATTCACCTTCCCATGAGCAGGCACCTTATTTTAGGTGTTTCAGTACCCAAGGTGGAAATGCCTCAGGAGATTTTGGATCTGGATTTTGCCCTTTAATCTATAAAGTAATTTAGAGAATTAGTCACTGTGGCTGAGAAGTGATTAAATAAACTAGGACTGATCTATATTAGGAAAGTCATATCTGTGAAAGTGAATTGAATCACAACAGTTCTAGTCTCACAGATGACACCTCCTCTGAAAACAAGTTAGTGTAACTTATGTAATGCTAGAGTGGAGTTGGTTCAAATTTCCCTCCCTCCCTGCCTCCCTCAAGAAGAAGGGGGGCAGGATGCCCTTTCCTTTTTAAGGGAGCTTGAGTTACTGAGAACTTAACAACCAAAAGATCTGTGCTGAAAACTACACCAAGGGAGTCCAAACTGCTGTTTCCCCTCCCAAGGTAAGAAGGCTGACTGTTGCCTGTTAGTATGACCCAGACACCTTGTTCCAGGTGGACCTGAACCCTCAGACTGACCACGACTTCTCCATTTGATAATGGGTAATTTTTTTTCTTGCTACACAGTGCTAGCAGATAAGAATAATGCAGGTAAGGCAAACAAAATTACCCTCCCCAATTCTATATCTACCAGTCCTAAGGCAGCCACAGAGGGAAGGTACATCTGGCTAGTACATGAGTTTCACCCTGTGGTTATTTCTTGAATATCAGATGTCAGCAGCCTGGAGGTTGAGGGCTGAGGCCCCCTCTCTCCCCCACCTCAGAAGGGTGGGTCAGATGGATTGGTGGTGTGCCCTCTTTCCATGGTGGCATTAGGTCCCCACTTCAGGGACCCTTTGCTGCTCTGAAATTCCTCCTTTTGTATTCTTTTCCCCTCCTGATGACTTTTCATTCCCTGGCATTGTTGATTGGTTTCCCTGTGGTTGTCATGCTGTCCATGTTCTGTTCTGTCAGCATATTCCTTTGTTCCAACAAATCTATCACATGCATGCATCTTAATTTGGTCTTTTACCGGTGTCTTAATTTGGGATTTCCAGTTTTATTGGAGGGACCAAGGGCTCTGCAGCTCATCATGGACCTGGCCAACATGACAGAGTTTCTTATCTCACGTTATGGAATAGTATGGTACATGTCATTAAATTTTCCAGCCTGTGTATGCCTACTTGTCCATTGGCCTCAGACATGGTGTCTAGTGGATCCAGACACAGTGAGTCTTGAAGGAAACTTTGTCACAAACAGGCTTTTAGAAACCAATTAACTCTTGCCATTTCCCTGGACCATTGTTTTAATGTAATAAATCTCTACTTTACCTACAAGCCAATTCCTAAAAGCAAATCTCTGAATACCATTTTCTAGCCATTAATGTCTTATGGAAGATATGGCACAGTGAGAGATTTTGTCCCATGGAGGAGGAGGGGGAGCTAGCTCAGAAATGAAATATCAGTTCTGTAAAACTAATCAAGATTGAACTGTCCAAAATAAATCAAAAGACCAAAAGGTCCATATTTGTTTTATCTCAAACTGAAATTCTCCAGGATATCATTTTGGAAAACCATGGTGTTTTCCAAAGGAAAATAGTCCTTGCATTTGTTCGAATCCCATTGCATCCTGTTTCTGCAGCTATTCACCAAGTGGATTAGCAAGGAGATTTGAAGTCCGGACTCCTCTGAATTTCTCTAGATAGGCTTTAGGGAGCTAAAAGCCTGGAAGCCCTGGGATCACTGTGTCTACAGCAGCTCAGAAGTTTGGGTGCTAATAAGCCAGGGCTCTCAGGAGCTCAGGGATTTCTGTTTTTCAAGTTGTCTGTCAGGCTTGTTGCCAGAGAAGAGCCTGAATAAGCAGCTGGCAGGAAACTGAGCAGTCTAATCAGCCTGATTTTGCTTGTAGTTTCAAGGGAATCTGCAAAATGTCATGAAATGATTCCATTGAATCAACTACCATTTTCCAATGGAAAATATTCCTTTGGAAAACTGACAATCAGATTTCCACCAGGTTCTAACTATAGCTCCCATATATGGCCAGAATACTTTGGCAATAAAATTTTCTGTGAGAAACAGACATTTATTGGTGGGGTGGGAGGAGGGGGGAGAATGTCATTAACAGGTTTATTTTTTTTTAAATATTTTTCATTGAAGTTATTTCAACCAGCCATACTTATGAGGTTAAAACCAGCTTAAATGGCTCTGAGAGGCCCATGCTGCTATGATTGCATTAATTTTTAAATCAATTTGGTAATTTCATAGAGTTCGTAGATTTCATAGACACAAATTCCAAACAATTCTTCTAATCTAGATCAGCCTGGAAACAATTATCAATAGGTGATGAGCATTTCTAGATCACACCTGAGGCCAGGGGTATCATGGAAAGCCTGAGTATGGCATGTGGCAGATCAGGGAGAGGACAGGCAGCACTACAATAAATAGGGCAGAGAGCAGAAAGCAGAGCAGCAGATTGGGCAGTGAGCACAGGACAAGAAGAGGAAAGCAGAGCAGCAGGTTGGGTAGGGAGCACAGGGCTGGGAGCAAAAAGCAGAGCAGCAGACCAGGCAGAAGAAGGGGATCAGAGTGGCACTCAGGGAGGATGTGGGGATAATTTATGGCACTCCTGGCAGAAAGTCTGGCACCCGCTGTCCTAGCCCTCTTAAAGTCAGTTGGAATGTCCTGACTGATGGGCCAATAGTGAACCTCAATGTCTGTCTTCAAGTACATTTGTCTGGCTCTGGAGGTGGCTGCTGATGTGACGAACGGCTGACTTCCCAAACACTTGTGCAAACACTCCTGTGCCCAAGTAGGTGAAAGCATGGCCAGACTCATTGATTGCTATTGATGATGGGTGGGAATAATCTTTTGCATAGTTCACCCAATTGATTCAGGAGTCAACTTCTATCATCCCCCTGCTTTCTAGCATAAAAAAGAGAATTGCATATTTTCATTTCCTATTATTTTGCAAGCACCTGCTTGCTTTTTCCTTTCCTAATACAGTACCACTCCTAAAATTACTAGGAAATTGAGAATTTCTTCCATATGTACAATGAAAATGTCCAGGTAGTACAGAACTGCATCCTATTTAGACCTCTGCGCTACCACTCACACACGGAGAAATTGCTTTTCCATTTTGCACTAACAAAAAGCAGCCGTGCATTACTTGCCAATATTGAATCAGTTTATAAAACCATTTTGCCTCTGCTCTAATTGCTTCGAATGAAACAATTGCATTATTCTCGCTCCCTTCATAGTCTCTCTCAGGCAGAAGCTATCCGCCAGTTTGCAAGGTTTGCCCTCAACATGAATTAGATCTTGACACTCAGCGCAAGTGTGGTGGGCACAGCTCATAATATCTTGCTGTGATGCAAACGTGATCTAACAGGCTGTCCAAACCAGAAATGCATCCTGACAGCTGTGTGTATGTGGGAGTTCTGAACGCTACAATATGTGTGGAAATCATGCTCCAGTTCACGTTGACTTCACTGGGATTTTAATTCAAGGTAGTGAGATGCTAAACATTAAATGTTGAGGGGGAAAAAGGCATTTAAAAAATCCTTTCACCATTTTTCCTTCCCTTGGTACCTTATGAGGCTGTCTTGGACCCAGCAGGAGCCTAGCCAACCTGTGCCCAGTGTTTCTGTCTCGTTCCAGAAGTTGGCTTCCAAGAGTACATTTTGATTCTGTGGAACGCACCCTGAATATTGCATAATATGACTGTTTCTATGCTAATCTAGCACTTTTGGTGAATAGTAAAATAAATAGGCTTGTAAAATTGGTATGCTGTAAATATTATACAAGCTACTGCTGCCAAAGGGGCCATAACTTGCTCAACCTCGTATTTCAAATCATTTCTAATTGTATTTTTCATGAATGTGCCGCTTGTTGTTTCACTTTGCTCACTTGCAGCAGCTGCCTAACACAGCAAATTGCTCTTTCCAGGATACCTGGCTTTGGCTGTGTCTGGCTTTTTTTTTGTAGGTAGTATGTAACAATTTTATTGGCTGGGGAGATCTAGGTTCAATGCTCTGCTCTGTCTGAGGTTTTGCACTTGGGCAAAACATTTAGCTTACTTTTTGCGTCAATTCTACCATGGTAAAATGGGCAGATAGCACCTCCTGCAGTTCCCCTGTGAGGTGGAGAATAAATACAATATAGGCTCTGAGTTGTTCACATGCTACAGTGGTAAATGCTCTTAGCTGGAATAAAACTGTTGTTTCACCAATCCTGCTTTTAAGCCACAAAGACATAAGGAATAAAATGTGCATTCATCTGAGCCCTGTATAATTTTGAGGCTTGCCTCAAAATAATGGTGCTGAAGACAAGCAAAATTCCAACCAAACAAAAGGAGTTTTTCATTAGACAAATCATCACCAAGTGATTAGTAGCCACCAGCTCCTGTGGTGATCATTAACAGCCATTGCGCTCCTGTGATCATGAGGAAACCAGCATCTTCCACATCTGGGAGAAAACAGGCTTTAGAAATTAACCAAATATGATGCTAATGCCCAGTGGAAATGAAAGTTGTGCTAAGTACAAAATCTACTCGGCTCATGCCATGTTTCTGATCTTGGCCCAACTGATCCTTCAGAAAAGCAGAAGATGAAATCTGTGGTTTCAGAAAAACTGGCAAGGTAAAAGCTGCATCGGCTAAAATCTGCTGTTATGCGTGTTTTTTTCTCCAAATAGTCCCTCCCTCTAGTTGCTTGGAGACAACAGTGAAGTCATAGATGGGCAGCTGAAGTCATTTAACAACTTATTGTGATGTCATGTGGATCAGTGCAGGGTGTTGGGCTGTGGCTGGCTCAGTGTGAGAATTCAGGGAAGATGGAGTGGAGAGCGCTAGCGCCTCGGGTATTATACCTCTTGGCTTATGGGCACCAAGAACTGTTACCTTCTAGTGCCACCCCAAATGACATCCCAAGATAGGTCAAAGGGGACAGGGAAAAGCACAGCTTTCCCCCACTACCAGCTGCTTGTGCTGAGCCCAGTGCAGTGCGCTTTGTTGTTCAAGCTGAGTCCCAGTAAAGAAGGTGGTGGATGTCCTTGTATCTGTGTTGGAACCTCATTGCAAGATTTGACCTTGGCTTCCTCAGGTAAGGTAAGAATCTTCCTGTGACAGGATCAGAGATGTGACCCTACTTATTTCACCCTCAAGAAATGGTTGTTAATAATCAGATCCTCCCTGTTTTTTTTCTTGGACATCCAGCCTGCAGCTCATATTAGTAGACTTCCCTGAGGCACCTCAGGGTTTCTAGCCACCAGATTCCCCAGCCTTCTACTCTAATCATCTTGGGCATGCTGTCCTGGGAATGTGAGCCATGGGATTATGAATCTCCTTCCCTTCCTCTGTTCTCCAGGCTGGGATGGTCTCTCCAAGATGACTCAGCTGATCATTTACTATGGAATGAACTTGCATGGGGTGAAAGGGTGAGAAATGGGAAGTGAAACCTGAAAAACGGCACTTTGTTGTATTTCTCCTGCTCCTGCTTTGGGAACCTGAGAGATTGGACTTTTTGTGTTGGAATAAAGGTTCCTTGACCCCCACTGCCCTGGTTCCCGAATCTCCACCTCTTTCCTCCATGGCTCATTCTTGCAATATGGTGGCAACTGTATGCATATGAAAGCACCCTGTTGTCATGGAAATGGCTGTGACATCAGGGATATTCCTTAACCGATTAATTGCTTTCCATTATAAACAGCAACCAAAAGTACTTAAACGCTGCACCAAACAGGAGACCATAAAGATTTGTACATACAAGAGAGGTAGTTGGCTGATCTCACTTTTAACCCTGGTCTTCCCAGCCCTTCCCCAACTTAGATGCTGTTACTATTTGTCCTGTACTGTGTAAACTTGTGGCCTTACCTAAATCCAGTGACAATAAGAGGTGGTAAGAGAAGAATCCAGAGACAGTAAGAGAAGAATTGTTGTGGACTTAATGGATTCAGGATCAGGCTCCTAAGAAATCAAATGGGTCCTGGCTTTTCCTACAGCTATTCTGTGTTGGCCTAAATAGTGGGTCAGACTCTTGGCTGGTGTAAAAAGCAGTCTGTAAAACACAGCTGATTTCTGCTATCCACTTGAACAAGATGTTCCATTTTGTAGTGGTGAAGTGATGAGAGAAGGCAGTGGAAGTTAGTATAAAAGGAATGAAATGAATGAAGATAGCAGTAGAGACAGTGTCTGAGAGGAACTGGAGAAAGTCTATAGGGGATTTGGTAAGTGAGGTCACTTTGGGCCCTCTTCTGAGAGAAACATGGAGAGAACAGAGGTGTCCTTTGGCATATCTGTAATTCTATTTTTAATCTCAATTTTCTAAGGCTCATCAAGAGCTGTTTTTTGTGCCTGTTTACAGCTGGGTGCATGTCATAATGGGAAGGAAAATTTTCTACATCAGTATCTCAGCTCTCTGTGCCTTGTTATTTGCAAGGAAAAGTCTGCCACATTACTGTTGCTTGTGAATGATGACATTAAATGTGAATTATGACATACTTCACATTCCAAATACGATTTTTTTTTTTAACACCTCTCACTTGATGGAAAGGGGCTTCTTGGACACGAGGTCGAATCTTCTATGTTCATAAGCAACTCTTATGCAGGGAACCCCTAAAACTGCTGCTTCATAGATTCATAAACTGTAGAGTCAGAATGGACCACAGTGGATCATTGTGTCCAACCCCCTGCCCCTGGCCAGCAAAGAGGACCGAGGTCAGATGACGAGGACCGAGGTCAGATGACCCCAGCCAGGTGACTATCTAGCCACCTCTTGAAGACTTCCAAGCTAGGTGATAGCACCACCTCTCTTGGAAGACCATTCCAGATCCTGGCCCCCCTTACTGTGAAAAATTTTATTCCTAATATCTAACCTAAATCCACTGTCAACTAATTTACAGCTGTTATTCCTAGTCACTCCCTGGGGTGCCGTAGTAAACAGGCTTCAGATTCATGCGTGCAACAAGGCCCAATAGATGAAACACCAGAGACACAATATAAACACTCTATCAACCATGAGTCACAGTGGTGTACTGGATATGGCATACACTTCTGCTATCCTTGCCTTCTCAGCTGAAGTTTTTAAAATATTCTTTGAAAGGACACACCTTTCTTTTAGGCATTTTGAATCTAAACATCTTACCCTTGGCTTTACTTGAAAGATAAGCTGAAGGCATGCTAATGGATCTGGAAATTAATGAAGAGGAGTCATGAAACCAGGGGAAACTTGGAGCCATTCTTATGTTTATTTTGCACTGGTTTAACTGAATCTGTGTGACCCCCTTGTGGGGGGGTCACTTGCATTGTGACTTAATATTAGTTGTTAGATTCTGTTGCCAAATTTAGTTAAATTCATGCAAAGTCAGTGTGTAGCTCAGCCATTCAGGGAATCCCATAGGTTATCTCTTCCCTCAAGTGTGCTGAGAGAAAGACCTATTGCATTTAGTTTTCTGCAAGCTGGTTTTCATGATACTCCAGCAACAATCCTTTCTGAGAGCACCAGATTTCATATATTTTGGAGAAGAAAGGGAACTATTTCCTTGTCAGGCCAAACATCTAGCACACAGATGGTGACTCAGGCATTCACTGAAGTGCATAGCAGGGAAAGGAGAGCAGACAAGCAACGGGAACGTACTACTCTGGCTAGGGAAGTGCCTCATTTTGCTGGGTAGAAACACTGCTGCTTCAATGTGGAATCCTCCACTATGCATACAGTTTAAGTAAAAATAAACCAACCAACCAACCCAAACAAGCCAAAAAACTGATGGAAATTTGGGGAACCTGGGAAATAGTTAACATGCTCCATACAAGTTCTCTGAGATCCAGTTATGAAAAAGGCAATTGAAATGTAAATTGGTGTGCAACCCTTCAAGACGGTGTAGTTCAAAGGAACCTCCTTACTATATCCCAGTATGGATGCTAGGAACAATGTCTGATTCATATTCCTTGCTTCAGCAGAAGGTCTGGGTAGGGCTCTGTGTTAGGGCACTGGTGGTATAAGCCACTTTAAGGACTGAGCCAGGGAGGCGAAGGTGCCTGATGAAGGTGGCCATTTTAAGGCCCAGCTCCCTGAGCTGAGGACAGTTCATGATCAGCCAGCAGTCTCTATGCTGAGCTCTGCCAGGAACACTGCAGAGGTAAGAGTGTGGCTATGGGGATGGCTTGGAGGCCTTGTTGATCTTGGGTGTGACCTAAAACTGCACCCTGCAAGGGCAGGAGAACCTGGTGAGACTGCTGGTGGTGCAGCAGTCCCCAGGTAAATGCTAGGAGTGAGCACCGCCCTGGTGTAAGGCAGCAGCGCACCTTACCCTCAGCCCCCACCTTCGCATGGGTTATTTAATGCAGGGAAGGCCAGGTAAGCTTCCTGAAGCACCTGAACCTGCTGGGGTGAGTGATCCTGCTGGGCCAGGCATGCTCTGCAAAGCACCTGACCTGGGAATGGGAGACCCTGAACCCTGGGAGCAGGCAAGTGACTTAGACTTGTCCTGAGGTACCTTGACTGGTCAATGCTGGGGCCAGGACCTGAAGGGAGATCAAAGGGCCAAGGTAGCCCACCATGAGGGATGCCCAGAGCAGAGGGTCTTGGGATCCTGACTGGCCTAAGGCAGGCCCAAGGCCTAAGGGGGAGCTGAAGGTCCCAGAGTGGGGACCACAGCTAAGGGGCTGAAGGGTACAGCTGAGTTTAGCTGCCTGGGATGACACCTGTGAGGCTTGGGCCGCAGAGTAGGGGTGGAATGGAACTGCAGATATTCCCTCAAACACTGGGGTTCAAAATGGGCAGCTTCCTGCTTAATTAACATCTCAATATTATTACATCAAAGCGTGGCAAGTGAGTGTGGTAGGCGGCTGGCCCATAGACAGGAGGTGGGCCAGTGCTTGCATCAGATGTGAAAGTTTGCCCCTGTCACAGGCTCACTGCATTAGACATTCAACAGATGGCAAGAAAGAGAAGAGGCCATAGCCATCTTATATTTTGCCATGGTGGCAGGTGACATTAATTGACTGTGGAGGATTATGTATGCTGTACCCTCCAAGTGTGTGCCAGGGCCTTTGGGAGGCTTGATGTATTAAGTGATCAGACTGCTCTTGCCAGTCCATCAGTCTGTGATTGCTCCCCTGTTAAAGCCCCAGCTTCCAGAGTCATGGGAATGAAAGAAAATATCTTCTTACGTTTAAGAATAAAATTAAGTATCTAAGCCTATTGACTATGTGAGAACATGAAGATTGATGCAAAAATTTTAAAGTGTGTAAGGAAATGGCTGAAAGGGCTATAAGAGGTTATGCTGACAAGGGAGTTATCAGGCTGGAAGGAGGCGGGTAGTAGAGTTCTTCAAGGACTGATTTTGGGGCTTATTTTGCCTTTAAAGCATAATGCATGACCTTGGCACAAAAAGTAAGAGTGTGCTCATTAAGCCTGCTGCTGACATGAAGCTGGGAGGCATCATCAATGCAGAAGAGGATTAGAATATCATACTTTAAGACTTGGATGTCCTTGAAGATGGGAAAAATTGAACTAGGATTACATTTTAATCATTATAAATGTAAAGTCATGAGTCTAATAACAAGTTTTTCTGCCATAAATGAGGGGCTCAACAGTTGGAAATAAGAGAGGAGGAGGAGAATGATTGGTCTGTGGTACTGATACCATTGTACAAAGCTGTAGTAGACCTCATCTCCAAACTGTGTGGACATGGGTGACCGGAATTACACAAAAGACTAATTCAAACATAGAAGGATGACTAGGATAGTGGGATCTCCATGGCTTGATCTGATGAGGGGAGATTCAAAGAACATGGCTCACTAATCTTAACAAAAGGAAGGCTAAGGAGAGGGTATAATTGCTTGTTAGAAGTACACTGAGAAGGAAATAACAGAGAAAACAATTTTAAGCCACTGTGCAATGTTGGCATAAGAATAAATGGCTGTAAACTAGTCTTTGGGTAAAATGAGGTTGCAAATTGGTGGGTTCCAAACCAATGGAGGAATGGGACTCTGGAACAGCCTCCCATTATGAGTAGTGCATGCAGAAAGCCTAGCCAAATGGAGCTTTGTTTGTCTTAACAGCAGTTGTATGATGTGGCAGCCTATAATACCAGGGGTCTAAATTTGATAGTCAGGGGAACTCTTCCAGTCTAGCAGTCTGTAGGAATTGGGCAAGCCTCTTGCCCCCTCACTGCTGCATGTATGGCAGCTTAGGCAAAACTTCACAGTAAGGCTGTCACCAACTTTCTTTGCACACCAGTCTTGCCCCAGGCCTAGCTCCCCTCATGGTAGGTGAGGAGCTGTTTCTATCAACCAGAGCAGCTCCCAGCCCCTGTACTGTGTAACCTCTGCTGTTTTGGGTAGTGAGGGAGCAGCACAAGAGGAGGGGACAGATGCAGAGGGAAAACATTTAATGGTTTTCCGCTAATGAGACTTAATTAACAATTGACTGATTTTAATGGGGTTGTATTTTTAAAGTGAGCATTTGCAGAGTTCCCTCTTGTGAAGAAACATCTAAATGAACATTTTTCAATGGGAAAACACAGGTTTATAGCACAAGCACTAAAGCACAGTTGGTAATGTTTGCTGTCCTCGATGTCCAGCTGTACAAACACTCTCCCCCCACACTCCCATCTCTTCTCTGTATTTTAATAAAGAGACCTACAGTATAAAAGGCTCTTTCTCTACAAAAGGCTTACTTCCCTAAGTAGGAAACTCAAACATTCAAATCAATCACTAGTTAATTAACACACAAATTAATTATCTGTCAACTGAGGTGCTGATGTATGACAAAACAAGTGTTCCCCAGGGGAGTAATTTGTCCCATGCTTTGATGGCTTGTGCCAGGCACTGGTAGGGTAGCGAGGCTTCCCTCACTGACAGGACAGCTGCAATACTATTTCAAATTGACTCCCAGCAATGCCTGGGAGTCTGGGATTTTGTATTTTAAAGATACACTCACTGGGAAATGGAAGCAAAGTAGAAACAAGTACCATAGTGATTAACACAATAGCACCACTCTGGATTAGACAGGGCAGAATGAAGCCACATTTTTACAAGAGACTCAAGGATTTTCTTGAGGATGATACCCTTTATTGGACCAGTGGCATGATTGGAATAAAATTAGACAAGCTTTCAAGATATGCTTCAAGTTTCGATCCATCTTTCATTTTTAGCAAGCTTTTGTAGAAGAATACTGGTCAACATCACAATCTCCTAGCATACCAGAGGAGAGCCCTATCCCATTCATGCTAGACCCTGGCAGCTCTTCACTATTTCCTGGCTGTCCACCAGGAAGGTGATGCTGATAAAGGTTCTCACAGGAAGACTTTTCCCTCCTCCTGTCTCAAACTCTGCAAATATATGAGTTGTTCCTTTCTCAGCTTACTTGTTGACTGTCATCACGCTTTTCAGTAGCCTAAGGGTGGGGACTGACTGGGGTGTGTGTTGGGGAAGGGGGGTGGGAAATGCTGCTTATCATATGAATATGTAATCTGAAGAGTTAATCAAACTTTAAAAAGAGCAATAAAACCTTTCAGAGAAGAATGCATTTTATTGCCACAGCTGATGTGAAATGCAGCGAGGGGTTTCAGACTTCTGTTTTTTTAATTTTGTTTTCTAAATGGCAGTTGCTGTAAAATAAGGGAGGTGAGCACAGCGAAGCTTGTGAAGGTGGCTTAGAAAACTGATTACTCTCAAATAAGCAGCACTAATTACAGTGTTGATTAGTGCACAATTCTGGAGCCTGAACCAGTAGGGTTAGCTGCACAAAGTAGTTTGCCCTTACAAACCACCAGAAAACTGCTTTTTTCATACCAGCCTTCTCGGTCCTATAGCCAGAAGACCTGTGCGAGTATAATAGTTTTAAAAATCCTTTAATTAGTTAAAATGTTATTTTATTGCACCCTCAATTTATAATTCACTGATTCCTGTGATGGACTTATAAGAGTGTTCACAAATGTCTTTCTGTTCACTATTTGACACTGAAATAAATGTTAGAAAAACATGATAAAGAGCATTTTCCTGGAGTATCCCAGGTAAATGAAAGGAAGTGAAGAAGGAGCTGAATATTTTTGAATTACATCACAAAAATAGGCAAGATTTTGCTAAGGTGGGTCCCCTCTTACCCTTCCTCTCCCCTTAAAAGACTTAGTTCCTGGAAGCATGTGATGATAGAAGAATCTTTTATTCATTAGGAGGGGAAAATATAATTTCTGGCCATCCTGGATACAAAGAGAGGTTTGGAAGCATGATCTGAGTGAACCCAAACAAGTCAAAGAAAACACAGGAAAAAAGACTCTAAAGGGTATCACTATTCACAGTCACCAATTTTTTTTTTTTAAAGATTAACTTATGCCACTCTTTTGACTGTATTTGCACCATG
Organism: Caiman crocodilus; assembly: GCA_030014935.1. Taxonomy (NCBI): domain Eukaryota; kingdom Metazoa; phylum Chordata; order Crocodylia; family Alligatoridae; genus Caiman; species Caiman crocodilus. The sequence goes on from JAGPOW010001543.1 coordinate 54,277,776, forward strand.
TCCCCTGTTGTCTTGGGATGGGATGTTTCTCAGGCAGGAGTGGCTCCAGGCGGTGGGGGGTGGGGCATACAGGAGTGCAGTCACCAAAGGGGGTGTGGCTGTGGTCACAGTCTCCTTTAGCTGTGTTGCATGTGAGCTCATAGAGCAGGTTCTGGCTAGACCTTATGTCAGGGATGATGATCAGGCAGGTTGGCCTGAGCCAAGTACTGCAGGAACCACGCTTGCAGCAAGCCCCAGCTAACAAACTTTGCTCCAATGTTGGAGCAGTGGGCATCCTGATTGGCTGCTGGGAACACCACCTCTCCATTTAGCACCAGCTGGGGTCCTGGAGCTGCAGGCCAGTCAACAGTTTTGCTGTGGCAAGTCTCCTGGTTCTGTTGGCTACAAAGGACCAACTCACAGGATCATCATAAAATTCTAGTTTATTGGACGGATGCAAAGTCAGTCCATAAACCTTGGTGCTGCTCCCTACACACACACACACACACACACACACACACACACACACACACACACACACACACACACACACACACACACACACAGAGCTAGCTATGAACACTAAGCACCGGTGTCAAGATATACCTATCCCCAAGTGCTGGAGACTGTCATTGATGGCCAGTTGAGGCTTCTTTCAGTGCGATGTTGCTTCAGAAAGGGGTCACCAGCTGGTCCTTCTGGCTGGACAGGCAGGATGCTGCTCAGGTCAAAGAGGACGCCACTGGACGTCATTCTTTGCTGCCTTTTATCCCTCTCTGGCAGACTTTGGTGACTCCTCAATTCTCAGACTTACCCAATCCAGGGGTTGTTGACCTTGAGGAACGTCCCTCTTGGTAGGTACTGGATGGCAGCTGTCAGTCCCAGGGGTCATGTCCACAGGTATGTGCAGTCTCGGGAGTCCGTTGATGGATTTTGATTGATTCACTGCCATGATGACTAGAGCTCTGGAAGTGGTTGATCAGGGGGTATTTCAGCCACAAGGGTCTGTTTCCAGCACTGATTAATTCAAACTGGGGCTTCCACACCTTTGAGTGACGTTTCAGGGAGTTCCTAGCTCTGTATTGATTCTTCCTCTTCTTGGTCTGTAGTTTTGTAGGTGTAAATTTCTGCTCATTAACTTGTTTATCCAGACTAGTTACTGTGTTACACTATCAACCATGATTCATTCAGGGACCCGCTCCATACAGAGATTCCTGCCCTTACTAATATTGTTACATGGTTGTGGCAGGGCACTGTGTGTGCCTGCCACTTTAAGGGCCTGGAGCTGGCAGCCACCAGGTGCCTGATGAGGGCAGCCATTTTTGAGTCAGGGGCTGTCTAAAGAAACAGGGCAGTTTGGCTGCTGGAGGTGAGGCAATGACATCACCTGGCTAGAGGGCTGCTGAGATCATCTGGAGGTAAGGGAGGAGCTGTACAGGATGGTCAGGAGGCTCCTGGTCCTGGGCATGACCTAAAACTGCACCTTGCTGGGAGTGAGTGGCCTGGTGGGGCTCTCAGTGGCGCGGGAGCCCCCAGGAAATGCCAGGCCAGTGACCACCCTGGTGAAGGGCAGGTTGGTGTGCCTTAACCCCTAGCCCCCACCACCAGGTGGGTAACCCAGTTTGTGTGAAGGGCCCAGAGGACAGACCCTTGGAGAGAGTGAAGGGCTAGAGACTCAACCTGATTGAGAGAGTACCCTCGACTGGCCCATGCTGGAGCCAGGACTAGGATGGTCAAAAGGGTCAGGGACCCGCCGCAAGGGATCCCCAAGAGCTGGGGGCTTGGGGTCCCAACTGGCCTGGAGGTGGGCTAGGGCTTGTAGCCAGAGGTCCCAGGGGGACCACACCCAAGAGGGGAAAATAGCTTCAGGGAGCTAGGTAGCCTGAATGAAGGTGGAGTAGGCCGCCTGAATGGAGGAATCGTGGAGGGGTCCTGTTGGAGGATTCTGGGGGCCCAGTGTGGGGTCCAGTGATAACGAGAACACCTAGATGCCATCTGCGAGGGTTGGGTGGTGGTGTAGGAGAGGAAAGGAGCTGCAGAGAGTGTCCCCCTGGCATTGGGGCAGCAAAACAGGCAGCCTCCCACTTAATTGACATCTATTAATTAATTAACATCCAGGTGTGACGGGCGAGAAGACAGGTGGTTGGCCCAAGAACAGGTGGGCGGGCCATGGAGATTGGCCCTAGTAGGCCCCCTGTTACAATGGAACAACTTACTTTTAAACCTAAAGTACATTTTGTAAAAGCATCTACAAGCTCTATTTTCACTGGTAGGCAAAAAGGTTTCTTGCTACAGTTCCTAACTCTGGTATTCAGCTTATTTCTGAGCGTGGGCTAGGCCTTGGGCTTGGGTTTTCCCTGTGGTTCAGTTTCCTGGCTCCTGACCCTGATTTGGCTCTGTTTTTGGGCTTCGTTGTAACCCTCCTGGGGTTAGTACTTGGTATCTGATTTCTGTATCCTGACCCCCAACTGTTGTGGACTTTGCTTCTGAATCTCCTTCTGGTTCTGGTATCTGGCTTCTGCCTTTGACCCAACCCCAGCTCCTGCTTTCCCTTGGTGGCCTAGCCATTAAGCAAGACCACTTATTCCCTGCTCTACTACACCCTGCCTTTGTGCCACTCAGAAGCCCAAAGGACAAATGCTGCTATGATTACTTTCCTCCCTTGCTGCTGAATTCACTGAGGAGAGGAGGGGAAAGGTAAACATCAGCAGTACTCACCCCTTTGGCTCCAGAACCTTGTTTTTAAAGAAAACCCTGCCCTGATAAACTGGGCTAAGAACAGAGTCTAACCTGCAGAGATTGAACTGATTTGCAAGAGGACAGACATCCAGCTTTTTATTCCGGAAATGCAGGTACATGCCTGCAGTGGCTCAGGCCAGATCTCTGGAGATATTAGAGCAGCCCTCCCTTCCCTTCTACAGGGAAGCTGAGCTGATGGGAGCAGCGGAGGGAACGGGGGAGGTGGGAGGGCAAGGGGAACCTGGCCAGGGCAGGCCAGGCTGGAGTATGACTGAGGATGGGTTTAACCCCCACCCCCTTTGGCCTGCAGGGTTCAGAGGGTGTGGCTAGATGGGGGCATGGCCAGACCACTGTGGCATGGGAGGAGGAAGATCGGGGAAGATCCCTGCTTACAGCAGCAACTCTCTGACAGCCAGCAGCAAACCAGGCACACAGCTCTGCTGTCTGGCCCCAGAGGGGGACTTTCCCCCCTCCTCCTCCTCCTCCTGCTCCCCTGTCACCATGGGATGGGTAGGGGGGAGCTCTATGCAGCACTGCCCAGCCCCTGAGAGGAACTCTTCCCCCTTTTCTCCCCTCTCCCTCGCTGCCATGTGGCAGGGAGGGGGGTTCTGTGCGGTGATGGAGGGGGACTCTTCCCACCTCTTCTTCCCCTCCCACTAGTGCTGTGGGGTGTGCTGTGCTGCCCAGCTTGGCCCAGCCCAGGCATGGGGAGCAGCTGTCACTGAGCTGCAGCTGCCGGAGAGGGTCCCTCCTCCATCACCCAGCCTTGCCCTGCTCAACCCCAATTGAGGCAGTCATGTGTACCCAGGCCGGGCGTGAGGGTGGGGCCCTTCCCTCTGACAGGGAAGCTGAGCCCTGTCAGTGAGTGCAGCCTGGCTCGGCATGCACGGGTGGCAGTTGGCTGAGCAGTGGGCTACCCAGGCTGGCTCGGAGGTGCCAGCGGACACATGAGCCCTTGTGGTGCCTCCAAGCCAGCCCAGGTAGTCCACTGCTGGGCTAGGCTGCACTCACTGACAGGGCTCAGCTTCCGTTTGAATTGCAGCTGCTGGGGAGGGCCCTGCTCCCACGAACCAGCCCAGCCAGTGCTGAGTGGGGCCAGGCCAGGCCAGGCAGTGGGGACAGGGCCATCCCTAGTGGCTGTAGCTCAGTGACAGCCACTTCCCACACCCATGCTCAGTTGGGCAGTGCTGCACAGAGCCCATCTCCTCACCCTGTGATGGCAACAGAGGAGAGGAGGAGGGAGAACCCTCCCTCCAGCATTGCATACAGTCCCACTGCGTGCCCTGTGGCAGTGGGGGGAGGAAGAGAAGGGGGAAAGAGTTCCCCTCTGGGGTCAGGCAGTGCTGCCCAGAGCCCCACCCCATGATGGGGGGAGAGTCCCCCTCTTCTCTTTGTGGTGGGGTGGGAAAAAGGAGGGCTGATTTGCCCCAGCTGTGCTCCCCTGGTGAGGGGGGGAGAATTAACCCCCTCCCCACCCCCTTAGCCTTAACAGGGCCATGTCGGGATGACTGTGGTCCTTGCTGGTGGGACAGGGAAGGGAGGAATAAACCTCCTCCTCCCCTCCCCGTAGGAGGGGTTAATTCCTCCCTCCTTCCCTTCTGCCTCTGGGACTGCAGCTGGGGTCTGCTAGCCCCAGCCACTCCCTGCAAACAAGTAGACCTTGGCTGTGGGGGGTGGGAGGGAAGGAGAAGGAGAAGGAGGAAAGAATTAGCCCTCTCCCTGTCCACTTTGCCTTAATGGGGCCATGCCCCTGCCCCTGCTGGGGCTAGAGAGCAGAGCAGCGGGGCCAGCCATGCTCTCTGAAGCAGAGAGCACAGCCCAGCTCAGGTCTTCAGAGCATGCTAGGAAGGGGTCTGGGACAAAAGTTTTGTAAATTGGTTTGACCCAAATAAGTTAAACCTGGTTGAATGTAGTATCAGACTTATCTTAAACCAGTTTTGCCCATTTTGAAACTGGTTTATATGCACTGAGCTTGTGTTCTGTAACGGGTTTAAACCAGTTTCTGATCATTTAAATTGGCTTATGTGTAACTTCTGTCTCTAGCCCTGGTGAGCTCAGAGTCACTGCTCATGCAGAGCTCTTGCAGGAGCTGTCACTGGTCAGGCAGTGAGCTCAGTTTTCTGCATATGTACAGCAAAGTGAGGGTGAAGGGGAGGCAGAGCACTGCCCTTGCCTCATTCATGTATCTGCTACTGTTCTTAGGGTATGGCCTATGTACTCATTCTTGCACATGTGTGCTCACCTGGACACGTGGCTGCGAAGCAGCCCCAATGTTGTGCCCCACAACTCTACTCAAGAACACTGAAGGCAGAGGTCTTGAGGGCAGCTACAAATTATGTCACCAGCACATGTCTTGCTTTGCTCCATGCATGCAGGAGCAGACTTGGGAATGGGAGAGGCGATTTGGCAGCATCCCTCCCTGTGAGCACTCAGCACTGCGTAGGCATATCCTTTGAGGCCCTACTCCTATTTTTGGACATGTGCTATTGGGTGTACTGATACCATAAGAGGGAGACTGGTTTTGCTTTTAAAAGATTGCTGCCAGCGATGTACAAGGTAACTCTCTGGTTGGTGATTTCCCTTCTCTGTATCCTGGCATGTAGAAACCACCCTTTCCCAGTAATTAGCCATGCAAAATCATTTTGACTCGGAAACTGGAGCACTCTAAGATTTTTTGTTTCAGAGCTGGGGAAGGTATTTAGCAGATCTGTGGCTGACTGTCCTGCACTGTTCCTGAACAAAATATGTGCTTTTGAACAATGCAGATTCATGCCAAAAAAAAAATAATCTTCCTTGATGTTTGTCAGACTTGTGCACAAAATCCCTGTGCCCTCTGGTTTCAGGTAAAAGCATGGATGCACCATTTCCCTATATCCAGATTTTAGGCTGGCTGTGCTTCAGTTTGTCACAGCTTCTGTTGCAGGCATAGGGGTTTTTTTGATTGCTTTAGCACCCTCCATACAGAAGCCATCTTGTTTGATTTTTCACACTGCCCTGCCTTTGCTACATGATGCAAGGGTGAGGGGAAAATGTCTTATTTTCTCAGCAGTTGAGATTTTAAATATGTTGCCCCTCTACCAGGGGAGATAGGCTCAGAACTCACTCTTTTCAAGGGCTGTGGGCAGCCTTTGTATAGAGAAGAGTATCTGAAGCAATAGCAGGAGATGCAGCAGGCACTGCCAATCAGCATTTTAAAAAAGGAGCTATTTCCCTTAGTTGAGGCAGCAGCTGACTGCAGGTACTTGATTCAAGGGCCTCAACTTCCCAATCAAACCTGCCCAGAGATCTCAGAGCTGCTGTCATTACAGCTTAACTCTGCTGTTTTCACTCTATCCAGGAGTCCAAGCAGTTATGGGTAGGGACCTACCTAAACTGTGCTTTTGCTGTGAAATTGGCTGTGTGCACTGCAAGCAGGCGGGGAAAATTCTGTTGTTTTACTGCAGCTTAGTAAGGTCCCTAATTAAGAGAGCATGGAAACTAAGGAGCAGATTGCCCAAATAGCCTACTCACTCCTGAATTTGGAGAGGATGATTCTTAGGCAACAGGTTTTTTGTAACTACACAGCATGATGCCCTGGAGCCCAGGAATGTGACTAGGAGAAGAGGCAGGAACTGGTGAGAATAGCAGTGACCCAATACTCACCTTTTTCCAAAGGAACATGCCCAACAGTTGTTCAGCTGTTTTTCCTCAAACTGCTGATCTGCAGGTGCTTCCCAGGAAAAAGTCTCCCCCTGAGACCTATCCTGTACTGCTCTCTTTGGATGTTCATCTTAAATTGCTTCCTAACTCCCCTTTTTCTCCCTCCTGCCACCCCCACCACACTGGCTTTAACAGGATCTCTGAGGTGCTCATTGATATCAGCCTCAGCATCAGTACTCCTTCCTTCATTCTGCCTAAATCCCTTTGCTCACGAATGCTTTCCCAAATGGATTCCAATAAAGTGATGCCCTTCTTGTCATGCCTTTTAACCTGGTATCAGGGAAGCAGAAGCTCAGTCTGTTCTCTATCTGGGTCACAAATGTCCAGGATTAGACTTCTTTATGTTGAAAAGGATACTTGAGTCCTTCCCTTCTCATGATGTGTATGAAAGAATGAAGTGGAATTGTGTTATAAAGCTTGTTCAGAGGGAGTAAGTCTTTCTTTCTCTAGCCAGTCCACCCTTTCACACTGCATGTATGCACTATTTTGGAATAAGCTTTTGTGTTTAGCTGATCAGCTAATTGGTTCTTCATACACAAATGTGGCTGGCCCTCTTCTCCACAAAACCTGAAGAAAATATCTGAGGAAGTGTTGCTTGTGGAAGAGGGATGTCATGTCACACATAACTGGGGAAACTGAGGCCCTTCTGTTCAGAAGGTAAACCACCTATTTATTTATTTTGGCCTCTGTTGCTCCTATTTCAGGGTTTAAAGCCATTGCACTGAAATGCAAGCTTTAGCATAACAGATGAAATAAAAACAGGTCTGTCTGAAAACCTTCCCAATTAGTGTCCTATATCTACCCTCGTAGCCTCAATTTCTTCCTTGCTCAGGACAGCTCAGTCCCCATCATCACTCCTGAAAGCAGGAGGGATGTGTGGTGGGATATGTCCTGAAGATCCTTAAATGTGGGCACTATCAGTTTGAGGTGGTGAGTATTGTGATCCTGGTTCTCAAACAGGGAGCTGAGGCAGGATTAGGGAATTGCAAAAAGTGTTGCCCACCTAGAGTCTAGACCACTAACTCTTACCAGGAGTCATGGGCATTCAATAAATATAGCCTGCTTAGTTGGGCAGTTTGCACTGAATACCTTCATCTCTTTTTATATCTAGTCTAAGGCCCAGATCCAAAAAGGGCTTTAGATGTCTCAAGTAGAATTTACCATATGACTTCAAACATAAGACACACTTTTGATAAAATATTTCTTATAAAAGCATCTCAAATTTGAATGAATAAATAAAGCTCTTATGAGCTGTAGAAGTTCTGTCCTTGTACATGTGTCTTTATTTGGTTTTTTCCTTGCATTGAGAGCTGTAAAAAATAGGTGTCTTAAATTTCAGGGTGCCCGTTATGTGTGAAGGGATAGAGTAGATGAAATTTAGCTGCCACAGTGTAAAATTATGATCCTCAACCCTGTCCTTCCCACCCCTCACCCTTTCAGCTACAGCTGAACAGTGGAAATACATAAATGTCATAGGTGCTACTCTTCAGCCTTAAGGGAGTAGAGTAGCTTGGGACCTAACTTGCATTGAGAGGTTCCACAAACACTTCTTCTGCCTGTTTTACCTGCGGGGTATGATTTGGTAGGTAGTTTCAGACGGCACCTAATAGAGAGGGCTCTGCACAGAGCAAAGATGGAAGCAGACGTATTCTCCTTTCTATCCAATAGCCCAGTAGCTAGAGCGCTCCTCCAGAATGGATGAGACCTGAATTCAGTTTTCTCATGTCAGAAGGAATCTGAACTGACATCTCCCACCTCCCACATGAATGCCGTAATTTTCACTATAGACTGTTTCAGGGTCAGGTGTGGGCATATATGGTGTTTTCCACACCTCCTACTGGAGTTACTGGCCCAGGGAAAGGAAACAAAAGAAAGCATGGCCAGCTCTGTGGTTAGAGTGCTTACCTACAAGAGGGGAAAGGTGGGATCTCATCTTTACTCCCAGGACTGTTTAATAGGCCTGTGTGAAGTGGCTAGTATTTGCTTTGGATTTGGATTTAGCTGATTCAGAGGACAGTGATTCAATTCGGTGATTCGATTCACTGTCTCAAATCATTTCAGCCAAATCTGATTTGGAGATTTGGCTGCTGCCAAATCTTCAAATCACACAGGCCTCATCCCCTGCTCTCTCTCAATAGCTGCCCCAACACCTGGCTCTTTGGAGGAAAAAAAAAAGCCCAAACTCATTGGGTGTTGCTGGACACGGGGGCTATCCCCACTGCCCCATGCCATGTTAGGGGGGCTCTGCCATGAGCCTCCTGACTCCTGTTGCCTCCCCCATAGCTGCCCTGTCCACCCCAGCTCCCAGCCCTTTAAAAAAAGACAAAAAACACTTTTTGAAAAAAAAACACAGAGAAAGCCCTGACTCACTGGCTGCTGCCCAGTGTGGAGGGCAATCTCCACTGCCCTGCACTATGGTAGGGACTCTGCACAAGCCCCAAGAAACCTCGAGGCTGCTGCAGCAGCTGGTAAGGCCAGGGTTTTTTATTTTTTATTTTTTTTCATAAAGGACGAGCTGGGGCGGTTGGGGCAGCCATGGGTGGGGGGGCTGAGAGAGGTTGGGGTGCTCATGGCAAAGCTCCCCCCATGCAGTGGGGGGCAGCAGAGATCACCCCCCATCACCAGGCAGCAGCCGGCGTGAGGGCTTTTTTTAAAAGGGCCAGGAGCTGGGGTGGGTGGGGCAGTCATGGGGGGGTGCTGAGGTAGCAGATGATGAGGTTCAGGGGGGCTAGGGGAGCAAGAAAGGGATGGGGTCTGGCAGACCCCCTCCATGGTCCCCTCTCTGCTCCTCCAGCCTCCTCTCCTTGCCCCCTACTTACCAGCTCAGAGTCTGAGTCCAGCTCCCTGCTGCAGCGGGCAGAGACTGCCCGGATCACTGAAACCCTCTGAATCTTTTCTGAATTGATTTGGATCTTTGAATTGTTCCCCTGATTAGATATGGATTTGGAGATTTGGCCACCGAATTGGGCCAAATCTCCTGCGAATCAAATCAGCACCCGAAACTTCTCACAGCCTTACTGTTTAGCTAGTTTCATAGATTCATAAATATAGGGTTGGAAGGCACCTTGCAGATCTTCTAGTCTGACCCCCTGCCCTGTACAGGACAGAAGTGGGCTCAAATGACCCCAGATAGGGAATAGTCAAGCCTCCTTTTAGACCCCCAGGGTAGGAGCGAGCACCACTTCCCGTGGAAGTTAGTTCCAGATCCTAGCTGCCCTGACTGTGAAGTAGTGTTTTCTAATGTCTAGTCTGAACCTATTCTCTAAGAACTTACGGCCATTATTCCTTGTTGCTCTAGGAGGTGCTCAGGGGAACAAGATTTCTCCCATTCCCCACTGGTCCCCTCCTAGTAAGTTTACAGACAGCCATCAGGTCCCCTCTCAGCCTTCTCTTGTGAAGGCTGAACAGGTTCAGGTCCCATAGCCTCTCTTCATAGTGTCTGCCCTGCTGTCCCCAGATCATGCGGGTGGCCCTGCTCTGGACCCTCTCAATGCTGTCCACATCCCTCCTGAAGTGCGGTGCCCAGAACTGGATGCAGTACTCCAACTGTGGCCTGACCAGTGTCGCATAGAGGAGGAGGATCACATCCTTGGCCCTGCTTGTGATACATCTGTGGATGCACAAGGTGTGGTTATCCCTGCTGCCGGTGTCCTTGCATTGGCAGCCCATGTTCATCTTGGAATTGATAATGACTCCAAGATCTCTTTCTGCCACTGTGCTTTCTTGAAGAGTTCCCCAGCCTATAGGTATGCTGCTTGTTCTTATGCCAAAGGCTGCAGCAATGGTAGCAAGAAACTCAGTTCTTGTCCAAATATTTACTCAGGGTCCTAGGCAAATACAACAGCCTGCACTGAACCTGTGCTGCTGTAGGATGCATTGCTGTGGATATCGCAGCATTCTAGTTCCCCCAGGCAGCAGGTCCCAACTTTTGGGTTACAGAACAGATGTTCCTTGAGTTGCATTCTAGCCAATAAGGAATGACAAGGTGTGGGTCTAATTCTGGAATTGTAGCAATTTTGACATCAGGGTAGTTCATTACTGATGGTGCTTCACTATGTTGGTATGGGAGTACAAACAGAGCTGGACCTGGTTGGGCTTAAAGAACAGGAAGGTAATGGATCTTCCCCCTTTTTGAAGTTGGCATTTTCTTATATTTTTCCAGTCTCTTTCACTATCATCATAAAACACTTACACTGACAGAAGTTTAAAAATGTTCAGCATACAAGATTAATTGGATTGCCAATTCTTTCCCAGTAAATTAACTATCCAGAGAGTCTCTTCCAGAGTACTACTTTCAGTGGACAGAAATGTCATTTCAGCATCGGGGAGAAATATGTTGGGAGATTATGAGAAATTTATGAAAGGGAATTGATATCCTTGTTCAACTACCAGAGAGGGAATTTGAAAAATAAAGATATTTGCACTTTTCTTTGATAGACAGAATTAGAAACTCTACATGTCTTTCTCATGGGTAGAACAGATAGTTCTTTCTTTTGTGGCATTGTATACCATTCACCATGTGGGAAGTTAGGGCTGCCTTAAGGATCTTGTGGAATATATTGTCTATCTTGACCAATTTTTTGCTGTATATGTGTTTCACTCTGTACTGTTACTATGTGATAGAAGTGAAAATATATGTTCAATCATGTAGTACGTGCGCGTGTGCGTATATAATATAAAGTCAACTCTAGATTGAAGACCCAAGGACCTGGGTCATAAAATTCCCAGCATTTATAGAATAGGAATTGATGGAAGTGTGAGGAATGAGTCAAGAGGTTTGATTGTTACAGGCCTTGCTTAGCTACACAATAGAGTAAAGGGTTGTGAGGAGATCAGGGGTTACTGAACAAAACAATCTATAGGAGGAAATGATCTACTTCATGCAATAGGAAGAAGTAATTCCTGCCAGAGCAAGTGGAGAGAAAGGAAGAATTTGAGGCCTCTATTGGGTGGCATCTGAGGCAAAGCAGTGATATGGGTTGTACTGGGGCACAGTCTAACTTGCAAAGCAGGATGAATTAAAGTGATAGTTCCATACAAGCTGGATTCTATCTGGAGAGATGCTGAGAGACTGTTGGGTGAGATCGTCCCTTTCTCTGTCTGCAGGTTTGTTTCCCACTCATGCAGACAGGGAGTGAATGGACAAACAGCATTCTGCTTGGACCAAGTAGAGAGCAGGGATCATTTTCCCCTTGCTCTAGGGTTATGATGAAGCCAGCCACAAGCCTAGAGCACCTTATTAGTTTTAAACTATTAAGGCCAATCAACATAAATGGAATCTCTAAGAATTAATAAAAGCTTTACTGCAAGCATGGGCATTACTGCTACCAGAGAGTGTGGGCACATCATATGATTCTGGGTATGTCTACAAGAGACATTTACTATGGAGTAGACTAATTCGCTCTGCAGTACGGGCATTTGTACACATGCTTGTGCTGCAGCACCAGGTGCTTTTAAAAACACTCGGCACTGCATTGCATACAATTGTACGAGGAGTGAAATGCGTGTCAACATGCAGAAAATGGTGGCGGTGTGCTTTTGAACTAAAACACGTCAAAGGAGTTTTAGTTCAAAAGTGCATTGCAGCCATATTCTGTGTGCTGACATGGATTTTGCCACTTATACAACTGTACATGGTACAGTGCAGTGTGTGTGAGCTTGCATGCAGAGCAGACTCAATAAATTGAGTCTGCCTCGATGTGCCAGATCTCTAGTGTGTTGGAGCATGAAAATGTATCTTTATAAATACCCTAAATGTCTCATGTCTATGTGTGCAGCTCTATTAGGCTTCAGGAAATTAACTCCGCAGCGCTGCATGTGTAGATGCTGATACAGCTGATGTGGGCAGGAGGGTGCTTCAGTGCTGGGAGACTGCCTGCTGGCTAACCTGCATGGGAGCACCCTCGTACCCCAGCCAGCCCCTCTGTAGCACGCTTAGCCTAGTCAGAGCAACCCCAGGTTGGCAGACTGACCCCCTGGGTTCCCTGCCAGCTGGGGTTGCTGTGACCTGGCTCAAAGTGCTGTGGTCCTGGGCGCATATTCAAACACAGTGCCTGGGAGCAATAAACTCTGGCTTGATATATGCTGGAGTTTTTTGCTGCATGCTAGTAGCATGTGTAAATGCATCTCTGGGTGTATCTACATGTGCAGTCATGGTGCCTGAATAAACTGCAGAGCTTATTGCTCCAGAGTTAGTTGCTGCTGGGTGCGCTGTTTGAATATAGGCAGAACAGCCCCAGTTGGCAAAGGGCCCCAGGGCTCAGTCTGCCAGCTTGGGGCTGCACCCCTTGGCTCAATGTGCTGTGGAGGCACTTGCTGGGGCACGAGGGAGCATCAGTGCAGGGCTAACTGGCAGGCAGCCCTCACACTGAAGCACCCTCATGCTCTAGCCAGCTGGGCAGCATCTAAACATCCACTGCTGTGGAGTTTTTTTGCTCTGCAGCCAGATAATACTTGTATTTACAAATACTATGCTGCTGTGGAGTAAATTAGTTTACTCCAGCCTGATGGGGATGCACATGTAGATGCCGAGTCATTTACTGTGAAGCTAATTAGTCAACTGCACAGTAACTATATCATGTAGACATGCCCTCTGTGGACTAATTTACTCTGGAATTTGCTCTGTTTTTAGCAAACACATGACTAGTGCTCTCATGTTGGCTGCCCATTGTAGGTGCTATGACTGTATTTGGCCAGTATCGCCTACTTATGAATTTGGTTCAGTCTCTCAACAGTGAAACAGCTCAATTAATCTGGAAGCAAACCAAACTGGCCTCCCTGTACTTACCTGTCCAACAGCTTTGTGACCATTTTCCTAGAATCTTGGCTACTGCATTTAAATAAATATTCAAGATAAGCCTTTCAGTATTCAGTCCTGTTAATCTTTTCCCAGTTCAGGGAGCAGCACTGTCCAAATAGTCCTTAAACTCACAGATAACATTTTATTGAGATAAAATGCACCCAAATTAAATGACATTTACAGACTTTAGTAAATAAACCAGGCACTTTTGATATTTTCCTTCCACCCCCTTATTTAATGTTGTTTGTGACCACAATGGTACTTATTAAATGTGTGAGTGTCCCTTTGCTCTTGAAATAATTTAGTTAAATAAGATCTGCCCAATAAATCATTAATCTTTCTGTTCTGCAGTTCCTTGGAGGATTTTTTTTTGGTTTTAAATTCATAAAAAAAGAACATTGTTAAGCAAAGCTTGGACCAGAAAAATAATTGTCCATCTTTCTACTGTATCAACAAGCCTGGGAAAATAAGCCTATTTATTTCTGGTCATATCACTATTAGAAACTGGTAGGTAAATTGCAAGGAGCTTCACAAAGGACAGTGAAATAAAGGGTTGTAAAGAACAACTGAAGGGGAGTGATGAATGGAGCTTAATAAGTATAGTCTGGCTAAAAGGGGTGACAAGAATCATCTAGAGGAACCTGAATGATATAAACCCTTGCAGCCAAATTTAGGCATAATGTGTGACTCTATACAAGAGAGAGTAAATTGAAAGCATCTAAGAGCTACGGTGACCTTTCTTTCTACCTCCTTTATGGAAGTAAACCAAAGCCTGCTGAAGTTGATAGAAGCCTTACCATTTATTTGGATGAGCATTAGGACAAAAAAGCTCCATCCAGCCTGTCATATTGAATGTAATAGTTTGAATGTTTGTAATGGTTGCCCATTAGCCAGTTTAGGAAGAAGACAAGATTCATTTTCTTATCTAGGCCATTGTTTTGGTCTATGTGTGGAAGGTCCTGACTTTGCTGAAAGCCTTAAGTCTTGAATTTTATCTTTAGAGGCCTTTAACAAAGTTAACATAAAAATGACCCTTAAGCAAACATCCCACATTCCGAGAGATCAAACCTTAGGGCCTTTGAAAAGATTGGAAAGAAAGGAAATTCCCCAAAGTAATTAAAATAGTCAAGAAAAGAAACTGATTACCAAGCAAAAGAATCTGTTGAGTAAGATCCAAGCCCAAATTTAGGAGTAGTGACAGGTTTGGGTAGGAGGGGCCCAAGACGGAAACTCACTCAATAAAACCTGCAACCTACTGTCCCAATTTGGAGGTAACCTTACTTGCAGAACAATGAAGGAAGAATCGCAAGTGTAGGCCAGATCAGATTGATCACCTGAACCACCATCTCCATGAACACGAATCTCTTAGTTCACGCTGAAGCCGCGGAGCGCCCAAGAGGGACTGAAGGAAAGGGACTTAGTCCTATCAGTACTGAGGCCAGCCCATTGAACCATACTGCTGAGGTGTGCTCATTGAACTGTACTACTGAGGCCAACCCATTAAATTGTACTACTGAGGAATGACACCATACTTAAGTGTTTGGATTCTCGGAATTCTAGGGTTGTAAGTATATTATGAAAAATAATAGTATTGATTCAAATTTAACTTTTAGTTGTAATTGTAGCTGTTTTTGTAATACTAATTCTTATAGCATTGTTTGGGAAGGAAATGCATTTAGAGCATTGTTTCTGATATGTGTAGTTATTGTGTTCTTAATGTTTGTGGTATTTCTTAAAGCTAAGCAGTGTTATATGCATAGCAAAGAATTTTAAACTAAAATTGTGTTGTATGAATTAAGAGTGTAATCATTGTGAAATCATGCAAGTAGCTAAAAATTTCCCCAGCCAGTGCATCAAATGAATCAGTAAATTGTGTGGGATTTTCTCTATTCCATAACCCATTAGAGACACAGCCCTGCCCTAACTTTGCAGTATATAGTTCCCTCATGCCAAGCATTGAGAAGTTTACCACTGTTTCAAGGTTTAAACATCTGCAAAAGCATTCATTGGGATTCCCTAGAATTTTTCTGTGCTGATATATTGTAGTTTCAGTTGCTGATAAACATCTGTTCACATGTTTGTTAGAACTGGAAGAATAATTGAATTTGTTTGCTGGCTGAATTGAGAACTTGAAAAACGATCTTTTTACTATATTAAAAATAAAGTTAGGTAAATGACATTTTTCAAATAAAAAGATTAACCTGTTCTTTTAAAAAAAAAATCAAAATAAAACAGTTGGCTAAGGCTTTTTTTTTTTGCCTCAGGGTTTTTGTCCACTACAAAAACAACAGTCTAATTAATTAATTGTTTTCATTGACCTGAAGATGCTTTTTTTTGGCACAAAAGAAGTTTCACTGGAAAAATATCAGTCAGGTCTAGGTTTTGTTCATGACAGTTGAGCACAAGGCAAAAGAGTGGCTCGTGATTCAGGAGTGTCCAAGCATCATTGAGAAATGATTTGGCTTTACTAGGGTGTGTCCCCATGAGTGTGCATTTGTGTTTCCCTGAGGACAAATAGCAGTGGCACATGTGCTCTGGCATGCAGCAAATTGTCCCTGGCAGGATAGGGGAGGCTGGGGCCAGCTCAGGTGCTGGCCACAGCAACCTCACCTGGAGTCCTGGGGCCTCCCGATGCTGCAGTGGCAGTTATCTGGGCACACGGAGCCTGGCTGGCAGCCAGAATGTGGCTCCAGCTGGTCAGGCTTTAGTTTCGGGCAGCACATGCTGCAGTCAAATGCACCACACTGCTGTTTTTTGGTGTGTGTGTGTTTTGGTTATTTTAGATACCAGGATTTCCCAGTGTCTAATTTTGGCTTAGCACTGCAAATATTCAGCATGGAGAACCTTTTGACATGCACTGTGTCTGTTTTGTGGCCCCTCATAAGCCTTTGAGGGGCTGCAAAGCTCACACTACACTCATCTGGTTGTGCCCCTAGAGACCAAATTGTGATGCATTTACAACTAGTCCCATGGAAGTCAATAGGGCTATGGAAGGAGCAAAGGTACAACTTGAATAGTAAAGGAAGTTGTTAAAATCTAGGTCTGCAAGTTCTTCAGAAGTTGCTTTGCCCAGATCTAAGGCTTCACGCAATGGTCCTCTGTGAATTCAAGTAACATGTGGTCCCTGATTTATACGTGGGCAGGACTCACCTTGTTAGCAGTAACAGCAACTGCCAAATACACTCCTCCACCTCACTCCTCCTACAGCCTTTGGGGCAGACAAGAGTGTGCCAAAAGATCATTTCAAGGCCAGTCCTTCAATCACTGATCATGGCACTCTCCATCCCTGGAGTAAGTTTACTTGTATGAGGACTCATCTCTGCTTCAGTATTTTGTGTTCATTGTCTGAGTTTAGACTCCTGGGCCATAATTCATATAGGCTTTTAGTTGCTGCTGAACTGTCATTTTTCATCTAGTGTGTGTGTGTGTACACCTATACTGGTGGGATTAAAAAAATAAGTCCTGCATCCTGGGTCTCTGTGCCTTAAGAGGGGATGCCTCAGCTTAATTTTATTATGACTCATGGCAGTCAGCATGCTATGCAATGGGATGCATATTCCAGTCTGCAGAATGTGTGGAAGAGGTGGGTATGGCTGGACCCTGCTTGTCTCCTGGAGTTAGGCAGTATTTATGCAGCTCTGCTCAACCTTGATTTGTGTGTTGCTGACAGGTTAGGATACAGTGGCACAAATGCCTATACATGAACAGGGAGGGGCATAGTTTGGTTACTTGTTTAACTGAGTGTCCTGTTTCCGTGTAACTTTTAGGTTTTTTGTGTGGTGCCAACTTTAGGAGTGGAGGTGAACCACAGTCCAGAGCTCCTTTTTATTGCTGGATAATGTTGTAAGCATTTATATTAGCTCCGCTGTTGTTGCATTTTACTAATGCAACAGGATTGTCATGGTCTTTGCCCTTGACAATTGTGCTGTGTACCTTGTAAGAGAATCTGTCATCCTAGTTCAATATGAATAAAGGTATGTGTGCATCTGACGCTCCCAAAGTATTATTGTTATATAAAAGGTGAACTGAGCAGGGTTCATGAACTATTGATGGGTGTGACCATATTTCTAGCATTACTCATACTGGCAACAGTTTTCTCTTGCTTAGTGCTGTACACATGCATTCCTGGAAAACGGCATATAACTTGAATTGGCAAAAAAGGAACCCGCTTTACAATGTACCAAATAGGAATACGTTCTAAGCCCTCTGTACTGTACTGACCACAGACCCATTTCTACCACTTTTACTCAATAATTTTGGTACTCTCCAACAGCAGATACTACACGCAAGCACAGAGTGCTATCATAATGGGGATGACAGCTACAGAAATGTGTGTCACAGACAACGAGCGAGGAGCACAGATCCACATAGACTATATTTTGGTGCTCGTCACTCCCACAATGCACTGCACAAAGCAGCTGACTGCGGGTTTCCACCACACCAGTTGCATAAGAGTGAATTTACATTGCATATAATTAATTTTTGGTGTAAAAAGGGTCATCATATGAGAGTGAATTTGCACGTACAGAACCTGCATAAAGTGAGGGAAACCTGTACTGCAATTTTCTCTGTCCCTCTTTGTTCAAACACTATCATGGTTCAGTATTAGACTCTGATCTTTACTAGATAATAGGGCTGTGCGAAACAACACAGTTCCATTTTGACTTGCATTTCAACGTTTCGACGGAACAGCATTTTGTTTCAAATTTCATTTCTATTCATAACTGCTGTTCTGTTTTCTTTCGTAGAAACAGTTTTGCTGTTTTGCCGTTTCGCCCATAGGCTATAATGGGGAAGCTCAAAACAGCCTGTAACTTTGTCATTTCTGGCCTGATGTGGATGAAACTTGCAGGAAAGGTAACCCTTTCTGAGGGCACGAAGCCTGCCACGTTTCAAGGAGATAAGCAAGGTACAGTTTCCCTGAAACCCCTGCAAAGTCTTGAAAGCATAAAACTCATGTCACGTTTATGTGTTAAGCCACAGTGGGGACCAAACTGCAGGCTTGCTAGCCCCTGCTGAGGCCACGAAACCTGCTAGCTGTCAAGGAGACAGGTGCAGGAGTTTGGGCAAACTGCACCTCAAGCTGCTGACAAACAAAAATCATGACATGGGTGACACTGCGTGTTAAGGCACAGCAGGGTGAAATCTTCTGGCCTACTAGCCCCTGCTGAGGCCACAAACCCTGCCAGCTTTCAAGGAGATCGGTGCAGGGCTTCTGGGTTCTGGGGCCCTGCACCTCTGGCTGCTGCCAGACAAAACTCGTGACATGGGTGTTTGTGGGACTGTCTGTCTTGGGGCATAAGGGTGTGAAAACTGCAGGCCTGCAAGGCCCTGCTGCAGCCATGAAGCCTACCAGCTGTCAAGGAGATAAGTGCAGGGGGAGTCTGGGTTCTGGGGCTCTGCATCTCTAGGTGCTGACAGACAAAACTTGTGACATGGGTGACCCTGTGCATGTTAAGGTGCGCCCTCACTCAACTGACACCAAGGCAGAAAGCAGGGCAGTTCAAACAATGCTGTCTTTTATGCAGTTTTTTTATCCCTTCCCCAGAGCACTGGGATTGGAAGAGACCTTAGGAAAGGATGACAGTCACTGGCCAGTTACACCGTCAATGAGAGCAGTCCTTTCCTACCATGCCCTCCACCCCCTCCTTCTCCTTACTTTAGTTTCTGTTTTCCTGCAGGCAAGCCCAACTTAAGCTTCAAAACTTGAAACATTTAGAACATTTTGAAACGTTTTGATTTGCCTTATTTCATTTCAAAGCTGTTTCGTTTTGATTTTGCTGTTTCAAGCTCGAAATGAGTCGAAACAAAACTGCCGGCAAAATTTTGCAGCTGTACTAGATAATCATATTAGAAGGAGCTGTGAAATGTATAGTTGCTAATGTTTTTCATGGCTACTGATGGAATTGGAGTCCTTAACCAGACAAGACCATATAATTGCATGGTTTGTATTATTCTAATGCTACCCATAGTGATAAATAAGGTCAAGACATGTACCACCAGAGAGGTGTTCTCAGAGTGCACCAATCTCATGCTTTGTGCAGGCTGGTTGCTCATTGATGAATAGAAAAAATGGCCTTACACTTGTTTTGTGCTTGCATCTCTGAACTAAAAGAGGAGGGCACCATAAACATATAGATTAGCTTGGTATGCTATGCCTAGCTACGCACTAATCTATGTGCTAAAATGCAGAGCTCATCAGTGATGCCTTAGATCTCAAACATGTAGCAATTTAGATGGAGCAATACTGAATGGGACATTGCACAAAACACAAGCTGAGTCAAACTAAATGGTGCCTGGAGTGCAACAATACCTTATTGCATCTGAGTTCTGGCCAGGGTCAAGGCTATTTCCTCAGTCTGACTGTTGTCTAAACTTCTGGGTGGGGGTCACATGGGAACTGCCTTGCTTCCAGGGATTTTGGTATAATCACTAGGGAAGCGGGACAGTTTCTGGAGGAACAAGCATGGAAAAGTCTTACAATTTGACACCAGCCTATAGTGACCATTGAATGATCCATTTCAGGCTTTTCTCCAGTATACTGGGCTTGTACATCACAGTTTTCTTCTTCTGCTAGGATATTCTGATCTCTTCCAGCTCACTGTTGGACTAATATCCAATCTGCACAGAAACAGTGAATAGCTTGGCATTCAGAAAATGGATCTAAATTAATGTCTTTTTCTATCAACCTGACATTCAGACACTATCATGCTGTGGGGCCATTCTGTATTGGCCAGCTTTGTCTAATCCACACCCTACAAGAGTGTCCAGTGGAATTCTCTCCAGTGAGGAGAGAAAGCAAGCTAAGTCCAGTTCATCATTTCTAGCTACTAAGCTTGTTGACTAAGGAAGTGAGTTTGGCAGCTGGTGGTATGGACTTATCCCAAACACCTTTTTATCTCCTTGTTTCCCTATGGATGCTGACAAGCCAGCAGCACCATTAATTATTTTTTTATTGTGGCCGGCTAAATTCACAACTCTGTATCTCTTTTGGCTAAGTAAATGCTTTTGGCTGCATACCAGGCTTAGTGACCTCCACTTCCTGGAGGTTTGGGAAACTCTATGTCCATCTGGAGATGATATCTGTGAAAAGCAGAGCACTTTTAGAAGGGGACGAATTCTTTCCCCCTCCATTTCAAATTGTGGCTTATTGCTTACACGGTTGACCAGTCTGTCATGGTTATCAGTGTCTACAACAGATCAACTTGATTAGTGCACAGAGAACAGGCACTGGTGACTAATGAAAATGGAAGCTCTCTGCCTAAGTGCCTCCCCACAGTCCCAGGGTTGGAGGATTGGGGGCTTGTTTTTCGCCCTCTTAGTCTGATTGCTCCTGCAGGGAGGTCCACTATGAAGAGAGGAAGGGGCCTGTGAGGCCAAAGGATGACAACCACTGGTGCTAGTTGAGAAGGATGCTTAGATGGCGACAAGTGCCCACAGTAAAGATGTACATTAGACCGTGCAAAGTGGGTAGTAGGGGGGGGTCCCTGCTGCCCCCCACTGCCCCACACCACATGAGGTTCTGTCACAAGCCCCCTGACCCCTGCCCACTCTCCCAGTCTCCCTCGTGGCTGCCTTGCTTGCCCCAGCTCCTGGTCCTTAAAAAAACAAAATCCAAAAAGCCCCAGACTCACTGGCTCTTGCCCAGTGAGGGGCAATCTCTGCTGCCCCATGCTGCATGGGAGGCTCTTCCATGAGCCCTCAGAAGCCCTGTGGCTGCTGCAGGAGCCGGTGAGTGCAGAGTTTTTATTTTTAAAGGACCAGGGGCTGGGAAAGTGGGTGGGGGTTGGGGGCGCTTCGGGGGCTGAGGGAGCAGGCAGGGGATAGGGCCTGGCAGGGGTCCCCCCATGGTCCTCTCCCCCTTCCTCCAGTCCCCTTTTGCCTGTACCCTACTTACCAGCTCGGAGTCCGGGTCTAGCTTCTTGCTGCAGCCAGTGGGGACTGTCTGATTCACTGAAGCTCTCTGAATCTTTTCTGAATCAATTTGGAGAGCTTTGAATTGATTTGGACCTTTTAATTGGTCCCCTGATTCAATTCGGATTCAGAGATTCGGCCACAGATTCAAATTGAGCCATATCTCCTCTGAATTGAATCAGCACCCAAAGCTTTGTGCAGCCCTAATGTACATGCATGATCCCTGTCCCTGTCCCCTTTTTTATATTTTCTCTCTGAGGGAGGTGCATAAGAATTGTTGCTGCCTTCAGGATATGTTTCCCAAGTGTTTTGCCAACAAATGCAGGGAGCTAAGTTTAAGCTGTTCACACTCCCACTCTCCCCTCTCCTTGTTCTGCACTAGGGTTCTTATTCTCAATAAACCTTGCCTGACCCGTGCCTTGGCTTTTTGTGGACTCACACAGCCTTTGCTGTGGCTTGAGAATTTGTCTCTATGCTCATATTATTTCACTGTACTTGGTCCTCATAGTCATTGATGGATTCTTAGCACTTATTGCCAGTGGCTCTGTTAATTCCTCTGGCATTCAACAGCAAATTCCATCAGGCCCTGAATACATTCAACTTATCTAAATATTCTCTTTCCTAATTCTGTCGTGTGACCTCTGCCTTTCTTCATTTATTATTATCACATTAAGCATCCAGCTACTATTAACCTCTTAAATGATTGTTCAACTCTATTTATCTGAAGATCACTTAATAATTACCTTAAGCATCCAGGAGCGTATTACAGATAACATATATAATATGATTAGGGCCTATTAGCTCAAGTGATTCTTGCAAACGTAAGAACAGGAGCATTTTGGTCATTTCAGTTAATCAGACTTGAGATCATTAAAATGATTGGTGATCCATAAGATCAATGAGCTTTTCTCCAACCTTTTGTTAGTGCAGCCAGGATTCATAGCAATACAAAACTAAGGTTGATCCCACCCCTCTCCCTATGCTACTCTTAGGGGCCCTGGTAGAGCTAAGAATTTCTGTGGAAGGATTACTCCCAAAGAGCAGGTATGCAAGGGCTGATGCAGTCAGTTCTGTTCTGTCCCCTTTACGTACACTGATACAGGTGTCAGGAAAAGGTTGGGGGGAGTCTCATGACACTGAGTGTAATGGGGAATGCTGTGCAGCCTATGGGATGTTGCCATACATTAGAGCAGCCCTGGATTTACATCAGGGGTGGGCAATTATTTCGGCAGGAGGGCTGCTTAACGAGTTTTGGCAAGCTGTCAAGGGCCGCATAGGTAGCCCTGCCCCTTGACAGTTGCCCCTGTCCCAGTTGCCATCTTGGAACTGGAAGTCCCTCACCTTGTGCCCCAGAAAGACTCTTTTTGTGAAGGGGAGTTGTCATCTTAGAACCAGAATAAAACAAATCGTACACTAGAAGTCAAACACCTACTACAGCTACTCCTTTCTTAATGTCATAGCTGCATTTTTCAAGAATGTAACTATAAGTGAAATGATATTAAGTGAATCCAATTATGCCACAGTAGTTACCTACTAGCAGACAGTGGCAAAACGTTACAACCAAACATTGTGTAACTTTAAATGAGTATATTCTCCAATAGATCAGGGATGTAATAATGAAACGTTAACCAAGACAACGTTAAGTGTGGAGTACCTGTATAACATATTTTAATTTTATTGTAAAAAATATTTGTCATTATTTGTGTTTATGTACTGTAGAATGCATAATAACTCAAAAACATCTCTGTTTTATATTGTGTGTAGGGTGTGTGTCTGTGTATTGGTGGGATGTGTGGGGGATCATAAGGTATGTTGGGGTGTGTGTATATTTTGGTGTGGGGGCAGGGTGTAGTTGTGTGAGGTTTGTGGCTTGTGGGGACCCCTCCACGTTCTTCCATATAGCATGCAGCCCCTGCTGCTGGCAGCAGCAGCAGGCAGATGGCTCAGGGAGCTCGTGCCCAGTACAGGCACTGGTGCAGGGCGGGGTGCAGCTCCAGGCAGTGCTGTGCACGGGGGTGAAGAGCGCAGCCTACCCGGCCACCTGTATCATGAGGGCTCCATGTGGTGCAACTGCAGCTCCTGCACTCCCACCACAGCAGTGTGCTCTTCCTGGTTGCAACACTGGAACCACAGAACACAGCAGGAGCCAGCCCAGTCCCAACAGTTCCCAGCTTGCTCTTGCTGCCATCAGTCCAGACCCCCCGGGGCTGCTGCTCCCACTTGCTGCCCTCCTGCTTTCTTTTCTTCCCGCTTTCTTTTCTTCCCTGCCCACCACCACCACTCCTTATCAGCTCACTGCTCTCTATCCACAGCCCTGGCACCACATGGTTCTGGCTGCAGGGCCGGGACTGTGTGATACAGCAGGAGCACCACGTGGTTGCCAGCTGGGAACCATGTGGTGTCACCTGGGCCTGGCTGGCTCTTGCTGCACTAGGGATCCTCCACTCCCACTGCCTCATTTTTATTTGAATTTCTCTCTTAGGTAGAGGGAGGTGGGGAACAGCCCCAGGGTCCCAGGCCAGGAGCCTCTGCTAAGGCAGAAGCTGCCGGCTGGGGGTGGGGTGAGATGGGGCAGGCCTTGGTGCTGCTGCCATTGGGTCCTGTAGCCACTAGCTCCTGTCATCTTTGACAGGCTGTCAGAAGCAGACAAATATTAATTAAAAAAAAAAGTTTTTAGGACCCCCATGGGTTGAACAGAATGGCCTGGTGGGCCAAATCTGGCTTACAGACCATATTTTGCCCACACCTAATTTACATCAGTCTTGAATCCAAGCCTGATCCAGCTTGCTCCTTCCATTGTGTTACATCTCAGCTCTGTGTTCCTGGGAACCCTGGCACAGAACACAGTCTGTCTGGCTCACAAAGAATCCCCCCTCCCTCCCCTCCTCTACCTAAACAAAACTGATTAAGATGCAGTGAGAGACACACCTAAGACCTTCCAGATACGGGTGACAAGAGTAAAACAACTGCCCTAGGTCTCATTTGCATCCGAGATGGAACCAGATGACCATTCATTTACATGAAAGATGGAGAACAGAAAGCCTGAAGCAGAGATTGCAGTGAATTCTGGGACCAGAGAAGCAGGAGAGCACTGCATGATGGGGAACCTGTGCTCCAAATGCTAATCAACCCATGTTCACACATACCCAGCTCAGCATTTATCATATCCGTTCTAGTCTGGCTTACAAAGGACTTTCCCCACCCCCCCAGACAGACAGACAGACACACAAACACACACCCCCCCCCCCTCTAAGTATAATAGGCATCTTGGACCGTACGTTCCCCAGTCCCACTATTGGAGGCCTATTTAAACTTGATTGACTAAAACTCGGTTGCTGGGTTAGGGAATGCTGAGGCAAGAGACCAAGTCAGAGGGGGTATGGGCAACATTTGAACCATGGTAAAGGGGTTCATCACAGCGTCCAGCCTGTTGGAGCCCTAATCACAGGTGTTGCCATACTTTTCCCGAGACGACTGGTGGAAGTCCTTTCCACAAAAGGTTTTGAGCACCCCAATAATTGCCTTAAGTCTGTTAAAAGACTATAGTAAGATTTAGAAAAGTCATGCTAAGCTGAGGCTTGTTCACAACAAGTGAAAATCCAAAATCCTGATGCTGCAAACTCTTGTTTCTGAAGAAACCATGAGATATCCCATCAGTATATTTGCTATCCATAGGAATTTCAAGCTGGCTCCTAAGTATTTGGTTATTCCCTAATCTTATGTGTTTCCTGATTATCAATCAGTTTCTTGAGATGTTCCAAACCAGATACTTCCTTGTCAATAGAAAGCACAATGATGTACACTATCGAGAATGCTTCGAAGCAGCTGAACTGAGGCTATAAAAATCTGTAGAAAGCAGCATGGGTGCTTCAAGAAAGAAAACTCTTGTGCTGACACCATCCCCTGTTGTTCTTGGGATGCTGGAAGAGCAGATCGTCTCTCTCTTCAAGGACTGTGCTATGGACTGTGCCTGTCAGCTTTGCAGCCCAAGTACCTTGCACTGGTGAGATCCCAGCGTACTCTCTCTCTTTTTTCTGTAGGCATAAATTTCTGAACCTGAACTGTATTAGTTAAGCTTGAGCTAAGTTTCCCCAAATACTTAGTGAAACCAGGGTAGTACTGTAATTGTTTGTGTT
>JAGPOW010001543.1:54303141-54317968 GCA_030014935.1 Caiman crocodilus
CTGGACACCCAGCCGGATTCAGAGGTATTCTGTTCACTTGCGTGCTTGTGTCTGACTGCAGTTTATTGTTGCTCTGATGAACTGATTCTTGGCATATGAGGGAGTCATCCTGTCCATGATGATCAACCCGGCCGGGTCAGGCATGTCATGTTAATCTGTGTGTGTGTTTGTGTGTATGACTGATTTGGTAACCGGAGGAACCCAGCCCCATTGAGACTGAGTTCTGCAAGATAGCTCCATTGGGGGTGAGGCCTTGCAGAAGGGAGATATACAGCTCTGTATAGTAACACAAGCAGCACATTGACAGAATTGCCAAGACCCTAGCAACCTGTCCCTAATAAATGAGCACACCCCAAAGTAATGGGCAGATCTGGTAACAACTTTGTGGGAGTGCATACTTTCTGCCCTTTGTCCTTGAGGTTGCAGCCAGTTACCAGTGCTAGTGCCATATAAAGTACTCATGCTCCTGTCTTCTGCTTTACTGGGACACGTTAGAACAGCTTTATTGGACATGTGCCAGCAAGCTGAATTAGTGTAATGATAGTGAAGGATATATGTCTACCGCTTAAGTGAAATGCTTTGGTGTAAACTGTTTAAAGCCACGATTTAGCTAATGCCCAGTGTCTCTCTCTTCCTAGTCACAGCAATACATTTAGGGTCCTGATTCTGTATGTGCTTCACCTAGGTCTACAGTATCTATGTTGTCTGGGGAGGTGATATGGCTGTACTGCCCAAAAACAAGCCAACAGACCTTCTGCTGTGGTATGTTACATCTCCATAAGGATCCTCTGCTACCTTAGGTTGGTCAGCATAGCAGCCCTGTAAGAGACAAGTTCTTAAACCCACATACTTTTTCTTTTTGTGAGTTTTTCCACTTAAGTCAGTAAGACAACTTAAGTAGATAAAGGCAGGAATAGTGCTTAAGAGGTGATAAACAAGTTGTTTAAAAGGTGTGAAAATCTTAGCTTAGCTGAGCAAATGCCTTCCTGAATCAAAACTTTAGGAGTTTAGAAGTAACCAAAAAGCTAGGAATCTTACAGTATTGAAGTGAGAAAATATTTTTACACTCAGAGCTAAATACTGCTCTCAAGTAGGGTATTTTACCTGGGTTGCAATTTGTCATAAGAGTATATTACAGTATATGTGGACCTAGGTATCAAGAGTAACAAAAAACAGTGAACTCTGAGCTTGTGGTTGTCCACCTGTAAGCATCACTTAGAGTAGGCGTGAAAACATCTTGGTATTTATTTTTCAAGGATTTATTGAGATTTTGAAAAAAACTATTTTAATGGCCCAATAAGCATGTTAACTAGCTTTGTTTTGGTTGCTGAAAAATTAGGTGTAATCCCAATACTAAAATGTGGAGCATGTTCTAAGCAAATAAACAAAGATGCTCTTATGTTGCAGTGACAATGCTGTTTGCGTCTATAAATGCTGTTACAACATTTAAATTGGAGGTTTTAATACATGCAATGAAACTTCCTGTAGAAGCAATTTCCTTCCCAAGATTTATCCAGCAGTAAATTCTGTGATGGAGATTTCCAGAGCAATAGATAACAACAACATGAAAGAGAGTCAGGGAGATCATCAAAGATGTATATAACGTTGTCCCTATAATTAGTGCAAATAGCAATTTTACATGACATCTCTTCTGCCTCTCTTTTTTCAATATGAACACTGCTATCCCTGGGAGTTTTTTTGTACTTTATCGGTGCTGAAAAAATGATAACCCGTGCATAAAAATATTCATTAGATGGTTCTCTCCCCTCAGAAAGTGTTCACATCAGGGCCATTGGTGACTTTAGTGCGGTCTCTAGATGTGTAGTCTCTTCTTCCTCCTATGCAGCTGCTTACTAGGGGGAAAAAACACCACTTTTGACAACATTTTCCTAGTGAATTGCTAATCTATAATGAAAATTAAGTTTGGTTTAGATACAGGATGTGAGAATTCTTATTAAGTGGGTGCAGTAGGTGTGCAGCATGGATGGATGTTTCAGCATCTGCAAAACTTTCTGGATCTTGCTGGTTCTCTGCTGCTTATCCACAAAACACTACTCTGGGACAAAGCACATAACAAAAGCTTTGTGAAAGGCCACCTTGTCGTCTGTGGTGTCAGTAATGATTTTTTGGGATAACTGGTGAACCAGGAACAAGTCTGACAGTCTAGTGGCAATGTGTTAAAGGTTAGTTAAAAGCTATTTCTCTGCTGAATGCCCAGGTACATAAACAGAAGCTTAACTCAGCCATGGCTTGATCTTTGATATTCCCCTTTAAATCTTTAACCTGTTGAAGAAATTGGATTGAGTGGAGCCTAGGCACCCTGCTGTGCAAATGCTGCATGTCCCTGTTCAAACATGCTGGGCATTTATCCAAGTGTGAAAAACAGACGGCTTAGTTCCAGCCTGTTTCAGGAGTCCAGGGTTGCTGCCCCACTGGGTTTATCTCATGTATAATCCTCTGGACTACACCCATCCCTGTGAGCGGTCCTTCTTATAGCTAAAAAGCTACTCCCATTGCCCTCCACCAAGCTCTGAATTGTCACATGCAAGCTCCTTAGGGCATTAAAATGGTCCTGTGGAAAAAATGCAAAGGAAAACAGAGCAAGATCTGTCACTTTAAAAGTGAAAAATCTGTCTGTATTCTTTTTCTGGTTTCTACATCTGTTCTTTCCAGGCCTGTATATGCCATTATTTATTGGGAAACAAGTCTGGCAAAAAGGAAAAAAACCCCAAGGTTTTCATCTCTCATTTTTATCTTTGAATGCTCCTAAGTAGACAAGAAACAGTATCTAATTCCTAGGGGTATGCAAAATGGGCCTTATTCGATTTGCATTTGACTTTGGCCTGAATCAGGAACAGTGATTCGATTTGTTGTTTTGGATCACTGTTCCTGATTCAATTCAGCTGAATCTGAATTTGAAGATTCAATGATGATTCAGAGAATCAGCAATTCGGCCATAGACTCAGCTTTAAATGTTTATTCTACATACCTCAATGTAACTGTGCGACTTGTGAATGCTGTGATGGTGGGGCATGTGGAACATCCTACAGGAGCGTGCCCTGCCCTGTGCTTGCTGGTGAACCTGGAAGTACTTCCAGTCCACTTCTGGGTCTAACGGGAAGTGTGCAGGGGGTCCCCCTGCACCTCACCTGGCTTGGCGATCAGCCATGGGGGGACCCCAGGTGTCCCCCCAGACCCAGGAAGTACCAGTTGCTGAGCAGGGGGGGGGCAGAGCCCCCCCCCATGTACTCCCCAGCAGAAATGGAAGTGGACCAGAAGTGCTTCTGATCCACTTCCGGGTCTGCTGCCGAGTGCACTGAGGATCCCCTGCACTCCAATGGGATGCTTCATCCACCCCACCATTGCAACGTTCATGAGCTGCCTGGTACCTTGAGGTATGTAGAAAAAACATTTAAAGCTGGGTCATGTCCAAATCACCAAATCTTTCCAAATCTCTCTGAATTGATTCAATTCAAAGAGATTAAAGGGTCTCCTGATTCTATTCACATTCAGAGATTCAGCCACTGAATCAGGCCGAATTTCTGCTGAATCGAATCAGGGACTGAAGCTTCACACAGCCCTATTAATTCCCCCAATCTGACAAAGTGCCACGTAACTAATAAACACCAGTATGTGTCCATTTGTGCTGTAAGTAGTGCAGACAAACTTGAGGTAGCTTTAAATAAGCCACCTTGGCTACTACTAGCAGTGTAGCAGACATTAACCTGGACTAACTGCCCAGCATTTCCCGTGCTCCTTGGTGAATGTTGCAGCCTACGCTGAGTTCCATACTTCTGTGTCTGTACTGCTGCCAGTACACAAGTCCCTAGCTTGAAGCCTACATCCAACTGGAGTCACAGCACTCAGGGCAGCATGGACATACCCCGTCAGTGATATAGGTGGGCAAGCTGGAATTTTGTTCCTGTTGTAGTGCAGCAGAGCGGTAAGCACATACTTCCCAATCTTATAATTTCCAAAGATTTCTATCCCCCAAGCCAACATAGTGAAACACTTAATAAACAAATAACAGAGGGCTTAGTTTTGTTGAAGGGATGTTATAGCCATGATGATCCAGGAAAAACGAGAGACAAGGACTTTTGCTGGTGATATCTTGTATTAGGCTGGGATGGTGTGACAGGTGGGCATCACCGGGACTGTCCTCTACACTCTATGGCCCGCCCACCTGTTCTCATGGGCCAACTGCCCACTTGTTCTCGCCCGCCACAACTTGATCTTAAGGTTCATTAATTGCTGTTAATAAGCAGGAGGCTGCCCACTTGTGCCCTGATGCCAGGGGGCAATATCTGCAGCTCCTTCCATTCCCATACCGCAGCCCAAGCCTCACAGATGGCATCTCGATCTTACGCTAATTGCCAGCCCCACGCTGCCCCGCCCCCGAGTCATCCCTACCAGACCCTTCTATGATCCCTCCAGTCAGGCGGCTACACCACCATAATCCCCCCAGAGCCATCTTCTCCTCTCAGGTGTGGTCCCCCTGGGACCTTCAGCAACTTGCCCTAGCCCACCTCCAGGCCAGTTGGGACCCCAGGGCCCCAGCTCTTTGGGCATCCCTCACGGTAGGCCCCCAGCCCTTTTGGCCCTGGCCCCAGCTTGGGCCAGTCGAGGGTACTCTCTCAGCTCGGGCTGGTCTCTGGCCCCTCTCTTTCTTGCTCTTTGGGTCCACCCTCTAGGCCCTTCACATGAACAGGGTTACCCACCCAGTGGTGGGGGTAAAGGGGTTATGGCACCCCGACTCGCCTTTCACTGGGGTGGTAACTGGCCTGGCATTTCCTGGGGGCTCCTGCACCACTGAGAGCCCCACCAGGCCACCCACTCCTGGCAGGGTGCAGTTTTCAGGTCAATTACCTGGCCTCCAGCAGCCAAACTGCCTGTGTTTATCTAGGCAGCCCTCACCTTCAAAATGGCTGCCCTCATCAGGCACCTGGAGGCTGCCAGCTCCAGGGCCTTAAAGTGGCAGGCACACACACAATGCCCTGCCACAGATGGCTTACGGCATGTTCAGAAGGAATGTTTAAATTGACCTAACATGGGTTAGGTCAGTCTAAGTGCTGAACTATACATGCATTTGGGGAATTGAGATAGGGCAAAAAATGGCTAGCTGCACTTTTTTCTATCCCCCCCACAACCAGGACTGGTCTATTTTTTTAGTGTTCTGACTCACTCCATGGCCCTGGATGGACAACCCTCCGTGTAGACTCATCAATACCCTCCCCCTCCTGCCTTCCTCACCCCATAGATGCACTAGCCATTCCTGATCTTGCTCACGCTTCCTTTTAACTCTACTTGCTTAGATTATGTTCGCGGCATGGCTCCTGACACCAGTGAATGTGTGCACATGTGAATCTTTTTCTGTGGTCACATGACTTAAAGCTATATGCATGATCATAGATTGGGGTCCCATGAATGTCTGCATGAATGCAAGGCACCTTTCAGGTCTGCTTACTGATTTATGACTTGAGTTATGCATTTACAGAAGCGAGTGACCCCAAAACATGACTCTGAAGCCCCTTCTTCTTCTCAATGATTAGATTATACGATTTTAAATTAATCTAGTCTGAAAATCTTTCCTCACAAAGGCCCAAGACGGGTTCCCTTTTTACAATAAGCTGAACCACAATGCCACATCTGAGCCTCAACATCTGGATACAAATATACATTTTGATCCAGGAGCTCTTCTCTGTTTTTGGGTCAAATTCCCATTGCCGTGGTTCATGGCTGCTTAGGTGAACTGAGCCTGACAACAGTAGCACTTCATTTTCATAGCTTCATATATGTGTAGTTGCATAAGAATCAGTTGTCCCTCTCAGCTGAAGAAAAGCAGACTATCTGATTGACTGTAGACCAAGAATGAAGTCAGGACAACCCAAGCTTCAAGGAACTAGTAAACTGGTTCATCCTTAGTTTATTTGGAGCCCAGTTGTGACTATAGCAATGTACTTGCCTTTCCTCACTCCCATATGGCAGGTAGGGGCATGGGTTGGGGAAATCTGCTTTAAGGCTACTACAGGCCATCTTGAGCAGGTGGGTAAGTAGGTTCAAGGGATGGGGCACCTTGGATTATCTCACATCAGTGCAGCAGGCAGTATTGGCTCAGCCAGGATGGTTGGAGAAGTCTTCTGTATGAGGCACGTTGCTTCCCTCCCTCCCTCCCTTTCAGAGCAGAGGAGTTACCAGGGACAAAGATGCTGCTGCTCTGTATCACCATCTGGTCCCTGGCCTGCCCTTTGCTGTGCTGAGTGATTCCTGTCCTCTTACTGAAACGTTGGGTCTTTGGATATTTTTAACACTGCTGATGTATGTATTTTTGTTTTTTTTTTCAAGCTTTGCTTGCAGTTGCCTTTCCCTGTGTGTGTATGTCCTTGTACAATGCCCAGTGACAGTGCTGGGCTCTGTAAATAAATTTGATTTCTTTATCTATCTTTCCTCACCTTGTGGAGACAGCTTTATATTAAGCAGTTATGGCAATATAACATAGATAATGAAGGGAGGGGCAGAGTGTCTCAGTCATGCTACTGGATTCTTAAGGAGATGGCTATTAACAACAGGGAAGTGAAAACAGTTATAGTAATGATCAACTCCCAGGCATCTGAATCTTAAATTATTTCACTGTGTGAATTTCCCTTGCTGGTGTGTGGCTCCACTAGACTGTCAGCTGTGAATATAGGATTGCTACACTAATGGTAACGTAGTGGGGGATCTGAGATATCATTGGCACCACAGCTCTTGAACTCCCAGACCTATGCCTCCTTCACAGCCCATCAGATACACAACTCCCGCAGCTTCCAAGGTGCCCTGCTTCCTTAGAAGGTTGCTAGGCAGGTTACTTCTGAGCAGGGCTTGCAGGTTTTCCAGGATCCATAAAGGATTTCCCTTCCTGGTGCTGTTCTCAGGATGGTGAGGGAAGTGGCTTTTCTCTGGCCCTTTGGCTTGGCAGCAGCAGCCAGAGGGAGATGAGATTGTTGAGGGGAAGCCTTCTCTCTGAGTCTCAGGTCAGGGGGACTGGGCACAGGGTGGGGAGACGGGGCTTCTATGGGAAGAAGCATCCTCTGAACCTATTCACTGCGCTACCTTCTGTGTGAATATCTGTTGCTACAGAGAGCTGGGACGCAGCGTCCCTGCTCAGTTGTACCCCCGGACGCCCCTCTCAGCAGAGGGTTGGGTCTCTATGTTAAGGCTACAAGGAACTGTGCAGCAAAAGGAATGGTTATGAGGGCCAGTTTGTGCCTGTGGGCTTGGACTGGGCTACTGTAGAAAAACGGAAACAAACCAGTATTTAACCAAAGAAAGAAAACAGCTGTTTGGGAAAGGATTGCTACTCACTAGCGCCTCGGAGTGGGAGGCCAGCAAAAGGAAAACATTTGAACTAGGAGCACTGATCCCTGGACTCCAACATGGCAACAGATTTTTTTAAAATCTGAATTATTCACCACATCACAAGGAAAAAAAAAGAGAAAACAAATACTTTCTCTAGAATCATTAATGTGAGGTACAAAAGGTTGATTTTCATAAATGAAGGTAACTCTATGGAGACAAAACACATGCGCGCATAGATTATGTTGGAAACTAGTTAGACTTGTTCTAGAAATCACCGAGGGACTGTATTATACAACATCAAGGTTTCATTCTTGCAAAGCGAATGTTTCCTCCTGGGGAATAGCTTGAACATGCTAAGCAAATGAAAGGACTTTACCCCTCAAGAAACAATGTCCCAGAGCCCTGGAGGGTTTTGCTTATGCAGGTGCACACACATGCTGTAGTGTGCATCAAGAATGGGTTTAATATGCTGCTGCTCTCCATTTTGTCTCCTGTTTATGCTATCGTTGGCTCAGACTCTGAGCATTAGGCTGCTACATTCTGTACAAAAGGAAGACTTTCCCATTCAGGCTGTTTGGCAGCACAAAGACACTGTATATAAAATAAAATCAGCTGCAGCTGCTTATTCAACTTAGATAATTTTGCCTTTCTTAGAGAGACTACCTTTGCAAATCTGCAGGGAACCTGGAGGTTTTCCAGCATCTTCTCTGCCCTAACAAGCTAATGTCCAGGGTCTAACTGTTCAAGCTGAGGCTCTAGTCCTGAAAGCTGGCTCTCTGTAACAGGCCTGTGGAATGTACTTGTGAAGCGCCACGGACTTGAAAGAGACCCTCTGTGGAGCCAAAGAGTATGGATCCAGCTGAACTGGCTGAGGCCTGTATTGGCCAAAAATATTGTTACTCAAGGCATGGAGCAGGGTAGATGGACAGGGAGCAAGCAGAACAGAATCCCAGTCTTGGACCGGGATATCACCTTGGGAAGTGCTGTTCACAGAAAAGAAGGATAATCCTTCGTTCAAACAGGTTATAGTTACAGTGCTTTGGCGGATTGTCATGGATGGTTTAACAGTCAAGTTATCAATGATTCTTATCCATACGTCTGTATTATTTATTGCTGATAAATAATCTGTATTGGCCAAAACCATGGAATATCTGACCCTTGAAATCTGCCTGACATCTACAAAATCAGGAGAAAGATTAATTAGGAAGCAAGTCTTAGAGGCTTCAATCCTGAAACAGGGCAGACTGTGATCCCAGTCCCAGGCCCCAGAAAACACCTTTCAGTCTTCATGATTTCAGTCTTCATGATTGCCTTTCAGTCTTCATTGTTACCCAGCTTGCCATTCCAGTCTTTCTTGAGTTCCTGATACAACTTTACCCAGGTATCTCAACCCTGATCTGTAACGCCTACTGTTCATTCCAGTGCTGGGGCCCTGACACAGCTTGTCCATTGCAGAGATATTGGCTGAAGGCTGTCTTCCACCCAACCACATACACCAGTGCTCAGTCACTAATGCTTTTGTATGATCTCAGTGCGTGGATATTAGCGGTTAACAATTTCAATACCTACAGGACTGTATGTTAGAAGTTATGTTTCTTGCTGTCTAAAGAAACATGAATCAGCACTGTTGATCAATATGTATCTGTGTTTCTGATGACTAAAGTATATGTGCATTTTCTGGCAGGACATCCTGTATATACTAGAAAAAATCCTAGCCTTCGATGATAATTAAAAAGCACAAGGATTTCATTTTTGAGGTTATCTTAGGGCCTGTGGTTACCTTACCTTAACTTGACTATGAAGAAATGATCTCTGCATAGAATTGTCATAAGTGCTTCAGTATGGACACCATAAGGTTCTCTCACTTAAACTGAAAGGAGATCCTTGTTTTTTGCTATTTGTAGAAGTACCTTTATGTTCTATACAAACTGTAAAAACAGAAGAGGGCAGTATACTCTCTCAGTCGCTCCCTCTTTCACATGTGCATGCATGTGCTCACACATCTGCACACTTTCCTCTAACTGGCAGTAACTTTCCATTGACATCAAAGGCAAGTGACCTGGACCCCAAACTCCTACTTGAATTGATGTGAGCAAGATAGGCCCCCACACTGTCTAGAATAAAGATAATTATTAACTTTGCTTGATTAAAATCCATTTTCTTCTAATATAGCAGATGCATACATTTCCCAAGGAGATTTATGGAAAATTTGGAGAGTAATTAACAAGCCATTTTCAAATTAGAGGGATATAAAAAAGAAAACAAAAGAGATGGTTTTCCCCATCTGTAAAACAGTGATAATGACACTGACCCCCCACCCCGATAAAGCACCTTGAGCTATAATAATGGAAAGCACTAGATAGAAGCTTGATGTCGCTCTAATTACTGTTCTTATTAACATTAATAATACTCACAAAATGACCTGTTAACTAGCATAGTATTTACAAGATTCGCTTCAAGCTGTTTGGAACTATTGCTGCTGGCCTGCATAGTAATTCTAGCAATTTACCAACTAACATATTTTCCGATTGGAAATTATGAAAAGTCAAAAGCCAGGCTTTCTAATGGAATTTGTTTTCAACTGTAATATCAGGATATTAAAGCATCTCTAATAATAAAAAGAAAAAGCACTGAGGTACAAAAATAAACAAGTTACAGCAAAAAACACACCTCTTATTAGACCAATAGCATTTCTTTCCACATGAGGTCATAAATTTAGAAATCATTAAGAAAACTGAGTGAAATTGGAAGAAAGATCAATAAAAATAAAGGAAAAGAAAACCAGTAAGATGGCATTCAGTATTTAGATTAATATACAATGCTATGGATAATTAGACTTCTGCTACGGAAACAGACACAGGAAGACCACATCAGGAAATAAACTCCAGTCATTAAGTGTAAATTACTGTAGCTTTTCTGCCTGGAATTTAATTTAACAGATAAAGAGAAAAAAAAGGCAACCAAATTGTTTCATTCAAAAGATAGAGGAAGGTACTTAAAAGGGTGACCTGGCTGGTATCAGAATATATTTTTCCAAGAAACCCTAGAGAGTGGCTTTCAAGCTGCAATATGCTTTTGGAAAGCTGCTGCCTTATGGTTTTGTTTTCTGATCCCTGGC
The DNA here is from genome assembly GCA_030014935.1 of Caiman crocodilus. Classification (NCBI taxonomy): domain Eukaryota; kingdom Metazoa; phylum Chordata; order Crocodylia; family Alligatoridae; genus Caiman; species Caiman crocodilus. Next base: position 54,313,595 of record JAGPOW010001543.1, read on the forward strand.
TGATTATAAAATTCAGATGAGGGAAACTATGTAGCATGCACTTTATACAATTGCTGTGAAGTTTTTTTATTTAGTATTTCTTATTTCTTTTCATATTGGAACACCTGCTGTCTATTTGGTCTGGACAAGCCTACTGAAGCTGCTCAGAGGAGTCTAAGAGGGGTTTAGCTATTTACCATCCATTTGTTTCAATAGAAAATCTGTGTCTGCCTTGAAAATCTAGGATAACATCTTGATGAGTTTGCTGGTGGCTGGAGAGACTGTGAGGGTAAGGAGTGAGAATGAGACCCCCTCAGTTGGCAGATGTTCAAGGAAGGAAGAGTATGGGTTTGCATGTCTCTGATTCCAGTCTGTGCATTTATCCAAGTGCTGTGTTCTGGCCTGCTGCAGGCTGCTTTATGTGTGGAGCAGTACAAACAGCTCCCTCAAAACCTGCAGCTCTCCCCTGGCTACCTCATGCTACTAACCTCTTTGTCTTAGCCCTGATGATCATCCAATTTAAGAAGCAGAAAAGCCACTGTTCCAGTAACGTGACTGATTGCATCTTCTGCAGGGCAGTGCAAAAACCCAGTCCACACCATCGGTTGGTGACTCAGCGCTACAAACTCTTTTTTGCCCAGCAGTGTAGAACATGTAGCTAATATGGAAACACTAAGGAGAGTATGAAGTGCAATAGGATAATTTGTTCAAAACAGTTCAACCAGCTCAAGCAATTACTGGCCTCCTTCTAATGCTTTCTATCCAATTATCCCAAGGAGCTCTACAAATGCTACAAACTGAATACAAATTCAGTGCATACTACATTAGCCAACACTCGCTAACCCAAATCTGCCCTGTTATCCCAGCAGGGTCATATCCCCTGGCTATTACTGTTAACACAGAGATTCAGATAAGTGAGGGGCAGATATGCAGTGCTGCAAATGAAACCAGACAGTTTCCCCAGATCTGCCTGACTCAGCATAGCTTAGTGGGACAAAGGCATTTGAGCTGAAAAGCTTTAGAGCTGGGTCACGTCTAAAGCACTTTGTGGCAAAATGAGCGCTTTAGCTAAATGCTTCCGTTCTGCTGAGCTGTCAGTCCTTGGAGAAGCTGGCTGGATGTCTAGTGTCAAGTGATCTGGGGAGACAGCCAGTGCACTTTGTGAAAGGTATGCAGGGTTCGCAGATCTTGAGAGCAGGCCTCACAGTGTGCAGGGCTGGTAGCTATGGTCATCTGAAAATCCCCCTGAAGTCCCCAAAAGTGATTTGTCCCTTGATTGTCTCTTAGGTTGTTTAATTGTCAGAGAGGTGTTATGTTATCAGGGGAGGTTGCTAAAATGCAGTCACCCCCAGCCCCATCCCCAGCCCCAGCCGCTTTTAAGCCACAGACAGCAATGCTACCCAAGAGTTAACAAAATAAAGGTAACAACAAATAATGTTATTCCAAGTGGATTCAGGTGGGTTGCTGGGATTAGGTAACTCATCCCAAAAATAAAGGTGACCTTTAGTGGGCACAGATGGTTTGGGCTTGTTGAGACCTCTTACCAGTACCTTCCTGAGACACAGGTTCAGTCTTGCCCCGGGATGGACAGCAGAGCTTCCTTCAGTCTCCTGTGTGTTCAGTAGTAGTAAACCTTCCAGATACAGCCATCTTCATTGCACTGTTTATTATTATTGTTTTTAATAAAGTCCCTTTTGACATCAGTAAACTTGGTCCAGCACAGCTCCATCTTAACTATGAGCTCTTGTAGCAGTCTTTGTTTTGTCTACCCCAAACTTCTCAACTCTTGCAATCATCCCATGTTCATCACTGAAATTCTTCCCATGAAGGCTTTCTTTCAACCTGGGGAGCAGGTCAGAGACTGAGGGAGCCAAATCTTTTGAATAAGCTAGTTAGGAAAGCAGTTGAAAGGCATATTTGGTCCCTATGGTCAGTGCAACAAGACGAGGTGATGCCTTGTGTTGGAGAAACAACACTCCTCAACTCATCTTCCCATGATACTTGTTCATGATGCCTTCCCATAAAGCATATCAGTTCACTAGCATAGTACTCCTCATTAATCGTCTTGCTTGCTGCAAAACAGGCCATCGTGATTTTGCCCTTCTGTTTCTAAAAAACTGTGGCCAGTTTACTGATGAAAGCCAGCTTATTGAATTTCTTGGTAGGTAGAGACTGTGTGCTATGCTGTTTGGTCTCTAGTTTAAAGGGGTGAGTTCATATTTCATCCTGAGCTGCAATCCTGCTAATGAACTTTTCTGGGTTTACCTAAACCACTTTCAAAAGTTGCAAGGAGGTGCCAATTAGTTCTGATCTCCTGTTTTGATGATGCCTTTCTTCTACCCAAGTATAGGCTGTGGTTGGCATAACGTGAGCTGGTACTGATGCCTGCTGTCTCAGCAATGTGCTTGACTGTTCATCTGTCATTCTTTAAAATTTTGTAATGAGAATTAACTTGTTCTGCCATGGTGGCCTTTCCAGGAAGTCCTGCCCTTGGATCATCCTTAGTGCTGTTTCTCCCTCAATTAAATTCAGTTGCTTTTTTTTCTTGCTGAAGTCCTCCATAGTCACTGTCATGTCTTCTTTTGGAAATCCTTTTCTTTGATACTGCTCTGAGGTCATTCCTCACTAGTTTTTTTAATTTTCAGTGACTGATTCACTTCCACACCTTCTCATACAAATTCTATATAGTGCTCCCTCCCATGAAAATATCCATACCCTAATTCAGAAGATTACATAAGCTAAGCTAGCTACTTTCTGAATGCCCCTCCTGCTACCTTCTGGGGAAAAAATAGCTCATAATGGATTAACACCTTGCGACCTGTTGTCTTCAAGTCTTTTTCCAATATGCCACACTATTTCCTTAATTTGATTAAAATAATAATAATAGCAACAACAACAACAACAACAATAATAATAATAATGTTGAGCTGATGGCAAAATAGAAATAAACATAAGATGTCTATTAACTAAAGCTTGGGCTTAATGGAGCACTTGTTTCAGCTCATGCAACCTCCCAATGCAGATTCATTAGGAGCCACATTATAATAGTTATATACTATTATAGTTTATATACTATAAACGCCTAGTGAATTCGTGAAGAAGGGACAGTGTATTCACAACTTACCCTGACCAGTGGCAAGGTCTTGTTCTAATGAACCTAGCAGATAAAGAAAAAGAGCATAATTTATAGGGCTCCTAAGTGCCATAGTGATTATAATAATAATTAATTTGGCTGGCATTTGGTTAAAAAGCATTTTAGCTGGTATTTCAGTTTCATCATGTGCAAGATGTTTTATCCAGGAGGTGAATACACCCACAGAGACTGTACTAATATCTCTAGAAATCAAATATCCTTTTGAAAGCTTTTCATCCTTTCAAAGCTGCCCTGTTCTTGATATTAAGTAAGTGTTTGTGTGTGTAGAGGGAGGGGAGGAGGAGGAGTTATATTCATACTAACTTCCTGGGGTTAGGAAGAAAATTCTTCCTTCAGGCAGGCTAGTCCATAATTCTCCACTATGAGGATCTTTGTGCCCTTCACCAGGGCACAGACACTAAGAGAGACCAGAATCAGGACTACACAGGTCATTTGACTGATCCACAGCTGTATTTCCTATGCCACATTTTCTATTCACAGATCAGCAGTCCATAATACATAGAAACCAGTATATATGTTAAAAGTAACCCTAAACACATCACTCTGTATCTTTAAGCATCTTACATGGCATGAAAAACAAAACAGCTGATTTAAAAATGTTTGAAAAGAAATCTAAAATTGCACTTCTGTTAGCTTGTGCATGGAAGTGCTGCATTGGTGTGTGCAAAACACAAGCATGCACTGAACTGTTAAGGAACCATTCCAGAAAGGCCTGTACAAAATGTGGCCCCTAGAATTTGTTGGTGAGAAATAAGACTTTCTAATACATGAACAACAGACATCCTTAGGAACAGCATCATCCTTTTGACCTTGGCCTGTAGAACTGATTTGATCCATTGGTAAAATTCCAAGGCTTAGCATTCTAGCGTATTGATGCAACAATCCAAATTTGCACTTTAGTAGACTGGGGAATGTGCAAAAAAGCCAAAGAAAGTATGACAACAGAACAATCCATAGTTTCATAGTAGCTAGGGTCAAGAGGAACCTGAACAGATCATCTAGCCTGACCCCCTGCCACAGGCGGGAATGAATGCTGGGTTCACAAGACCCCAGACAAGTGATCATCCAACCTCCTCTTGAATTTGCCCAAGGTAGGGCCAAGGACCACTTCCCTGGGAAGTTGGTTACAGATTCTGGACACACTAACTGTAAAATATTGCCTTCTGATCTCTAACCTAAACCTATTCTCCATCAGCTTATTACCATTGTTCCTCGTCACCCCAGGTGGTGCTGGGGAGAAA
>JAGPOW010001543.1:54318068-54351692 GCA_030014935.1 Caiman crocodilus
CCAAGGTGCAGCACCCTGCATTTGTCTACGTTGAACCCCATCCTATTCTCGTCTGCCCACTTTTGTAGTCTGTCTAAATCTAGTTGCAGCCTCTCTCTCTCCCTACAAGTGTGTCTACCTTGCCCCACATCTTAGTGTCATCAGTAAACTTGGACAATGTGCTTTCAACCCCCTTGTCCAAGTCAGTGATGAAGATGTTAAATAGTGTGGACCTGAGGACTGAGCCCTGGGGGACCCGACTGTTCACATCTCACCAGGTTGAGTCAGACCTGTCCACCACTACTCTCTGGGTGCTCCCCATCAGCCAATTTTTTTACCCGTCCAACTGTGCAGGCATCAAAGCCACAGTTGCTTAATTTATTGATGAGAATGGGGTGAGAGACAGTGTCAAAGGCCTTCTTAAAGTCTAGAAGACTATGTCTGTGGCGACACCATCGTCCAAGGATTTAATTACTTGGTCATAAAAGGCAATCAGGTTGGTCAGGCAGGGCCTGCCTTTGAACCCATGCTGAATGCCCTCGAGCGTGATCTCCCCTGCTGGCCCTCCACAGATGTGCTGCTTGATGATTCTCTCCAAGATCTTCCTAAGCATCGAGGTGAGGCTTACAGGCCTATAGTTACTTGGATCCTCCTTCCTCCCTTTCTTAAAAATTGGGATCACATTAGCTAGTTTCCAATCCCCCGGCACCTAGCCTCCTGAGGGTGCATGCACCTCCTCCCCACTCCTAGGACAGTTGTGGCCCCCTACTCCCAGGACATTGTTGCTTCCCTTCCTCTTGTCGCCCTGCATGCCGGTGAAGCATCCTCTTCACTCGGAGCGGCCCCTTCTGCAGGTGAAGCTAGTTTAAAGCCCATCGTATGAGATTAGCCAACCTAGAAGAAAAAATACGTTTGCCCTTACAGGAGAGATGAAACCCATTCCACCCCATCATGACCTCCATACAAAAACATCTCATGTCCATCATTTTAAATACACTTTGGAGTGTTTTGAATGAAACAGCTGTTTATGCCAATGGCAACTGTAGAGGCTGAGATTGTGGTGGAAGTGGTCTGTCAGTGTAAAAGAGTATATCCACAGGGAGATAGCTGCCACCAGAGTCCAAGCCCCCAGTTTAAGACACCAGTAAAGAAGTGGGCCTAAATTCAGATAGGCTGTATTTACCCTTTGAAGAAGATCAGCTCAAATTACATAATGCACCATAGAAATCTAGTTCATGGTCCATTTGGAGGTTGTAAGTAGAGCTTAAGTGATGCAAAATCCTTGTCCTAGCCCTTTAAACCGGGGTAGGGATGGAGAATTGCTTTCATAAACTCTGCATTCTATTGAAGAGAAGGAGCTGAGCAGATGAGAATTAGTGCCTCAACAGTCAGACAAGAGGAGGAATCAAGGTAGCTTACCATTCAAGGACTTGACTCCTACTAGAAGAGCACTTGAAACCGTGCTTACCTGCTTTCCAAAAGTGAGACTCAGGGTTTCCCAAGGTGTGAGGGTTAGGGCAATAGCTTTGGAGACAACGTCTTTGGTTGTATTTGCTGACCCATGAGGAAATCTTGTGCCTTTTCCGTAGTGAAGTGGCTTATTTTGACTGTGCCCCTTTAATTATTAATCTCAGTAAGAAAAAACAAACAGACCAAAAACAACCCTTTTCATATGTTTGGATTAAAGAGTACGTCTCATCATTACTATTATTATTTGGATGAGGAAAAATTGTGAATGCAAATAACAAGTCCAAATGGTCCCTAAATATGCTTTCTCTCTTTGCTCTTAGCATTCAGTTGAAAATTTGTGTTTATAACCCACAGACTTTATTTTCCATTTCCTGTTGTGGGTGTTTTGTGTTGCATTGTTTGTAACGTGTCTTTCAGTCTTGACTCTGTTATAATGCAATTTTTTTGCTTGTATGACAGTGTGCATGTGCAAAGCTGTGCAATAGAGCTGCACCAGTGTAACTTTCGTCGGCTTTGTACACTGATGTTCATTATGCTGAGATCTGGAACACACCGACGTATATCTGTCCCTCAATACCTGTAGGCAGGAGACCACTCTTACAGGGCCTTGCCACCAGGCTCATATTCCAGCAGGTCAAGATTCAGCCATGTTCACTTAAAGCTCTGGTGCCATTTCCAAAACTGGATCCAGTCCTGAGTGAGCTTGGGTCTGTTTTGTGAGTTTGTACCCACAATCACGTTCTACCCCCCTGTGTTCTTTTGATGAACACAGAGGTTTTGAATCTCCCTTTGAGATTAATTTTGGTGTGGAATTTTGAAACTATCTTTGTCCAAAACCAAAAAAAGTATTTTTGTGAACCATTTGTTATGAACCCACTGGCTTTCAGAAAGCTCATGCCTAGTCTTCTACCTTAGGTTCAAATTTCTTTTAAGATCATTGTCTGGCTGTGGAGCAAGGCTGCCTATTGCCTCAAGGCATTTGTGTCTCAAGAAACCCCAAATAAGTATGATTGGGTTGGTCCCTGGTAAAACACAGAACGAGAATTGATAAAGAAACAGAAAAAGTTGGCAATGGGCAGAGAGGAGTGGACAAGCACCAGAACAGATAACCTGGAGTGGTTGCAGAATCTTCATCTCTGGATTTTAGTAAATTCAGGTTAGACTTGGCTGTGATGGTTTAGACCGGAATATTCCTGCCTAGAACAGGGGGTTAGCCTAATTTGACCTCCTCAGGTCCCTGCCAGAGTTATTTTTCTGTGATGCTATGATAAAGCTCAGGTCTGAACAACCTCCATCAGTATTTGTGAGAAGGGGTTTTCAACCACTGTATTGATTTGGCCTATAATAAAAGTATGTTTGCTTGGAGAGATGGGCTGTGATGCTTATACCTGGGCCCATGTAACTTTCTTAAAGTTTTGGGATGTTCCTTTCTTGCATTTTGGTTCAGGACAGTAATGAAGAAATCAGTGTCCAGTCCTACATGGTGAACCTGAAACCCACTAGCAGACAAAGACAGACAGTTCATGAGCCCTGTGAAGCATCTGATCCATAGTCAGGGGCTGTAAGGAGTCCCAGAAGCTAGCTTTGGGATTCTGCTTTCTCTCCTGGCAGCCTGAGAGCCTTCTTATGAAGAATATATATGACCTGCATAGGAACCTGCCAAGGACATCAGAAAGAAGACATGGGTTTCAGCCAGTGACAGTCAGCTTTTCTTCTACCTTAACTCCTTCACCCAAGGGCATGAGTGCCAGGGCCTGAGTGAGATAGGGCATCAAGCCAAGGTTGTACTCAAACAAGACTGAAGTAATATTGCTTACTGAGGAAAAGCGAATGGGAGGACTCAGCAAATACTGTGACAAGATGAGAAAAATAAAAGCATTCCCTATGGTACACACGTTTACAAAGAAGGAATATTGTCGGACAGCCCCTGTAGTAAGGAGCCCCTTTTCCATCTGGGGCTAGCAAGGACAGAGTGGCCTGTTTGTTCAGGTACAACATTGTTTTCAGTTATCTAGGCCATGGCAAGTCGCCTCTTTGTGTGAGACTATCACAGGTTTGACCAACTGAGGCACTAAAACTGGAAAACTGTAAAATGTAAGGAGTTTCTGAAAATCCATTCTTATTGTGGGCACTTTGGAGAGAGAAAAGGAGGTCAGCCATGGAGTGATGACCACTTACAGATTTAGTCTGATGCTTCAGAATTGTCAAAATATTTTAGGCAGAAGGCAGGGTAGATTTGTACCTTTATAGTCTAAATCAGAGATTTTTTGCACAAGCTTTTGTGAGCAGAAGGCTATTTAGTTAGTTTACAAAGGTGCAAACCTACCCTGAATTCAGACTAACACGGTTAACTAAGTTTCTCAAAATATTATAGGCACTGTTTAGTCTGTATGGGGATGGATCTAGTTTTGCATATACAGTTCCATTAGTGTTAAAAGCTTACACTAATGGAAAGCTTATAAGGACACTTGAACAGTAATAAATAAATTGTTTCTGCAGATTTACAAGTGCTGTGACTGAAATGTGAGGAAGGTTCAATTACCTTAAAATATATCATTGCAGCTTTGGAGAGGTCAGTTTATTTCAATATCCATTAATTTTTTTATCAGGGATATTTTCTTGTATGCTTCTGCCATGGACACTCATCTATAGTGATTAAGTAAGACTATAAGATGCAGGAGAGGAATGCAATTATGGTTCTGCAGCAAGTAACACTTCATATTTCACCAGTGTGTTTTTTAACTAATGTACTGTAGGTGGAATGCACTTGAGTGCAAAGAGGATAATTCAGTCAACTCTTCACTTCTCTTCTTAATTGAGCACCAGTGTCACTCTGGAAAATGGTCAGAAATGCACAAGTTTAGGAGGGCAGTGTCTGTAAATCAAATGCCACTAGAGTCTGCAAGTTTTGGGTTTCTTGTACTGTTGCTTTCGTTTAGTTATTTGGAAAGTATCAGCTGCTTGGTATTTGCAGGTGTGTGCGTGCATGTGTGTGCACACATCCTCATTAACTATAATGTATGCATCTGTGTGTACACAAATATGTAAGTAGTTGTATACATATACATGTATATATGTAGTGTGTGTGTGTATAAACTATATAGGTAACTTACCACATCAACTCATATTTATATATTATAATATATAAATTCAGACCCAGAGAACTTATCACAAGTGGATATATATCTCTGTGTATGTGTATATTCTTGTATACATATGAATTTAAACAGGCACTATTTACTTCAATTAGTGACTTCCTAACCTGATCTCATGAGATTGATAGATCTCATCTATCAGGCTCAGGAAGAGTACCTAGGACCAGCTGAGTGTGACAGAAAAATAATGAAAAACAAGAATGGAAGTGAAAGTCATAGGGTCAAATTGAAGGTATGTGGAGGGAGGGGTCAAGGAGTGAAACTCACCTAGTGGATACTGCATAAGGAGTCCAGTGATACTACCCAGAGGAATGTGCCCAGAGGAGGGCACATACAGGGGACATAAAAATGTTCAGCCTCACAGAAGACCATGCCTTTCAGCTAGCCCTCAGGACTATAATTCTAGGCATAGCCACTTGGGCTGTACAAAGCTTTGGGTGCTAATTTGATTTGGAGGAGATTCGGCCTGATTTGGTGGCTTAATCTCCGAATCTGAATCAAATCAGGGGACCAATTAAGAGGTCTGAATCAGTTCAAAGCTCTCCAAATCAATTTGGAAAAGATTTGGAGAGCTTCGGCGATTTGGACAGTCCCCGCCCACTGCAGCAGGAAGCTGAACGTGGACTCAGAGCTGGTAAGTAGGGGCTGGGGGAGCAGGGGCTGGAAGAGGGAGGAGGGGACCATGGGGGGACCCCTACGAGGCCCTTTCCCCTGTCTGCTCCCCCAATGCCCCTGGCCCCCCTGTCTACTCTCTTAGCCTCCCCCCATGGCTGCCCCATCTACCCCAGCTCCTGGCTTTTTTTTTAAAAAAAAGCCTGCACTCACCGGGTGCTGCCTGGCAGGGGGGGCAATCCCTGCTGCCCCCCCACTTCCCCACACTGTGTATGGGGCTCTGCCAGAAGCCTCCCAGCCCCCCTGTGGCTGCTCTGCCCACCCCAACTCTGGCCCTTTAAGAAAAAAACCCCAACCTCCCCCCCCGGACTCACTGGCTCCTGCAGTGGCCTTAGGGCTTAAGAGCCCCCAACACAAGGCATGGCAGTGGGGGGCAGCACAGATCACTTGCTGCTGGGTTGGAACTGGTGAGTCAGGGTTTTGTTGTTTTTTTTAAAGGGCCGGAAGCTGGGGTGGGTGGGGCAGCCATTGCCAGGCTGGGAGAGTGGGTGAGGGATCATGCCTGGCTGATCTGGAATTCGGCCAAATCAATTTGGGACAGAGATTCAAATCACCGAAGCGAATACTAGCCACTTCACACAGACCTAATCACCACAGAGCAAGAGCAACAGCCATTCAGGCTTTCCCTCACCACATCCAACCATCTTTCCTCAACTCTCACTCTGAGAAGCTGTCTTATATAACAACTGTGCAACCATGTAAAAAAAACTGTAGGGGCAAATGCAGGACTGAAAAGGCTTGCATATTACCCTATTGTTGAAGGGAACATATCAATGGTAGTAAAATACAGTGCACCTATTTTATGGATGGGCTGGGATGTTTAACTTCCAGAGACCAAATACATCCGCATCTATTGTTTCCCACCAGAGGGGCATAAGCACTCTTTACTGTAGGACATTTTGGGGTATGAGAATGGGGAAGATCTCTCATTCTTCCTCTCCAAGCTGTTTATTGGGAATATAATAATTAAATATTCTTTGGACCAGAAGAAGAAATCAATAATGAGCATGACTTTCTAGCCTAGTGATAACTGTAAAGTAGTGAAATAATCAGTGAACTGCAACACAAATATCCCTATTCCCAATTTGGCCCCTAACAAACTTGGATATACAGTCATGCACACTTTTGCACATCCAGTTTCAGTACCAAAGACACTGATAAAATGCCAAACAGGGTACATCCTGAGACAGAACCCCGAGGAAGATGACTGGTAACTGCTCTCTAGTCAGATAACTCACCTTTCAATTTAACTTGCTGTAGTCTCTCCATAAGCCAACTTCATATCCTCCCCATGATTTTAGCATTATTCCCCATCCTCTTCAGTTTCGCCAATAATTTCCCATTATACATCATATCAAAAACCCTGCTTAAATCTAGATTAAAATAAATTATATTGCAATGCCTTTATCCAAAAAGTCTATTATCTTGGCATAGAGGATGTTGAATTAGTCTGTGTGATGAAAGAGTCTAAAAGAGGCTGCATTCTGTCCTGTGCTTTTTGTTGGGAACATGTTGTGTGTGGTGGTGGGGAATGTTCCCTCTAAGGAATAGCAGTCCATGAGTGCACTGCTTCAGTCCATGAGCATGCCTCTTTGGTCCATGAGCGCACCATTTTGGTCCCACTTCCCCCTTTCAATGTGGTCTGCCGCTAAGTGTCCCAAGGTAAGTGTCCAGCTCGGAGCGGGCAGGGTTTGGCCACCACCCTTCTCCATGCTAACTGCTGCCCAGAGCAGCATAGTGGAATGCTGTGGGGCAGCCAAGGGCTGGACACAGTTAATTGGTAAAACTGATGCTGTGGCCTAGCAATGGGCCGGACACAATCAATCGATAGATGGCAATACAATCCTTGTCCTAGCTCTGAGCTTGCCAAATTTGTGAACCCTTCCCAGGGCAAGGGAGATGCACCCTAATGGAGCTGAGAGCCATGGGATGCACAGCTTGCAAGATGTGTGTGTATTCCCCAGGGCAGTGACCTGGGTGCAGAGCCGCCACTTGAAGTCACTTGCTGTTTTATGCCTTCTTGGGATAAATCATCAGTAAGAACTGAAGAAACTAAAAAATCACCTAGCACAGACAAAGTGTATTCACTCTCTTTAACAAAAATTTTTCAGAAATCTTGTTGGTTTAATAAAAGACATCATTTCTAATTGACTGAACTAAAAAGGAGGCACTGGGGCCAACATGGGACACATGCTGAAGGTAAGCTCCTCACTCCTCATGTGGGGCAGGCAGTGGCTCCTCCCCGAGGTGAGGTGAGGCAAGGCAGAGCTGGAGGCTGGGGCTAGGGGCTGGCTCTGCTGGCTCCGGGGAACTGCTCTGCGGGCTCCGCCAGCTCCAGGGAGTTGTTCTACTCCCCAGCCCTGATGACAAGTGCCTCTTCACTCCCCGAGGTGATGTGGGGGTGCGGAGCAGTTCCCTGGAGCTAGCAGAGCCTGCGGAGCAGGTCCTCCAAGCCAGCAGAGCCCATGCCAGCCCCCAGTCCCAGCCCTGTCTCCAACCCTGCCTCACCTCACCTCACCTCACCTCACCTCAAGGAGAAGCCACTGCCTGCCCTGTATGAGGAGTGAGGAGCTTGCCTTCAGTAAGTGTCCCACACTGGCCCTGGTGCTTCCACCACACTCTGAGCCTCTCCAGGTGGGTGTGTGGCATTAAAAAGTTGGTGTGTGGCAAGATTTTTAATTGTGCACAGCCACACATGCGTGCAACTTAGAGGGAACCTTGGTGGTGGGTGGGGGTAGTTATGTGTGCGCAGAATTTGCTGTAAATAATTTCATAAGTAGAACACTGATATGCTCTTTTCACCCCCAGGGAGAGATTCATAGATTGTTAGGGGCTGGGAGCGACCTTGTAGATCATCTGTTCCAGTCTCCCTGCACTAGGCAGGAAAAGACAACTGGGGTCAAGTGACCCCAGTGAGGTGACTGTCCAGTCTCCTTTTGAAGATTTCCATGGCAAAATGACTGTACCACCACTGGAGAGAGTTTATTCTACAGTCTGGACACCCTGATTGCGAAGGAGTTTTTCCTGGAATTGAGCCTGAAGTGGCCTTCCAGGAGTTTGTATCCATGGCTCCTGATCTTCCCCAGGGGTTCCCCAATGCACAGCTGCTCACTGAGTTCTTGATATACTCCTCTGATGTAGCGTTAAGTCACTATGAAGTCCCCTCAGCCTCTCCTTGTATGGCTTGTCTTGCAAGTTCCTGATTATACGGGTGGCTCTTCTCTGGACTGCCTCAAGTTTTTCCATGTCCTTGTTGAAATGTGGCTTCCAGAACTGGACACAGTACTCCAGCTGTGGTCTCACCAGTGCAGAGTACAGTGGGAGTATCACTTCCTTAGTTTTGCATGAGATGCAACGGTTGATGCATGCCAGCATGCTGCTTGTCCTGCTGGCCACAGCATCGCATTGCCGGCTGATGTTCATGCAATGGTCAATCACTACCCCTAGGTCACCTTTAGCTGAGGTACAAGTCAAATTGTCGCCATGAGCCTGTAGGTATGTTGGAGATTGTTTACCCCCAGATGGAGAACCTTACACTTCTGAGTGTTGAACTTCATCCAGTTCTGATCTGCCCAACTCTCCAGCCTGTCCAGGTCTGCCTGTATCAGCAACCTATCTTCTGGCATGACCGAACTCCCCCATAACTTGATGTCGTCCGCAAACTTGGCCAGTGAGCTTTTCACCCCCACATCCAAATTACTGACAATATGTTGAAAAGCACTGGTCCAAGCATGGACCCCTGGGGGACACCACTAACCACTTCTCGCCAGGACAACACAGATCCTTTCATGAAGACTCTCTGGGTCCTAACATGCAGCCAGCTTTCCACCCACTGAACTGTTGCGCAGTTAAGCCCACAATCTTCCAATTTTTCCACAAGGATATCATGGGATACTAGATCAAAAGCCTTTTGGAGGTCTAGGTATATAATGTTGATGTTCTCTCCCATGTCCTGGTGGTGAGGGACCTGTTCATAGAAGGAAATGAGATTGGTAAGACAAGACCTACCCACAACGAACCCATGCTGGCTGTCATTTGGAATTTTACCCTCACTGAGCGTATCGTATGTAGATTCTTTAATGAGTTTTTCCAGGATTTTCCCTGGGATGTAAGTTAGGCTGATTTGTGTACAGTTGCCTGAGTTCTCCCTCTTCCCCTTCTTGAAGATGGGCACAATATTGGCCCTCTTCCAATCCTCAGGGATCTTTCCCGTGTGCCACAATTTCTGAAGAAGCTTTGCCAGGGGTTCTGCAATGACCTCTGCCAGCTGCATAAGCAGTCCCGGATGAAGTCCATCTGGTCCTGCTAACTTATAAATGTCTAGCTTTTCCAGTTGGTCTTGCATCTGCTCAGCATCCACAGTGAGAAGGCTATCATTCCCATCGTGCCCCTTGTGATCCTTAGCTCACTTGTCTTTCCCCTTGGTCCGGTGAAATACCAGAGCAAAGTGGGGATACAGGAGTTCAGTTTTTTCCTAAATGTCCATTACCAGCTGTCCCAAGGTGTTAAGCAGGGGCCCCACACTTCCATTTGTCTTTCTCCTGCTCCCTGCATACATAAAGAAGGATTTCTTATTGTCCTTAACTCCCTTGGCTATCTTAAACTCGGTTGCTGCCTTATCTTTCCTAATCATTTCCCTTCAAGTGTAGACCATTGTTGTATAGTCATCCTTGAGGACTGCCCCTAGTTTCCTCTGTGTGTATGCCTCTTTTTTCTTTTCAAGAGGACTGCAATGTCCCTATTGAGCCAAGAGGCTTGCCAGCCCTTTTGCTACCTTCCTGCTTCATCGGAACGGTTTTCTTTTGTGCTTCAAGGATCATGTCTTTGAGGAAAGACCGCTCTTCGTGCACCCCATTCACCTTCTGTCCCTGGTCCCACATCACCTCCCTTACTAATGCCCTGAGCCTGTTGAATTTAGCATTTTTGAAGTCCAGGACTAGTTGATTTGTTGAACCTGATGAGCTCATGCTTGCTGTCGCCCAGCCTACCCTCAATGTTCAAGCCACACACCAAATCATCTCCTTTGACCCAGACCAAATCTAGGAGAGCGATACCTCTGGTTGGTCCTTGCACTTCCTGGGTCAGAAAGAGCTCCTTGATTACAGTTAAGAATCTACATGACTGATCCGACCTAGCCGAGTGTTCCTCCCAGTCTATGTCCAGATAATTGAAGTTGCCTGTGACAACCAAGTCTCTTGTATGCACTGCCTGTGCCAGTTCTCAAGAGAGCTCCAGATCAAGCTCCTCCCCTTGGTTTGGTGGCTTATAGTAAATGCCTACAGTTAAGACTCTCCCCCCCTTCCTTCCCCCCCTCCCTGAAGCTTGACTCAGAGGTTGTCAAGCTGTTTATCTTTGGAGCCAATGTCAGTCTCCAGAGAGGTGTACTGGTCCCTCACATAAAGAGCTATCCTTCTGCCTTTTCTCCCTGCTTGGTCCCTTCTGTGCAGGATGTAGGCCTCTACAGCTACACTCCAATCATGGGAGGAGTCCCGCCCAGTCTCCATGATCCCTACCAGGTCATATTGCCAACTAGAGAGCAGGAGAGCTAGCTCCTTCTGCTTGTTCCCCATGCTCCTGGCATTGATGTACAGGCAGCTGAGGCCCACAACTGACACCCTTGTTTCATGAGATGCTATAGGAGAACAGTTTGGTTAGCATTGACACCACTCCAGGGCTTCATAAGAGGTCCTCTCGGGAGAAAGAGGCTGAATAAGGTTGTTTCGGCTTGAAAGCATTGATTTTGTAATAGTCTGACACAGTCTTCCATGGGTAAACCCATTTGTCCCATTTTCCATTCACTTCTATATTTTTGACTATTCTTTCCTACCTCCCAGAGAGGTAGAAACTACCAAGAACTCAGAGAAGATAGCTTGCAAACAGCTGACGTATGTTCATAAAAAGGGGTTGCTAACAATTTTCAAACAACAAAAAAATTAACTCAGAAGCTGTTTGTTGTTAATTTATGAAGAGGAAAACAAAAGGGCAGCTCTTGCAATAAATTATTTGCCACAAGTACTATAGTTTACCCAGCTTGACTGCCGAGCCTGCCATAAAGGAGATAATTAGGGATAGCAGTGATGTTGATCTGGAATGAGATCAGCAGCTCATTGTACACTGACCATGAATAGGGATTACATCCAAAATATAGTGTCATCCTCCAGCCAAACAGTAGTCAAAGTCAGGACACTGTGTAGGGTAGTTTCTGTTTGGATAAGAAATCAGTGGCATAAAGTCAAAGTCCCCCTCTCCCTCTCCCATCCCATAAACTCAGCCAAGATGTTGGGGCCAAATTAAATCAATTTTTGTGGTCCAGTACTCACCATCTGTTCAACTATGACTTCCTTGGCTTGTGCTCCCACATTCATATCTGAGATTCACAAGTGCTCTCACATCCAAACCGTACCCAGGCTCACGATTGATCAGCTTCTGAGATATACTTAGAGCAGTCACATTGGACATGTCTACACATGCATTTAATGCCTAAGTTTAATGTGCATTAGCTTACTATGAATTAAGTGGGTTTAGCCTGGCCATCTACATGTGCAGGTGTTAAAGCACATTGACATTGGATGTGAACAGATTTGGGACTGAAGTTGATCCCAAGTTAGTCGACACATACGTTGTTAATGCACTTTAACACATCTACACATGCATTAGTGTGCTTTAACTGTTAACACCTAAATTTGATACCTGCATTTAGGTGCAGAGGGCTCCTACACACGTGTGCAAAACCTGCTCTGATGTGCTGGAAATCCAGTGATCAGAGCAGACTGGAATCGAGTTTGCTGGAGCACATACACTGACATGTTTCAGTGACCTTCCATATCATGTGTCAGTGTTGCCATACATGTCCCTGCTGAAAAAATGGCAGCAGTGCACTTTGAAATAAAACACATTTGATGAGCCTTAGATCAAAGCACCCTGCCACCTTTTTTCAATGCAGGAATGTGCGGTGACGCTGATGCATATAACACACAGATGCTTTTAATTAGTGTGGCCCACTAGATTCATAGATTGTAAAGGGCTGGAAGGGACCGTGGAAGATCATTGGGTCCAGACCCCTGCACGAGGCAGGAAAGACAACTGTGGTCAGGTGACCCCAGCGAGATGACTGTTCAGTCACCCTGACTGAAGAAGTTTTTCCTAGAGTTAAGCCTGAAACGGTCCTTTATCAGTTTGTGGCCATTACTCTTGGTTTTCCCCAAGGATGCCCTGGTGAACAGTTGTTCACTGTGTCCTTGATGTATCCCCCTGATATAGCAGTAAGCTACAACCAAGTCCCCTCTCAGCCTTCTCTTTTTTAGGCTGAAGAGGCCCAAGTCCCTCAGCCTTTCTTCATATGGCTGGCCTTGCAAGTCTCTGATCATATGGGTGGCTCTTTTCTGGACTCTCTCAAGCTTTTCCATGTCCTTGTTGAAGTGTGGCACCCAGAGCTGGATGCAGTACTCCAGCTGCAGTCTCACCAACGCTGAGTAAAGCAGAAGAATCACTTCCTTGTTTTTCTTGAGATGCATTGGTTGATGCATGCCAAAGTAGTATTTGCCCTGCTGGCTATAGCATTGCAGTGACAGCTCATGTTCATATTATGGCCTATTATTAGTCCCAGGTCCCTTTCAGTCATGGTGCTAGTCAAATTGGCACCACCAAGCCTGTAATTATGTTGGAGATTGTTCATCCCTAGATGGAGAACTTTACACTTCACAATGTTGAACTTCATCTGGTTCTGATCCACCCAACTTGCCAGGCTGTCTAGGTCCACCTGTATCTGCAGCCTATCTTAAAGTGTGACCACGCTCCCCCATAATTTGATGTCTCCCACAAACTTGGTCAGTAAGCTCTTCACTTCCACATCCAAATCATTGATAAGGATGTTGAAAAGCAGTGGACCAATCATGGACCCCTGAGGGACACAATTGGCCACTTCTGGCTAGGATGACACCGATCATTTCATTGGAACCTTTTGGGTCCTGCAGTCAGCTTCCTACCCACCTAACTATCGCACAGCACGTCTAAAAATGCCCAAATAGCCTAAATTCATTATTTTAAATGTTCATTAAGGGTGTGCACATGTAGACATGCACACTCACATTAGACATGCCCATTCAGTCCTGCATAACTGTAAGTGAATTAAGGTCTATATATTTTTGGTGTAAATAGCTTTATTTACAGTGCTGTATGCAAGAAGCCTGTTTCTGTAGCTGGGTGAGTGTAAACAGAAACACAGACTTTTTCAGGAATCTCAACTCAGTTTCTCCAGCCCCATGCCCAAGAAGAAGTATCTCTTCCAATTGCTCTTCCTCTGTCTCCTCACACAGCATGAAACAACACAACAGTCCCCCACATCGATTTAGAAGCTATAGGAGCCCCTGTTAACTCTGCACTGTCCATCAGGCTCTTTGAGCTTTCCTCTTGACTCCTCCTTCATGTTCAACTTTTTGTCACTATAAAAAGACTTTCAGGAATTGTCTTCATGGAGAAATTGACCAGAATAGCTATTGCAGAATAAGCTGTTCCCAGCAAGTATTCCGGAATAGCTCCCAATCAGGACACCCTTATTCCAGAATATGAGTGCCTTTTCTATTGTAGCTTATGCCATGTCAGCAATGCAATATCCTAAACTGGAAAAAAATTACCCAGAATTCTTGTCCATATTGAAAAGATATGGGATAAAATAAGTTATGAATTTAAAGCCTGGTAGCTCTTCTGAAGTATCCCTCCTGTGGTCATTCTTTCTTTGGAGTAAGAGTGTCTTTTCTGGAGTTAGCTGATGCTGCTTCCAGAGCAACATAAGATAAAATGGAAGAAATATTCATTTATGCCAGAGCAAGATACTGGGAGTTATGGTAGAACAGCTATTCTTATCAATTTTTGCATGGAGATATGTTGGCACTCTGACAAATTTATTTTGAAATAACTGTGTCCACACAGGGAACTACTTTGGAATGGTGGTAACATTTTAAACTCATACTCTACCTTATTTTTGATTAATTCTTGGTTAAGATAAATCCTTGCTCAATATTTTTTGGCTCAGAGGAGATTATGTTAGCACCCCTTTAAAACATAGCAAGGCCTATGGCAAACTTGTTGTGGATATCTGACTGTAGCTCATCTGTATCTTTTAACATAACTTTGTATATTTGTACAACAATAACAAGAATTGTCTCTGTCTGTCCAGCCATCTTTCTTTGAAAGATAGTAATGGTAGTATTAGAATGATGTTGTAGCCATGTAGTTCTAGGAATTATGTGAAAGAGGGATTTCTTTGGGTGATAACTTTTTCTTATTGGATCAAGTGTATAGCTGGGACAGAGAATTCCTCCTATTTAAATTTTCTTCATGAAGATTGTAAAAATGTGTGGGTCTTTGAAAATTCAATATTTGGAAAATGGTGATCAGTGCTGCTATGTAGGATTATGCAGGAATACTCTCCATCATGGCATCTGAACATATCCCCTGGAACTAATCCTTTCAAACTCTTGTTTCTGGAGTTAGGGCAGCTGGGATACAGCCCTATTCCTGCCTTTTGGAAATGTTGTCACTGCCTGGTGCAGCTGGTGCATCTGCTGCAGCCTGGCAATGAACAGTGAAATCATACACACAGATAGGCTTTACCTGTCACCATGGTGGAAAAGGCCACAAGGCTGTACTGCATACCTAGGCTTCTTTGCCCTACAATGACAATGATGTGGTCCCCTCAGTGCCCTTGGCTTGTAGAGAGCTGAGTACATGAACAATGGGATGCCTCCCTAGCACTTGCATTTCCTACGCCAGATCATGATGGTTCCCAAAGTAGGACACACCTCAAGCTTCCATCTCCGCTCTCTTGTGAGACAGTGCGATAGCTTAATCTTCCATAAGGGCTAATTTGCTCCTCTACCTTCACTTTGGCTTCCCTGTCCAACAATGGGTAGATTCACTGATCCGTCTGGCCTGTGCATGCTCCAGTCTGCAAACCTACTGTGCTGAGAATAGGCACACCAAGACCCACTGGTTCCTTCAAACACAGCTATGACAAAGGTGCTGGTAACTGAGCTTGTGCTGCAGGGGTGGCTAGTATGCACCAAGGGGGCCCTGTGACCCTTCGTGCTGCTCTAGCTGTAGGGTTCCCTCCCCTTCTCACTTTCCTGACACACCTTAGGTGTAATTGTTTGATTGGAAGGGAGGCTGCCTAATGGGTCCCAGGGTAGACCCCAGTTCTTGTAGGTGCCAGCTGGTTCTTCCAGGGTACCAGTTATGTCTTAAGGGCTAATTATGTGACTCCAGCCTTCACTTTACACCATGCCCATGCCTCGCAGAAGTTGCCAATTAATGGCTTCAGTGGGCACTTGGCCCCAATCTGATATTGGGCCATCTCAGGCCTTTTAAACCTTGTCGGGGCCTCAGCCTGCCCAGCCTCAGCCTTTTTCTCTTGCTGGTTTTCATAGTCCAGGTCTACTGTGCTGGGCCTGACTTCTGGGTCCCAGCCCAAGTCTCACTCTCTCACATTACTCCCTGTTTGGGTTTCAGGCCCCATACCCTAGTTTTGCCCAACTAGGCCTGTCTCTACCCTGTCTCAGGCACTGTGGGCCCTCTGCCCCTGTTCCCCCCTGCCCCCTCCCTGCTGACTCTATGCCTTAAGCCTGAACCCTGGCCAGGCTCAAGGCAGTCAGGTACTGCTTGGACACTATTGGGACTTCTGTCAACCCCTAACAGGCCCAAGCCCAAACCACTGGACAAAACACAAACCAAAATATCAGCACACTGGCTAAAACTGAATTCTTTAGCACACTGGCTATCTGAAATCTCTATTCATAGTGAGTCTCATTCCCTGCCTGCCCTCATCTCCTTACTGGCCTCTCTCTGGGATAGCAGGATTTCTGTTAAGCTCTTAGCAGGCAACTTACCGCAGGACTCCTTCCCCTTCAGCCTCCAGAGCCAGACTGCCCTTCCTGGCTATGTTTTAATATCTCTCTGTCCCTGGCCCCTGCTGGTAACATGCTTCCTTGAGCTACCCTAGGTGTTTTCTGATTCTGCTTGCTGTCACAGCCTTGGCGTGACTTACTGCTGCTGGACTCTATGGCTAGGGACAGACATTACACATAAACTGATTTAAGTGATCAGAAACTGGTTTAAAGCTGTAACAGAACAGATGTTCAGTGCACATAAACCAGGTTGGAAATAGTTGAAACTAGTTTTAGATAAACCTGCTTGAATGTAGTGTCAGATTTAACTGATTTGGGACAAATCGGTTTATGCAATGTCTGTCCCAGACCCCTTGCTGCTTTAAGATAAACCAGACTCCCCTAGCATGCTCTTTGAGTAGGGCTGGCCCCTCCCCTTTCCTCCCTGGAAGAGCTCCTTCAGCACAGACTTGGAGGCACAGCAGGGCTTGCTGGCTTTCCCATGCCCCCCTCCCCTCTCTTCATGTGCTGCTTAAGCAGAGATCCCTTCCTCTCCTTCTACAGCATGGACCATAGCCAGCATGTGGTATGCTAGCTAGTGCTGTAAGGCTCTGGCAGAGACTACAGATACAGCAGGGTCTGCTGTCTTCCCCCTGCCCTACTGCTCTCACTGCTTAAGCAGGAAATCGCCCCCTCCCATCTTCTAGTGTGGATCCCAGCACCACAGATCCTAGGCATGTGGTGTGCTAGCTAATGCTGACAGATGTCTGTGTGTGGGTCTCCAATTTCATTTGGGCGGGCAGGCAGACAGAACAGGAGCTAATCAACAAAGCACCCTGGTAAGCTATTTAAGAAGAGTTTGAAGTAATGGGAGAGAGGCTATTGTTTTGCTAATTGGGTGATAAGACTCTTATCAGCTCCAGGCTACCTTGCTTGCCTGTCAGTTTGCTGCAGACGGTATAAAGAAGCAGAGAGGGAGGTTGAACAGCTCTGTATCACCAACAGATGCACTGCACCCCCTCCCCCCTTTCCTCAGAGTGCTAGGGGCCTGGGTGCTGACAACTCTGCCACTGCTTGAGCAACCAGTGGGGAAAAGCCTGGGATTGTACAGGCAGACCTCCCTAATGAGAAAGTCTTGCCCAGGCTTGGCCACGCCCTCCTCAGCTCAAGTCTGTGCAAGGGAAGGGGGGGCTGTTCTAGCGCCCCTACCCCAGCTTCTAGCCTGAGTCACTGCAGGCATGTGCCTGAATTTAGTCAGTCCAGAGGGATTGTCTGATGGTTGGAAACCAGTCTGGCCTAGCCAGGTTAGACTAACCTGGAAAGGCTGAATCAATTCAGGCTTAGGATTTTTGAATGTTTGTCCTTAAGCTTTGATGCTCCTGTGCAGGACACTAGTTCCTGGAGCTGCTGCAACACCATGAGCTCTGTGGTAAGTGTTTACGCAGGTTCTTTCCACCATCAAGTCTATTCACAGAGGCTTGGCTGGCCAGCAGGCCCCTGGGGTTTCTCCCCTTTCTCAGTAATGGAGTTGGGGCCCCATCACAGTGTCCTTCAGGTATCTTCCTGTGTCTGCCTACAAATGCTCCTGTCATCTCTTACATTTGCCAAGTGCCTTAGCAGTGTTCAGCAAAGATTAGGCTGGCTCGTCCCTGGAGTCTTTTAAGTAAATGCATTTAATTGTGTTCAGCAGCTTGGCAGATGGCTATTTGCCAGTTGCCCAGGTACCCTTCTGCTAGTCATGCTCACTTCTCTCTCAGTCATCCCCAAACTTCTATAATGCACTTTTTTATGAGAAAAAAAATCTAAAGGAAATAAAGTCCTTTGCTGTATCCATGAAGCAACTGTGTTAGACATACCTTTCTTTTCCTCTTAGCTTCTGGGAAGTGTGGGAAGGACAGTGATCGGGATATGAAGAGAAACTATAAATCTGAGAAGGGATGAAATAGAGCATGAAATCATTGTTTTTTCTGTTGCTTTGCTGTATTAACCAGTGAATCAGAACCTGAGCTGTGTGTGATGCCTTATAGGCAAACAGAAATACAGTCTTGACCAGGAGAGTTTTCATTGCTCAGTGGGCAGAGCAAGTAAAGAAGCTGGGTCAGGGGACAACAGAATTAAGAAGCAAGTCTGCTTGTTTCTTGGCTTTCCAGGAGGCTGCTTTAAAAAGGAAAAATCTGTTAATATTTTTATAGCACTTGAACTGCTCAAGCTGTTCCTAGCTGGGAGTGGAGATTAGACTAGATGGAGCTCTGCAGTGATGGGTATTACTGATAGGCTTGACAAAGATCTGGGGAGGTGTTCATCAGCAAGACTAAAGAAGGGGTACCAGAGATGTGTCAGTGTTTAAAGCAGTGGTTCTCAACATTTTTTGAACTTGAGATGCCCCTTCATCATTTTTCTGAATTAAGTGGCACCCAGTTTCAAAAACCTACTTTATATGTTACGGTGCTTACTTCCTGCAGAGGAGCTTGGCAGTGGGAATAGAGGATCATCCAGGCCTGAGTCTAGGCTTATCTGCTTAGTTTATCTGCTTATCTCCTAACACCTTACTGATTTCCTCACACCTCCATGCACCTGATTTTTGGTTAGCTTGATGCTTAGTATCACACAGGTTCATGACTGGATCTCCTATGCACTAACATCCTATGAATAATAAATCCTAGGAATGATTTGGCCCTTGGTGGACAAGAGGAAGAAGATTGACTGCATGTAAAGATGTGGTAGGATGAGAGTGGGAGAGTGAAAGGAGCATCTGAGCTGGAGAAGTATTCACTGCTAGAAGCCAGGATATTTGGGGAGAGGGAATGCAAGACACTGGGAACGTCTGCACCTACCTCTGACTTCCCACTGTGCTATACTGTGCACATTGCACTACATTCTGGGTAACCATGTCTGGGCTGGTATGTCAGGTACATGTGTTTGGTACTAGGACTTGTCTGGGTCAAGTTTCCTGCTGTTACACAGAGTGGAGTCTTTCCACCACTGACTGGTGGTTTATTAAAGGACAACTTCTCTTTCCTTTATGACCCTAAAATTGGAACTGACTCTAGCTGTCATCCCAGGAAGCACTCCTTGGTTTGCAAGTTTCTGCCATCTAGTCATACTGGTAGGCCAAGCCAAGAATATGCTGCTTCTGATTGTGAGCTAACTACCGGTGCTCTCTGAGAGATGCTTTTGAGTGCTTTTGAAATAGGGAAGGGGGCTGAACTTGATAGATAAGGATAGTTTTTTTACAGCAGGTTGGATAGATGTAATGAATGGTACAAATGCCATCTTCCCTATAGGTACACTGGTGTTTGCAGAGCAGGAGAACTAGCACAGCATAGTTGGATCATATCACCTTGCAGACATGAGACAATCATAATTATGTGCAGAACTTCCACACAAGGAAGCAGACTTTCATGGACCTGTGTGAGGAGTTTCCCCAACCCTCTCATGTAACCGATGCAAGCTCACACCAGTACAAAAGTTGCTTTTGCTCTTTGGAACCTGTCTACCCCGGCCTGCCATAGGCCCATGGCTGACTAGTTTGGTGTTGGCAAGTTGACAATTGTTGGTATTGTTGGTAATGCACGTTTGTGATATGATTCTTTAAGTGTTATTTTGGGGGGTTTGTTTAGTTTTTTTTAGCTCCATAAGAAATATACCAGAAATACTAGTCAGCTTTCAGAGACTGAAATTTCATGAATGGCACAGGGGTGCTGATAAAACATGTCAACAGTGTGCCTTCCTGAAGGAGTGAGCAAATATGTCAACTACCAGTGGTCTGACCCCTTGGTTCTGCAGGGCTTGGTTGTTCACAGAGTCAGGTTCATACATACCAGCATAGGAAGCCTGGGAAAGGTTCATGGCACTGCCATACAGGCAATGTCAGGCATTTATATTTTGGGAGAAGCAGGCACCTTAATTCGCTTGTTACAACATTTTTATCAGAGGAAGAGCTTTCTTAGACTCTCCAAACATGGCTTATTAAGCTTATCTTGCCCAAAGGTGCCTACATAGAAAATTCCATGACATGCTCAGCTTTAGCAGGATGGTGGAGGACTTTGCAGTTAGCAGGCTAAAGGCAAGATGGCACTGCCCACAGAACTATTTGGATGCCATCATAGTAAACACTGCCTGCATGATTATGGTCTCGATTTGTGAGGTAAGGGACAAGTAGCTTCATACGGAGTAGACCCTGGGGGCTTCATTTACCAGTCTGTGGAACCAATGAAAACAGCCATCATTGCTAATACAGGCTTCAGGGTGGCAAAGGATATAAAGGATGCCATATGTGCTCACACCTTGACCACATGGGCTGTCATTAATAGATAAGGGATTGCGAAGCCATGTATTGCTTTCTGGAGTAGGGTTTATCTTGGGACCTGCTCTATTAACTGTTTTTGTTAAACTACTTTGTATGTCATTTAGTTTTGAAATAGAGTAGAATGCCTGGGAGGAGGGGACTTAACTGGATTAATTTTTAGGGTGTTTATTGTCCCAGATTAATTTTATGGTTTGCATTGGCTCTAGGCTTTTATCTTTGCCTGCTATCAATTTAACTGCAAATCTCTGTGCCAGTGGGCATTGATTCCTGAGGTACCTTATTATTTAATTTGGTGAATTCATTTGCATTTAAACCTTTTTTGCATAAACTTAGTTATTTGTTTCCTTGCAATAAGTGTACAAACAACCAATGCTACACACACAAACATAGCAGTTTATTAAACTAACTCATATCTCAGGGGGAACCCCAATCCATGATGCAGTCAGCCCAGTGGCCTGTTAACAGTTGAAGAGGATCCTTTTAACAGCGTAAGACAAGCTGCAAACTCAGGTGAACTGGATAAAGCTGAAGTGCAACAGGGAAAATTTTCCCTGCAGCATTAGTAGTAAAGACACGTGCTATCCATGGTGCTGTCTTGTCTTCATACTTCCCTCCCATGGCCAGTAGCACACGCTGTGTGGGCTGAACAGGGGTGGAGTACCCATGCTCCTGGAATTACCCATTGCCTGAGAAACTGCTGATACTGCCAATGATTGGGAAGTGACCAGGGAAATCTGGTGGCTTCGGCACTTGCACAAGGGTTTGGGCTTTCAGGAGGACATCAGTCGGTTAGGCCTCCCTTCATCCTCCTTGGTTCTAGGAGCTTCTCTAACAGTTTCTGCTCCAGATTCTCCCCTTCTGCCCCATTTTCTTGAATTCTACAAGCCTCTAATGCATGTCTGCAATCAAGATAGCCATGTCCCTATCCATATGCTCAGCCTCTGAGGCAAAATGCCTGGTCCTTCTATATCTGTGAGAGCAATGAAAAAGACTGCTGCTATTATCATGGTGATGGTTATGGTGAATGAAGACAAGGCCACAGTTTGCTGCTCATATTATTTTTGGGATGCCTTATTTCTCATTTGCCTCACCAACCAGAGTTCTTTAAGGGTGTCAATAAGCAGAGAATTTCACTACTACTGTTTGAAAAGTGTATCTAGGAGGCACGTCAATAAGTGTCAAGTTAGTTGTGGTATTCCTGAGTCGTCATAGCTCTTCTCTTTATGATTCCAATGAGACAGACAAAGGATGGGGACCAAGAAACCTTGACCTCTTTCCCTTATTCTTTTTTTGAGGTCTTCCTGCAGCCTCCTCCTCTTCAAGCTGTATTTCCTCATTCCTCTGTCTCCTAACTGCTGTGATGCCCCACTAAAGTCCTAGTCCAACTGTGAGACAGCCACTGGAAGATCCAGATCCATGCCTGGATTTCAGGCTCCAGGGCTATTGTCCTTTCAAGCAGGCACAGCATTTTCAGATGTGCCCAAACAGCTGCTTCCCTACCATGGGGAGGCAGAGGGCTTTCTCCATCCATTGCCTGTGCTTCATGTTTCTCTGAATTCCAAAAGGATCTCTTTTACATATTCTGGGTAAACCTCTTGCAGCCTCTGCCTAGCCTGAACTGCCGTAAAAGAGAAATGGGCACTAAGATTGACTGCAAACTTGCAGATGCAAGTGACAATACAGTTCCCACTGCATGTAGTGGGCTCATTAGACTAATGGCAATATGCCTGCTAAAGGAAGTAGATGGTAAGACCAGGGCTGGCATTAGCAGTGGAACTGACAAGAATATCTATCTTCTGCTGTGAACAGTGAAATTGATAATAAAAGCTGAGTCTGCACAAAGAGGCTGGCATGCATAACACAGCACAAGTCATGCCTTCATCATAGTGATCTAAGGAGATTCTGAAAGGCTAGAGCTGTTTGTCCAGTATAAATGGCTGCTCATGTTGGCTCTGGGCTTTTTGAATGATGGGGTCTGCACTTGGAAGGGTAGGCATAGTAACTGCAACTGTGAACCTGCCTGAAACAGAATGAAACATTGCACAGGACAGAGGGCTGGGCAGGGGCTGGGGCTGGGAACCCTTCAGCCATCCATCTGCATGCCTGGCCAGGGGTGCATGCTGTGCTCATTGGTATGATTTCCTAGCACCCTTCCTTCCCAGCTGTTACTTATGACAGCAGCTGAGTTAATCACTAACTCAACAGTATTACTTACAAGAAGCAAAAACCACTGGTCAGCCTCCTTCAATATCATAAGATTAGCCTAAACCTCACAAGATTTTGTTTTAATGATTTTGGGGGTAAGGAGGGAGCATTCTTTGCCTCTGCTTTCTTGAGAATTTTCTCCTCTCCAAGCCTTTTTTCTGCAACCCTTGGTATTGTCTCCTCTGCTAGCAGTAACCCATTCTTTCCTCTTCCTTCCCTCCCTGCACTTTAGTGAGCAACGAACCTTATTACTGGTTTCATTACAGGAGTAAGTGTGTGAAATTCTCAGGCTTTTGCTATTCAGGAGGTCAGGCTCAGTGATGTAATGGTCCCTTGAGGCCTTAAAATATGAGTCTATGAAAAAAACATGAGGCTTCACGACATTATAATTTTATAAATGGAACCTGGATTTTCTTGTATCCACTTGACTCCCCCCTCTCTCCCCCTGCTTTGGGGCTTAAAGAAAAAGATGCCAATTATCCTGAGGCTGAGGCTAAAATCTGGCTTTTGTACATGAAGCTGCAAAGCAGGCTTTCCCAAAGTCTCACAGGAAGCTTGGATTGACTGGTGAGTTGCTCCTTTCTATTGAGACCGATTTGTCTTTGCTTATGAGGTGGACCCCGATGGCTTCCAGAACACAGGCTCCGTCTCTGCTCCCCGCCCATAATTAGACATTCTGAGAAGGTTCCAATCAGAGGCTGTAATTCTAGTCCCACACGTTCCCTGGAGAAAGGAGAATTAAACAATGAAAAGATTGATTTTTCCAATGAATGCCATTTCTTTTTCTAACCAGAATATTAAATTACAGAGGGCTGGAGGGCGGGGGGGGGGGATTCAAATGCTGCATAGTGCAGGAGGGAATTTATTTGATGTAGGCAAACAATTAATTCCCAGATTCATTACAACTGTTGGAAATGAGGAGGCCTCAAACAAGTAAACATGTTTAATTTGGCGAAGAGCGCTTCCCATGATGAGATTGGAAGATTCAATACACAACTGCCATCAGTTACGCTTTCCTTCTGAATACCCCAGCAAAATTTAATTACCTCTTCATTACTTAGGGCAATTGACAGGAAGCTGACATGGAGCAGAGAGCTTCACGAAGAGAGTGTCCTTTGTGCTCCCATGCTCCACCACCCCGCCACAATCCCTGTTTCGTTTTGCTTGAAGAAGGCTTGGGAACTGAATTTTTCTGAAAGGGACTGGGAGGCAGGCAATTCTTGATAAGTGCAGCAAGGCTGTGGCTGTTTCTCTCCACTGCTTATACTTGGGCTTCATTTATGATTTTCTCAGCAAAGCATCCAGTGCTGTTTGGATGTGTGGTCAGAGGACACACAAAATTACGTGTCTAGTGTGAGCAAAGTTGCAGCCTGTTTCTCCAGTCTTCTCCACTGCTTTCTCCCTTCCACATTTTCTGTCATTAAAGACAATCTATGGATCTTCTCCTCTGTTCCGAAAGGTTCCTATACATGGGCTTCAAGGTGGAGGTGCATTTTAATTGGAGTAGTTCCCAGAGACCCACTCTAATTAAAATGTCTCATCATCACGTGTATTAAGCCCCCTCCTGTTTCAAAATGATCGTGGGGGTGCTTTAACTAAACCTCATTGAAAGAGCTTTAGTTAAAGTGCTCCTGTGGCCATTTTGAGATGGGGTGGGGATTTAATACATGTGAGATGAGGCAGTGCTGGAGCATTCTAGCTAGAATGCCGAGCAGACTCCATTAATTAATTAGTCTGATCCTGTGTTTTGATTAGAATGTGAACCAGCGCGTCTATAGGCAGCCAAGACCTGGCTTAGGTTCCCTGTAGATCAGGCCCCTATCTTGGGATGCTTTGTACTACTCCAGTATTCTCTTGAAAAACTGCTAAACCCTTCACCCTAAGGGACTTCTGCTTGAGGAAATCCTGAAACTCATGTGTCACACTTCCTGCCCTGTGGTGCCTTCATATCCTGCTGAAAATAGTTTTTTTGTGGCTTCTTCCAATGGGTGCAAAGTACAGCAGCCCAAAGGCTGCTCTGTATTGTGTCAGGGAGCCACAGCCTGGCAGAATGATGCAACAGCTACGGGGTTGGATATATGATGACTTATCACTCCCTTTGCCATATATGCTACATGGCACACACCTCAGACACAGCCTAGGATCTACACTAATGATTGCCAGAGGCTGGCTTGGCTTACCTATTGGTGCAACTATTTCAAAAGTAGAGGAGAGGGGCAAAGAGCAGGTCCAGCTCATGGTCCCTCACTGGCTTCTATTCCAAGCGACATAAGAGGGAATGGATGTTTCCTACTTATACGTGGAACAGCATCAGTCAGAATCCAACCCAAGGCCTCAGAAGTTTTTCCAGAATGAGGGAAGTGTTTAACACAGTTGCCACCTCTTGCCAATGCTCCTCCCCTTCACAAATTGGGCTCAGGAATCCCTCATGATGAATGTTGCAGAACTGTGCCAGACAACATTTGTACTGTGCCTTCACCCCAGCCCAATGGCAGCCCGGGTCTGCAGCCTTTGACACCTTCACTGTTCCTATGTAGGTGTCCCTTGGCAGGTGGTTCTCAGAGAACGAGTTCCAAGGATTTCAGAGGCTGGAGGCAGGGAGGTGCAGATCCCTGTTTCATTACCCATTGTCCTTAGCCCAGATTTCCCTTGAGATCCTCTTTGATTGCTAAGGCAACCTCAGAGGATCCTAGGGTGAGATCCAGAAAGGCAGCTTAAGCATCTTGAGCCATAGGATTCACAACACACATAATTTACAGCTGGGCCTCAACAGGGAGAGGGAAAAAAATGAAGTTGGGTGCCTTGGTTCCCTGGACACTGCACAAGGAGAGGTAGATAACTCTGAAGGGTGATCCACAGCACCCCCTGCCTGTTCTTCTCCACCCCTCAGTACAGGAGTGTATCTGAATGCCCATTTGTATCTGGAGCATACATGCTTCAATTGGGGCTGCACAGTAGGTGCTGCAACACACCAAGAAGCTGAAGGTCTCTGTTGGGGATGGCAATTGATAGCTAAGCAGTTAGAGCACTCACCCAAGGAGCGAGAGACCTGAGTTGTGGCCCTTCCCAGCCTGAGGAAATTCACTCCTACATCTCCCCCTGCCTGGGGGGTGCCATTACCAGCAGGCTACAAAGCAGCATGGGTGGGGATGGCCTCTACCCCCTGCTGTTAGAACTGGGTCGCTCTCAGCCAAGAATGCAAGAATCATGGGGTGGGAGGAGAACCAGCAAGAGGGAGTGTGGATCTGTACCCTCATGTTTCAAGCACTCAGCTAGGAAGAGGGAGACCTGGCATGTAGCCATTGCTCCCTGGGTTATTTCATTGCATAAGGATTCCAGGGAGAGGCAGACTCCTCCTTCCTGGGTGAAAGCTCTAGGCTGCTGCGTAAAAGGTGAATATCCCCTTCTTTTTCACTCTTATTTCTGAAAGAACATGACTAGAATTGCTGTGATTTATGCTGTAGGCACAAATTAAGTGCGCTTGGCACCAGCCTATTGATCTGGGCCCATTCAGGATTTAGGCAAAGCTGAGGCATCAACCCATCTTGTTTTTAATTGTGAAAGATCTTATGCAGGAGGGAAGCACTTCATTGCTGAGATGGGGACTGTGTGGCATATGCATGGGAGTCTGGTTTAGGTATGCTGGGAATGTCGTGGTCCAAAGCATAGTTGTCAAATAGATTTAGATGCTTAGTGTGGTTTGTCACTATTGGAGCAGGAGTTTTCTGTTACTTTTTTGGATATAGGTGCCTAAGTCTCCTGTTAGATGCCTTTCCAGATCTTGTCCTCCAGTTAATTACAGTGCTTCACTGAGGAAGGGCCTTATTGAGAGGAAAAGTCTTGACGTAGCTCAAGGATAAGGGGCCCAGGAGCAATCAGCAGGATGGGTTTGTAATGAATAAATCCAGCCAGGCAAACCTGATTGCATTTCTGTTGTAATTACAAAATGGGAAGCTGAAAGCAGTGCAGCAGATGCACTATCACAGCATCTGAGACAGTGTCTCAAAAAGCCTCAAGTACACAGTCTGTTCAGAGAGGGCTTGGGTAGCAGCCCTGGTCTGGAAACCAGCTGAGACAGAAACAAAGGATTGTACTGAGTTGATGAGCTGGCTTCCTGATGTTAAGCACTGTTCACAAATACATTAATTGCCAATTGATGGCAAGAGCTCCTGAATGGTTGTTCTGATGGATATTGTTCAGCCAGCTTCAAGCTGGTCCCATCACAGACATAATGCATTGGTGAAGTTTTTTCAGCAATGCCAAAAAGTAATTAACCCAACAAACTATTAAACAGTTTTGTTTAACCTGCCATACTAATTGGTATTAGAGTTGGTCAAAATATAGTTATTAAACTCCACAGAACATTTCAAGTAAAACCTGGAGTTTTTTTATAATGGGTTAAACTTCTCATGGAAATATTCAGCTTTTCCTCCAAATTAATTCCCCCCTCCCAATTTGGATTTGATTGAATGAAAAATGCTCTATTCATTCTGATGGGAATCAAAACAGGAAAGAAATCATCTTTTCAGTTTTCTTTTTCTTTTTTTCCTGTACTTTTCTTCTCCCCCCACCTCCATTCCTTTAATTCTTTACTCATCACCAGAAAAAGCAAAGGAGAGAAGCAAACAAACAAAAGAGAAACTTCCTCAGAATGTTTGCTTTGCAACTAAAAACTGATTTCATTGAAGCCATCATTGCAATGATACCAGCATTTTTCATGAATATTTTTTGTGCTAGCAATAGAAGACACTTATATTTTGGGGGGGGGGGAATAAAAACATTTTAAGTGGAAAATGTTGACTCCTCCATGTGGGTAGTTGTCAGGTTAGGGGTCAGAAGTGTAAAATGGTGCTATGAAGTAACTTCATTAATGAGCTGAAAGAAGAAAAGGACAGGGATGGTTAAGACAAGCAACAAAGCTTCCACTCGCAATAGAGAGTGTGGGTGTCTGTCACAGATCTCTGGGGAGTCCTGTGAAGTAGGATGTGGCAGGGATGGAGTGGCAGACATACTGTTGTCTTGGCACCATCCTCTGTTCAGCCTGGGGTAGCGGTGGTAATTCTGCTGGAGTCCGTGCTAACGTCTGCAAAGCCCCTATGTTGCTCACACTTAAAACCCCTCCTGAGTGGGAGGAGGCTCCTT
Organism: Caiman crocodilus; assembly: GCA_030014935.1. Taxonomy (NCBI): domain Eukaryota; kingdom Metazoa; phylum Chordata; order Crocodylia; family Alligatoridae; genus Caiman; species Caiman crocodilus. The sequence goes on from JAGPOW010001543.1 coordinate 54,345,881, forward strand.
AGAAAACCATGTGGAGGATTTTAGCCATCTTCTGCAAGTAGCTAGGGTCAGGAGGGACCTGAACAGATCATCTAGCCTGACCCCCTGCCACAGGCAGGAATGAATGCTGGGTTCACAAGACCCCAGACAGGTCCAACCTCCTCTTGAATTTATCCAAGGTAGGGGCGAGGACCGCTTCCCTAGGAAGTTGGTTCCAGATTTTGGCTACCCTAACTGTAAAATATTGCCTTCTGATCTCCAACGTAAACGTATTCTCCATCAGCTTATGAACATTGTTTCCTCATCACCCCAGGTGGTGCTGGGGAGAAAAGGGCTCTACTATCTTGAGCAGTGTTCAGGAACACCAAGGCAAAAAACTCATTGAATAGCTCAGCCTTGTCCCCCGCTCCCATCTGTCACTAATTGCTCCTGCTTGTTCAGTAGGGGTCCTATGCTGCCCTGCACCTTCCTTGTACTCCCTACATACCTAACAAAAGACTTTTTGTTGTCTTTAATTTGTGTTGCCAGCCTCAGCTCTGTAGTTGCTTTGGCCTTTCCAACTGCTTCCCTGCAAGTGCGGGCCAAGTAGGTATACTCCTTGGTACCTTGGTTTAGTGGGGTTAACGGAAACCTGGTTGGACCCTACCGGTACACATTGTACAGGTTGTACAGAAGGGGTGTGTGGTTGAGATGTGTTCTCTATCCTCTCACTCCTCTTGTCCTGGCATCTTAACTAGTTTAATGCTGTCAGGAACCCGGGTCCCCAGGCCACTGGCAGTAGGTCTCAGGGTTAGAGATGTGCTAATAATAATTGATCTGGGAGCTCAGTGGTCAAAAATAAATAAATAAATACAAATTGTGGAATCCTCCTGCAGTGAAACAGTTTCAGCTCCGTCTCCTAAAAGAAGATTAAATATTTCATTTATTCTGGGAGGGTCCCACCCCCTGCTTTTTTATCATTTAATATTTTAATTTAGGTCAACTTGGCCTCAATGTTGTTTCAAAATGAAAATCCCCAGTGCTTCATTCTGAAAGTGATGAACAGTTTTGTTTCAACATCTCAGAATGCTTCTCCTGTTTTTGTTTGATTTTGTTTTTGCAATATAAAAATAGTTGATGAATACAGTCCGAATTTTTAAATATTTTTAGTTGATCCAAAATGCAGTTTTGGGGAAAATAAGTTATTTTTGTGGAAAGTTTTACCCAGATCTTACTGCTTCCTGACAGCATTCTTTTAGGAACAGCATAACCCAGGTAGTTATGCTGGGCTGTGTAGCCATGGGCACTAGCTCAGCCAGTCCTCATTACTTTCTAGTGATCCATACTCCTGCCAGAGAAGGAAGTCCAAAACAGACCACTACTTCAAATATTACCAGGCTACATTGTGTTAGCCAGGCAATCCTAGATGTTTTTATGATGACTAACTGTTGTAGGTGCTTCTCTAATCAAGGCAGATTCCTTCTTCACAGCCCAATAGATTTTTCTGCTGGAATGTTTATGGAAGAGGTTACGAGATTAATGACATTGCAACCACTTCCATAGCCCCATGGGGTGAGAGGAAAGCAAATCAGCATGGTCTAGCGGGTTAGGTTACGAGGAAATGGTGAACCTAGATTCTTATCCCAGGCAATGTTCCCTCTAAGGAGCAGCAGTCTGTGAACACGCTGCTTTGGTCTGCGAGTGCGCCGCCTCAGTCCAGCATGGGACACTTATCGCTGGGGCTGGGGCCGGGGCCAGGGGCTAGAGCTGGGGCTGGAGGCTGGGGGCCAGGGGCTGGAGCTGGGCTTGGGAACTGGGGGCCAGGGGCTGGTGGTTGGAAGCTGGAGGCTGTAGCCAGGGACACGGGGCCAGGGGCTGGATCTGGGAGCCAGGGGCTGGGGATCAGGGGCTGGAGCCGGAGTCTGGCATGGGCTCCCTGGCTCCGGGGAAGTGCTCCGCTCCCCTGCATCAGGGCCAGGGAGTGGAGCATTTCCCTGGAGCCAGTGGAGCCCATGCCAGCCACCTGTCCCACCCTCCATCCCTGCCTTGCCTCACCTCAGGGAGGAGCCACTGCCTGCCCCAGTGAAGCTCTGCTGGCTCCAGGACACTGCTCTGCTCCCTGGCCCGGATGTCACATGCCTCCTCGCTCCCCGAGGCAATGTGGGGGAGCGGATCAGTGTCCCAGAACAGAGCAGTGTCCCAGAGCCAGTGGAGCCTCACTCAGGGTAGGCAGCGGCTCCTCCCCAAGGTGAGGCAAGGCAGGATGGAGGCTGGGGCGGGGGGCTGACGCGGGCTCTGCCGGCTCCGGTGAAGTGCTCCGCTCCCCAGCCCTGATGTGGGGGAGCAGAGCACTTCCCCAGAGCTGGCAGAGCCAACGTCCCGCCCCAGCCTCTCCTGGTTCGTGGTCTTAAAAGGGCTGTGTGTGGTCACACTTTTAGTTGTGCATGGCTGCACATGCTCACACCTTAGAGGGACCCTCTGTCTTTCTTCTCCCACCCTATTTTTCCAATGTGATCTATAAGCTCTTGAAGAGTGGAGTGTTTCTCATTAGAAAGGTTTGCACAATAGACTCCCAGTTTCAAATATAAAAATTTGGAATTGAAAGGATCAGAGGTGGGCAGAGGTGTTGTGTATTGAGGAAGGGTAATGTACATGTAATAAATCTATTGCTAAAACAAACAAAGTCTTTTCAATGTTAAAAGTGAGTGCAAACCTCTACTGGTCTAGGACTAGTTATGTACTCAGGAAAAGCATTTGTAAAGACTGCACTTCCACTCTGCTGGCATTTTGATTAATGGGTGCCAAGTACAAACACATACACATGACTATCTGGGAAAGCAACTTGTTTGAGTAGAAAGAAACTGGGATGAAAGCAGAGTGTCTCGTGTTTCCATTAATCATCTTGAACAGAGCAGTCCATTTCCCATCGAGTGCACTGTGTACTGTTTCTGGCTGATAACAGTACCATGGATGGCACAAGAGAGGCAAAATGGTGTTGTGGGCAGAATTGGAAACTTTCAATATAGCTGGCAGGGACTGTCCTTGAGGAAACAGCTCCCAGGGACCGCATCTCATGGACGAGAAGTAATGGGTTTAAGTTACAAAGGAGATTTAGGTTTGACATTATTGAAAAAAAAAAACCCCACAAGAACAAAACTTTCTAACAGTTAAGCTAGTTAAGTGTTGGAGTAAATTACCTGGGGAGATGGTAGAATTTCTATCACCAGAAGTTTAACAGCTGGTTAGACAAATATCTGTCAGGAATGGTTGAAGGAGGAGAAGGGTTGATCCTGCCTTGTGGTGGGGGAATAGACTCTATGGCCTCTTGATGCATTTCCCAGCCCTATTTTGGGGGATTCTGTGACAATGTGTTGGTAATAAAGATAAACTAGCAGAAGGATTCATAATCCACATCTGAGATGTTTCTCTCTTTCTAGTGTATGCCAAGGCCTGACTTGAATTCAAAGTATGTGCTCTTCTAACACAAAAGTATCACAGCTAAGGCTGTTTAAGTACAACAGCTGCATGCCAAAATGTTTTTAAAAATGTATAGATCATTTAAGTCAAATGTATAACACAGAAACATTGTGCTTTCACCAGCAATTTACAGAAAGCACGGTTTTACCTAACCCCATCCAATACACGCATTATCCATCACACTCAGGAATAAAATGTTCCACCCAAGATTGCAGCGCAGGCTATGAACAAACATGTATTAATAGCTTCTAAAAGGGGGAAGGGAGAGAAAATTGCTGCTCAGGCAAAAGCATCAGTTGTTACAGTGGAATTGTGATAGAAACAAGTTAAATTACTGTAACTTTGACCCTGAATGAAACAGAGTTGAAAGATGCCATGGTTTGGTACACTTTTTAACTTTAGAAACACAGACATAGTAGTTACATCATAAGCCCTTTTACTGATATCATATGATATTAGTATAATTGTTTTATTTGTGTTTACCCTCAGAGAATTAAAAAGGATCAAGGAGATAGTTCATGTGTGGATCCAGGAGGCCTTTACAAGGAATGATCTGAAACTTTGAATTATATAGCAGAGAGTACGATTTCAGAGACCTAGACCTCTCCACAGTCATTTGGGGCAATGGAGTGAGGGTATTCTGAACAGACCCGTCCACAACTCCAAAAGGTAGTAGGCTTGATAGGCCTCTCCTGGAAAAAATGGATTGCAGCTACTTCGAAACTAAAGTTGAAGGTGCTGAAATAAAATATTTCCAGTTCAGTTCAAGAACTACAGGGTTTCCTTGGAAGAGTAGAAAATGACTATCCAGTGAGTTTTTCATGACTTGATTACAAAACAACTGTATCTACAGCTGAAAGGGAACTAGTTACATCTGAACATATGCTATATTGCCAGCAAGACAATGGAGTTGGACTTTGACTGTAGCAGGATGGCATCCAAGGGCAGCCGTGATGCCCCCTAGTGACTGCCTCAATCCTGTCCAGCCTCATAGGGTCTCACCCTGCTTCCTTGCCTGCTACACCTTGGTGTTAAATGTAATGAGGGGAGGCTGATCTCAGAGCCCAGGATGCTCTTCCTTCCTTTGTAGGTAGATTTCTCTGGGGCCCAACTTCTCCTGTCTGACTTGGGGCTCAGACCCCAGTGCACAATTCCCACCCCTCCCACACTCTCCTAGGGCTCCTCAGGCCCTACTTGCCTTAAGGGCTGAATTTGTGGCCCCCTTTTGCCCCTGCAGGTATGCCCATGCCTTGCAAGTGCTACTCTGTCCACAGTTCTCTCCTTTTGTAGAGGCTTCAGCCCTCTTGGCTTTACCCCGCTGCAGGCTTCCAGATTTGGCCAACTGATTTGGGCCCAGGTTTGAGCCTCAACCCTCTCCATGTCTCTGTGTCATATCTTGAGCCTTGTCCCAGCTTCCCTAGCATCCCTGACCTAGGACAAGACTTCTCTCGGTTCCTGACACAGGACAAGGCTGCCCTCTAAAGTATTTGGGCTTCAACAGTTGCTGTTGAAGTCTGGTGTTGCGGCGTGCCTCCTGTGTTCTGGACCAGCAGGTTATGAGTTCTGCCCCCCACAGCCCACCAGGGCCCTGACCCTGGAAGGGCTCTATGCTGGGTGTCTGCAGCACCCTGTGGCCTCCAATCCACCCCTATCAGCCACATTCAGTACTCTGGTATAAACTAGAACAAAAAAATACAAGCAGCTGCTTCAAACTCAAAGTCTCCCCTTCTGGGTCAACATATGAGTACCCAGCTACCTCCACACTCTCTGGCTTTGCCAGTCCTGGGAGTATCTGACATGCCAATGGTTCCAACTCCTCACCAGCCTGAGCTGGCAGGAGCTTCTCTCCCTTCCAAATTCAAGGCTGCACTGCTGCTCTGGTTCAGGCTAGGCTTATATCCTTTGGCTTCTCCCCTTCCTGTCAGATGCTCACCTGACTGCTGCACATGTGCCCCTTCTGCCTCCACGGCAGCTTACTGCCAGTGCTCATGCTGCCTAGCCAGGGCTCTGTCCTACTCTCTCATTGATAGTCAAATAGACCCACAATAGGCACTCACAGCATACGGGTTTCTGGCTGCCTACTCCCCTGCAGTCAGCCCATAGCCTGCTGTTTCCCCCCAATGGGGACATTCCTGCCGTGGCTTCTCTCTGAAAGTAACAGGAGCCCTTAATTTCCTGTTACATGACCCATGAGGTCCATTCCTGTTGCACGTTCCTAGACACCCCAATTTTTCTGCTAATCTAGATGAAATCCTTTAAATCATAGTGTCATAGTATATAGGGTCAGAAGGGGCCTAGAGCAGGCCATCTAGTCTGACCCCCTGCCAATGGCAGGAACGAATGCCAGGGTCACAGGACCCCAGCCAAGTACCTATCC
>JAGPOW010001543.1:54351792-54458215 GCA_030014935.1 Caiman crocodilus
TGCCACCGACGAGTCGCTCTTCTGGGTCTGGGGGGCTCCTCAGTAGGTTTCTGGCCCTGCAGAGAACAGAAGTACATGTCAATTTCATCCTCTGCCGCCTGGATCGCCCGCAGCCTGCTCACCTCTGCCTGGAGCTTCCGCAGCCACTCCTCCTGGGCCTGAAGATGGCCACAAGAGGGGCAGCCAGGGGATGCCCCAGACATCTCCCCCACCTACGGGGTCCCCACCCTTACAGAGTGCGCCTGTTTGCGTGCAGCTCGGGAGTGCGGCTCCCTGCCGGCTCAGCTATAAGCAATCCAGAAGGCTCCCCTCTGGATCAGCTTCAGCTGCCGGCACTACCCTACTCACCGCTTCTCCACTGCTGCTGCTGCTGCTGCTGCTCCTCCTGTGCTGCGAGGGCTCACATGTGGCCGAGACCACACTTGAACCTATCAGGGGTCTTCTTGGCTCCCTGCTCCGCTCCCAATGATAGATGACATTTTATAGCCTGTCATGAAAAAGAGAGATCTTAAACTAATCAAGCAAAACTGCTGTTACCCCAGGATCTTCTTTCTGTCTTATGGCAGGACTCCCTCCATAAAAGAAACTTTTAAGACCTGTTCCTAGAAACCCTGTCATTCTGTGAAGGAAGAAAAATGTCTACACAGTTGTTGAAAATTTTTCAATGGAATGTTTCTGTCATTTTGAAAATGCTACAGCATCCAAAGATCTGCCTGTGAAAATATGTTGTTTTTAACAAAATATTAGGGCTGTGTGACGCTTCAGGTGCTGATTCGATTCAGAGGAGATCTGGCTTGATTTGGTGGCCAAATCTCCAAATCCGAATTGAATCAGGGGACCAGGCAGGAAGGGTGGGGGTGTGGCGCTCTATGTCAAGGAGCAACACACATCCACAGTGAGTAACACTGGGTCAGAGGAGGAGCAAATGGAAGTGCTCTGGGTTAGAATACAAGAGGGTCGGGAAGAAAGGGACTTAATGGTGGGGGTCTACTACAGACTACCCAACCAAGGAGAAGATCAAGACCAGGAATTCTTAAGCCAGCTCATAGTGATAGTTAGGTCCAAGGATGTGGTTGTCATGGGTGACCTAAACTTTCCAAATGTCTCCTGGGAGGAGCAGATAGCCAGGTCTGACCACTCACGCAGGTTCTTAACTGATATACAGGACCTCCATCTAACCCAGGAGGTAGACAGCCCCACCAGGGGAGACGTCTTGTTGGATTTGGTTCTGGTCACAGGCGATGACCTGGTATGGGGTCTGTGGGTGCTTGACCACCTGGGCGATAGCAATCATTGTCTGCTGGAATTTTCCATCCAGTGCAAGGTGGTGAAAGCCTCCAGCAAGGCAGCAGCCCTCGACTTTAGGAGGGTGGACTTTAATGAGGTGAGAAAACTAGTGGGGGAAGCACTGAGGTCCCAAAGCAGGAGGGAGTTGAGTGTCCAGGAGGAGTGGTCGTTCCTTAAGGAGGTGATCCTTCAAGCTCAAAGGGAAGTAATCCTTAAACGAGTCAAAGGGGACAAGAGGGCGCAGAGGCCCCCATGGTTCACCAAAAGCATCCGGGAACATCTCCAAACAAAAAAGGAGGCATACACCCTTCGGAAGGGAGGGGCCATCACAAGAGAGGGCTATACCTCGGTAGCTCAGAAATGTAGTGGGGAGGTCAGGAAGGCCAAGGCGGAAATGGAGCTAGGACTAGCGACCCAGATCAAAGACAACAAGAAGTCCTTTTTCAGATATACAGGGGGACAAAAGAAGTTGCTAGGTAATGTGGGGCCTCTGCAGGACCCGCTAGGAAATCTGGTCATCTCATCTGACGGTAAAGCAGACATACAATTCAACAATTTCTTTGCCTCCGTATTTCTGAGGAGGGACCCAGATATCTCCCCCACTGGCACCCCTGAGGGCCTGGTGGATGGCACACCCAGGCCTAGGGTTAATGAGGACCTTGTCAGGGAACTTCTGGAGGGACTAGATGTATTTAAATCCACAGGTCTTGATGATCTCCACCCTAGAGTGCTGAAGGAACTAGCAGGGGTCATTGCGGGATCTCTGGCACAGCTCTATGAGCACTCATGGTGCTCGGGCGATGTGCCAGAGGACTGGAAAAGGGTTAATGTGGTCCTCATCTTCAAAAAAGAGAGGAAGGAGGACCCAGGAAACTATAGGCCCATGAGTCTTACCTTGGTCTTGGGGAAGCCTTTCGAAAGAATTACCCGGCACATGTCTGGAAAGGGCCAGCAAGGGAGGTTATGCTTAGGGCCAACCACAATGGGTTCATTAGGGGCAGGTCTTGTCAAACCAAACTGGTGGCCTTCTACGACCAGGTCACCAAGTCCTTGGATGCAGGTGTCGCAGTGGATATAGTCTTTCTGGACTTCAGGAAGGCCTTTGACACTGTCTCTCACCCCATTCTCAATAAGAAACTAGGAGACAGTGGTGTTGATGCCTACAAGGTCAGACGGGTCACTAACTGACTGGAGGGCTGCACCCAGAGGGTGGTGGTGGATGGGTCTTATTCGACCTGGAGGGATGTGGGCAGTGGGATCCCCTAGGGCTTGGTCCTTGGGCCCGCACTATTCAACATTTTCATCAGTGACTTGGAAGAGGGGGTAGAAAGCACCCTATTCGTATTCACAGATGACACTAAGATGTGCGGTGAAGTGGGTATGTTAGTAGGAAGGAACAGGCTGCAAGTGGATCTAGACAGGTTACAGGAGTGGGCCTATGAGAACAGGATGGGGTTCAACACTGACAAGTGCAGTGTACTGCACCTGGGGAGGAAGAACCAGCAGCACACCTACAGGCTGAGGAACTCCCTTCTCATCAGTGTCTAGACAGAAAAGGATCTTGGAGTCGTCATTGATGCCACACTGAACATGGGCCAACAATGTGGGGATGCGGTCAGGAAGGCCAACCACACCTTGTCATGCGTCCACAGATGCATCTCAGGCAGGTCCAAGGTGATCCTCCCCCTCTTTGCAGCAATGGTCAGGCTGCAGCTGGAGTACTGCAGCCAGTTCTGGGCGCCACACTTCAGGAGGGATGTGGCCAATATGGAAAGGGTCCAAAGGAGGGCCACCCACATGTTCAGGGGTCAGCAGGGCAGGCCTTACGAGGAGAGGCTGAGGGACCTGAACCTGTTCACCCTCCAAAAGAGAAGGCTGAGAGGGGATCTAGTGGCAGTCTACAAACTAGTCAAGGGGGACCAGCAGGCATTGGGAAAGTCCCTGTTCCCCCGAGCAATCCCAGGAGTTACAAGAAACAATGGACACAAGCTAGCGTAGGGTAGATTCAGGCTAGACATCAGGAGGCGCTTTTTCACTGTCAGGGCGGCTAGGATCTGGAACCAACTTCCAAGAGAAGTGGTGCTGGCTCCTACCCTGGGGTCTTTAAAAAGAAGCTGGATGAACATCTGGCCAGGGCCGTTTGACCCCAGTACTCCTTCCTGCCACGGCAGGGGGTCGGACTAGATGATCTCCTCAGGTCCCTTCTGACCCTGCCTACTATGAAACTGTGAAACCAATAAAAAGGTCCAAATAAATTCAAAGCTCTCTGAATCTTTTCCAAAGATTCAGAGTGTTCAGTGATTTGGGTAGTCCCTGCCCGCTGGAGCTGGACTTGGAGCAGGTAAGTAGGGGGCGGGGAAGGGGGGCTGAGGGGAGGGATCCCTGCCTGGCCCCATCCCCCGCCCATTCCCCCAGCCTCACCATGGCTGCCCTGCCTGCCCCAGCTCCAAGTGCTTTAAAAAAAAGCCCTGACTCACCAGGAGCTGCTCAGTGGGAGAGGGACAATCCCTGCTGTCCCCCACTGCCTCATGCTGCATGGGGAGCTCTGCCACAAGCCCCCACAACAGCTCCTGCTGTCCCAGCCTCGCCATGGCTGCCCTGCCCACCCCAGCTCTGGCCCTTTAAGAAAAAAAAAATGAAACCCCCCCACAGGACTCAGCAGCTCCTGCAGCAGCCTTGGGGCTTTGGGGAGCTTGTGGAAGAGCCCCCCACATGGCACAGGCAGTAAGAGGCAGCAGGGATTGCACCCTGCCAGGCAGGAACTGGTGGGGGCAGCGTTCTTTTTTTTTTCCCCTAAAGGGCCAGAGTTGGGGGAGCTGGGGGGGAGCTGGGGGAGCAAGGGAGGCCAGGGGGCTAACGCAGAGCCCCCCATGCAGTGGGGGGGGGGGGGCTCTGCAGTACCTGGTGAGGTAGGTTTTTTTTTTTCAAAGTGACAGGAGCTGGGACAGGTGAGGCAGCCATTACCAGGCTGAGGGAGCAGGTTGGGGACAGACCTGGCCTGGGTGATTCCGAGATTAGGAAATTCGGCAGCAGCTGAATCTCTGAATCAGATTTGGCCGATTCAGGCCAAATCATTGAATCATCGAATCATTGAATCATCGAATCAAATCACTGTCACCTGGATCGGCTGAATCCAAATCCAAAGAGACTACTAGCCACTTTGCACAGGCCTACAAAGTATCCTTCAGGAAAAAAGCATTTAGTTAATCTTTTAATTTTTATTATAAACATTTTTTTGAAAAAAATTTAAATCTATTTGATCAACCCAAACATTTGTTTAAAATAATCTGTTTTGTGGGAAATTTTGGAAGTTTTGAGTCTTGTTTTGCTTTAGAATAAATAGATTTTGCAATCATAAACAGTCCCATGGAACAGAAATTCTGGTTCCCTCATGGCTCTACTTTTATGTTGCAAAGTCCCGAGGGATGCTGACATTCTTATAGAGATCAGGGTATTAAAGCCTAATTCAACAAGTGTTAACATACCATTTTTGGGTCAAATTAATGATGCTACATAATTAAAGTGGCAATAACTTGAAGTTACTTAAATAGTTATTTTTGGGGGGAAATAGTTGACATCTGCTTAGCTTTGATGCTTATATATTAATTAATATGGCAACCTCACTTTTTTGTCCCTAATTGTTTTCTCTAAATGCTCATCAGCTTATGAACTAGTTAAAGGAGGGTGCAACAACTCTAAAAGGTATTTATACTGTAAACAATAAACTTAAAATTGGGGTCTGAGCTTACTCATGAAAAGCAAAGAAATCCTTAATTATGGCAACATCCCTAGTCAACAAAGCCCTAGTGTTGGAGGATTAGACCACTACCATCAGAGCACTCAGTCTGAACTGTCACTCTGTTTCATGCACTTGTCTACAGTTCAATAGGATAACCAAGATCCTTGCATGTCTCCAATACCTGGAAAAACTCATTGCAACAGAAGTGTGCCTTTATGGACCCTTGTTGTGAGGTTAATGCAGGATCCTTCTCTGCTCCTGTTCCCCTTAGCTTTTGTGAAGCACCTCAGTATGTGTGAAGTCATGTTTCTTATGTTGAAGGCCATTTATCCAGTCACAACAACCATGGCTTTCAGACTGGGTTGCAGGCTACTGTAGCTGATCAATCTGTGCCGCCATACAGTAATGGCATGAGGATGCTATGCATTCATTTGAGATAGCTGTCCAATGTGCTGATATGGTTTAATCTTTGTAAGTCATTGTCTTGTCCACATCCCTCTATAGACAATAGTGTGGGAACAAAACAAACATTCCCTGGGCTGCAAATTTGCAAAATTGGATCCCTGGATATGGTAAAAAAACAAAACAAAACATGACCAGCCAGAGCGTCTGTATGGCTGGCTCTTGCTCCGGTTCTGAAGCCAATTGCAGGGATCTGGACTTGGGTTCCCTGTGAGATAAGTAGAAGGTGCGGGGTTGTGGGTGGGAGCTAGAGGAGGGAGGCGAGGTCATGGGAGGACCACCATCCCCGTCCCCATCACCCCCTCCTCAATTGCTGCCCCACCCAGTCCCAGCCCCAGATCATTGTCCTGCCTGGCTCCAGCATCCCAGTGCTCAAAAAAACCCCCAAACCATGCAGCCCTCTGCCCCTGCACTCACCGGCTGTAGCAGTGGCTGTCAGTGCTGCTGGGGCCTCATGGCAGAGCCTGCCTGCATGGCATGGAGCAGTGGCCCCAGCCACCTGGCACCCGTGCTGTCACTGTCAGATCATGTGGGTGCTGCACAGCTCGACAGGGTGCCACGTGGTGCTGCGCACTGTCTGGGAGCTCAGGGTGGCTCCAGGTGTTACCTGGAGCTCAACGCTGCTCAGCTCCAGTGGCCCTAAGCTCCCAGACAGCGTGTAGCATCCTGCTGAGCTGCGCAGCTCCCATCTAATCTGATAGCAGCAGTGCAGGTGCCAGGCAGCTGAGGTCACTTTCTGCTGTCCCCTGCTGCTGCACACCATGCAGGGGGCCTCTTCCATGAAGCCCCAGTGGCCCCAATAGCCACTGCTACAGCTGGTGGGTGTGAGGTTTTGGGGGTTTTTTGAGTGCTGGGACACTGGGGCCAGGAGAGGCTGTGATCAGGGGCTGGGATGGGTGGGGAACAATTGGGAAGGCTGGCAGAGTAAGCAGAGGATGGGGCCTGGTGGGGGACATGTGGGCCTTGTGGAGGGGGTAGCCATTGTTGTGGGGTTGTGGCCCTTGTTGGGAGGCTGTCGCCCTGGTGGGGGGCAGTCCATGAGCTATGTAGTGGGGGCTGTACCCTGTGGGGGGGCAGGGAACCCACTCCTCCTGAGAACTTGCCTCAATACTCCCATATCCACAGTCCCTCCCCCACAATCCACCCACAAACAGATCTTTGAAGAACTCCTGGTGCTCTGGTGTAGTGCCCGAAGACTGAAAGAAAGCCAATGTGGTTCCTATCTTGAAGAAAGGGAGGAAAGTGGATCTGGCAAACTATAAGCCCATTAGCCTGACTTCTACCCCGGGGAAGATCTTAAAAAAGTTTATTAAAGAAGCCATCCTTAATGGACTGGCCGATGCCAACATCCTGAGGGATAGCCAGCATGGGTTTGTAGCGGGTAGGTCTTGCTTGACCAATCTCATTTCTTTTTATGACCAGGTGACCTATCACCTGGACAAGGGAGAAGAGATTGATGTCATATCTTGATTTCAAAAAAGCCTTTGATCTGGTATCCCATGATCACCTCTTGGTGAAACTGGTCAATTGTGGCCTTGGATCCACCACGATCTGCTGGCTGTGAAATTGGCTCCATGGTCGGACTCAGAGGGTGGTAATTGTCGGAAGTCAATCATCATGGTGCCCTGTGACTAGTGGGGTCCCCCAAGACTCTGTCCTTGGACCCATCTTGTTCAACATCTTCATTAATGATGTGGACATTGGAGTCAGAAGTGGACTGGCCAAGTTCACTGATGACACCAAACTTTGGGGTAAAGCATCCACACCTGAAGACAGGAGAGTGATCCAAGCTGACCTGGACAGGCTCAGCAAATGGATGGACAAGAACCTGTTGGTGTTTAACACCAATAAATGGAAGGTTCTTTACCTTGGGAGGAAAAACCTGCAGCATCCTTATAGGCTCAGCAGTGCTATGCTGGCTAGTACTATGGCAGAAAGAGACTTGGGGGTCATGATTGATCGCAAGATGAACATAAGCCTGCAGTGTGATGCTGCAGCTAGTAAAGTGAGCAAAATGCTGGCTTGCATCCATAGATACTTCTCAAGTAAATCCTGGGACATTATTCTCCCATTGTACTTGGCCTTGGTGAGGCCGCAGCTGTAATACTGTGTCCAGTTTTGGGCTCCACAATTCAAAAAGGACATGGAGAAGCTTGAGAGAGTCCAGAGGAGAGCCATGTGCATGATCAAAGGTCAGGAAAACAGACCTTACGACAACAGGCTTAGAGCTATGGCTCTCTTTAGCCTGGAAAAGCGCAGGTTCAGGGGCAATCTGATGGCCACCTATAAGTTTATCAGGGGTGTTCACCAGGATCTGGGGGAATGATTGTTCACCAGAGCGCCCCAAGGGATGACAAGGTCGAATGGTTATAAACTACTGCAAGACCATTTCAGGCTGGACATAAGGAAGATTTTCTTTACTGTCTGAGCCCCCAAGGTCTGGAATAGCCTGCCATCGGAGGTGGTTCAACAACCTACATTGAACACCTTCAAGAGAAAATTGGATGCTTATCTTCCTGGGATCCTATGACCCCAGCTGACTTCCTGCCATTTGGGTGGGGGGCTGGACTCGATGATCTTCCAAGGTCCCTTCCAGCCCAAATGTCTATGAAATCTATGAAACCCCACACCCCCAAACCACCCCCACAAACCCCTCACCCACATACCTAGCCCTGTGGGTCAGGAATGAGAGGACTGGGGCAAGGGGCAGGCTGCTGGTTGAGAGTGAGGGGCAATGGCAGGGGCAGGGCACTGGCATATCAGTGCTGCTCAGCCTTGCGCAGTTCTGGTGAGCGAAGGGGGTAGGGGCAGCTCTGATTTTTCTGTGACAAAAAGCCAAAAGTTAATGCCAAACTGTATAGATATTTAGAATTTATTTTATTATGATGATGGAAGCACTGCTAGGCTTCCAAATTGCTTTAAAATAGTGAATTTGTCAATAAAACATTGCCCAACTGGTTGATCTCTCTCTCATATATATGTCTTTTGTTTTACCTGTGAGAAAACATGGATTTGAAGGTATTTTAAAGAGTGCTTTGGGATTTTTTTTATCAGCGATTTTGCAGTTTTTAAATATAGAACACCAGAATTCCTGCTAGGGAGGCCAGTGGCACGACCTAGGCAGAGCAGCTTGCTCAGAGCTGACTCCCAAGACCCAGCTGGAGATGGCTGACCTACTGGCCACTTGGAGCCAGGAGGACATGTTTTGATAGTTTAAAGCAGGCCACCACATGGGAACATCTTCTGGACAATAGCTACCCAGATGGCTGGGCGGTGGCACACATAGTAGTAGTGCCACATGAAGTCCAACTGTGCATCCACAGCCCACTGGCAGCTGACTCAGAGGTAGATGGCTCTAATGGCCATGCTGTCCCCATCTGGGTCTGGCAGGCATGCAGCCTTGGGACCACGTGCTGTCCCAGGTGGCAGCAGGTCACAGCCAGGCAGCAGCCCCCACTGCCAGACTGCTGCAGTGGGTAGTAGGTACAGGGAATTCTCAGGGTTCCTTCAGCAGTCCAGCTGCTACAAGGGGTAATGTCCTCAGGTACCAACTGGCTGGGCCTGAGAAGCTCCTGAGATTGAGTAGCCCTGAGCTATTTGCCAGGGCAAGCTTTTATACTGCTGGGGCCAGCACCTGTGCTGCAGATCCCCCCGGCTGCAGATCCAGGAGAAAACCAGGCAGGGTTATTTTGCCCCAAGTGGCACAATTTGTCCCACACCAAAGTGCATGTCCAGGCATGTGCACTGAGGCAAAGAGCCCTGGCTCAAATTAGCACTCCTTTTATTTGAGCTGCTGCAAGCACACGTGTCTGCATGTGTGGGTGTGCCCAGAGATATTAAAGTCAAACGCAAATGCAAATCCAGAAACAACAGGCCTAGTTATGAGACGGGATTCACAGAAGTATGCAGCATAACCCAGCCCATCTGATATATTCCTCTGGCTTTTAAATAGTTCTGTACAACAAATTTAATCTCTGTATCTCTGCATTAAAAAGATATCAAAATATTGCAAATACTTATTGACCATTCTGAATTGGGTAATGTAATTGTGTGTGGGTCAAATGTAGTATCCAACTCTTGAAAAGAGGAAAGTATGGTGTAATCTCTTTAAATTGAATTAATTTCCATTTTTGGAACCAAGAATACTCACTGCCAAAGCTTGCTGTGGTATTCAAGAACCAATTTTGTCCACTTTAAATGGTTGTGCTATGGATTGAAATGATTTAAAAGACACTATTTTAACTCTTCTCTCATGATGCAACTGTAAGCATAAAATTTTTGCCCCAAACTCCCCTGGCTTCATATATTTCCTCATTTGCATTGTACAATGAGTCATTTCTAATGTATTCACATGAATTCAGGCAAAGTCATTCCTTGCTGCTTGGGATGATTCAAGCCCCTGACATTTAAAGTATGACATGGAAATTAACCTAAAATGTATTTTGTTCCATTGCCATTACTCCTCCTTGCCAAACTTAACAGTATTGTCATTTTGCAAACTCCTTCTCATATTGCTGCTTATCCAGTTCAAAATCCACACCTCCATACTAAGCACCTCAATGGCACTCTTGTAATGTTTTAAAGTTCCTTTCCTTTTCCTTCCACCTTTCCTTTTCTTCTTCCTACCATCTGAATCCACATCCATTATCTTCTTCATTGTTCTGCTTGGAAGATTATTGCTTCCCTATGTGGTGGGGGAATGACCACTTATCCTGACCATACCAAGTGAGTTTTACAAATAACTGGATGGATGGTAGTGCTGCAACCCTTTAAGTCTTGAAAAGGGCCATCCACACTTAGTCACAGCTAGAAACACCCTCAGACACCTCCAAAACATCCCAAACCCAGCATTTATTGAAAAATCAGTTTACACTCCCTCCCCCCCTCATCTGTCTTTGGGTAAGACTAATCAATTGAACAAGGACAATAACACTAAACACCTTAATCTGTGAGCAATTTAGCAGCTGCTCTAATATGTCATTGG
The DNA here is from genome assembly GCA_030014935.1 of Caiman crocodilus. Classification (NCBI taxonomy): domain Eukaryota; kingdom Metazoa; phylum Chordata; order Crocodylia; family Alligatoridae; genus Caiman; species Caiman crocodilus. The sequence continues at coordinate 54,362,265 of JAGPOW010001543.1, forward strand.
AGATAGATCTACAGCAGGATCATTAGGGAGAGACAGTAAATTAGGAGTTGCAATATACTTTTTATTTAGTCTTTATTGATCTGGTTTTGACTCTTCTATAATGAGGTATAAGAATCTTAAAACACGTGGGATTATTTTTTCCAATAGGTTTTCATTGATGTTAAGGCCAGAAGAGGCTATTTGGATAATCTAGATTGACCTGCAGCCCACAAGCCAAAGAATTTCACCTGTTTACCAGAATTTTTATTGCATCAAGCCCCATTGCTTCTGAGTGAGCTCATGCACTTTTAGAAAGAGACACCCAATCTTGACTGAAAGAATCCCGAGAGCTGGAGAATTTAACACATCCCACAGTAAATTGAGCCAATGGCTAGTTATTCTCTCTTAAAAACTTATTTTCTAATGTCAGTTTCCAGCCATTGGATCTTGTTCCACCTTGCCTGCTGAACTTAAAACGTCATTTCCCAGCAGAAATTTCTTCCCATCCCAGGTGCTACTAGACCATGTGTGGTGCATCAGTAGGGGGTGCTCCCGCACTGAGCCACCCACCTCAATGTGACTGACCACCTTCCAGGCTCCAAGTGCCTCCCCAGGGGCGCCTCACGTCTGGCCAACCCCCTTCCTGGAGCACACCCGCTAGCCTGAGGAAGCTAGGTAAGGAAGTCAGGTAAGCCAGTACATGGGAGGACCAAGGCAGCATAGTGGTCCTGCTGTAGATAAACCTGTCATCCAGTAGGAGTTATGTTACAAACAAAATATCTCTTTCTGATCTACCACTCCAAAACATGCAGCTGGAGATTTAGTGGCCCAGACACGCTATTGAGAGGGAGTAGAGGAAGATCTGCAAAGGTGCTGGCCTCTCTGAACTCTCTGGAGCCATGCTGATGGGCTCTGTTGGGCAGGAAGACAGGAGAGCAACAAAGCAGGAATTCTTAGCTTTTATTTGAAAGCAAGACTCTCCTTTGCTCTCACTTCTGCAGGTTGGAAGGCACAAGCTTCCTTTACCCTCAGAGTTTCTCTTTCTCTCCTTACATATTTTGCCCACCTTTTTATGGTTAGGGGATATACCCATAGCTTGTTGAATTTTTAAGCCTGTTCCTGTGGGCCGATCTTTACTGCTCCCTTGTTTGAGGATAAGGGCCCTGGCTTTGTCCTTATTGCCTGTAGTAGCATTTGTTGTTACCTTTTGTTCTGCTGTGACATCCTGTGTCAATCAAGAAATGTCTGTGTCAATCAAGATATTAATAAGCCACTAGTTCTGCGGTCTCTCACTGAATGCCTCTCACTGGCACAGGTCATTGTCTTTTATCATTCTCCTTTCTTTCTGGTCCTTCTACTTGTTTTCCATGCACAGGGCAGTGCTGGCACACAAGAGGATATGAAATAACTTGGCAAAGAAAGTTTTGTGAGGTTCTGTATCAAAGGATTTCACCCAAATTTTAGATGCATCCCCCCTGTGGCTTTTCCCTCATCCATGATTTTTGAAACACTGTAAAAATAGCCAGTATTTTTGTCCTTTATGATATTTTTCTCTCTCTAAACCCATGCTGCTCACTGTTTGGTACTCCATTCTTTTTCTCTGTATGTCTCTCATTCTTCCATGCTGTTGTGCCATTATTTTTTCCTGTATTGTATTTCACTGCATACAATCACTAGAATGAGTCTGAGACCACGAGTTCACCAGTATAAATTTGCTATGAGTTTGTAGTTTTCAGGCTATCCCTTATTGTTACTTAAAAGATGGTTTTGGTTTAAGATTACAAAGGACCTGGTGCATTGTTTCCTCTTTCTTCAGAATCTCATCGTTAAACAAAATGAATCATGAGGCTGAAAAAAAATAAGCAACTTCAACTGGGCTCTAATGTTTCTATGGTGATTCATGAACCAGCTGGTGTTACCCATAGCCTGAGCCAATGAAGAGCATGTTGGGGCATGAAGGACATAAATAACAACAGAACAACATTTGTGTATGATGAGTTGATACAGCTGTCCTCCCAAAGTAAATGGAATTAAACTTTGTGAGGTTAATTATAGGCTCTTGCTAAGACATCTTTTATAGTCTCTGATGTCTTAGAGATCTGCTGGCCACATTAAAATATACTGTGAGAAGCATAACCAACTTGTAAAGCAGGGCTGCCCAAGATTGGCCCAATAAGACCAACTTTTATAATTTACCAAGCAGTAGGCTGGCATGAGGTGTGACAGATTCATTGCTTTAACACCAGGGGTATAGTTAGGGAAACTTGAGGACCTACCATGCAAAACTTTATTTTAGACAAGTTTCCCTGGCCATGGCTTAGCCACTGAATGCTAGGATTTGCAGTCTCTTCAGACGACTAGTGTTGTAGATATGAAGGTGGCCATGGCTTGCATCATTAAACCCAGAGAGTTGCATTTAGCCTTGGGGGTACCAGTTTCAGTACTCCCATACATTACAGCCATACTACAAATTAGTAACAAGTAAACATTTATGCTAAGTAGAGATGTTCAAAGAGCCCAAGGCAGAAGCTCTCTAAGTACAGCGCTTTACTGAAAGTACTCTAGATTAGGTCAGGACTGAACAAAACACACAGGACACGTCCAGATGAACATGCACATGCCTCTTGCCCCATCTTAAACCCCTTTAAAATGAGTTGAGAGGCACATGTGGGAATGAAAATATGTTTCCTGTGCTGCAAACTTGTAGCGTGGGGACAAAATTAGACTTCTGGATATCCAGGGGACAAAAATAACACTCCAGAGAATAGCAGAGCAAGGCATGGTCCCAGACCATGCCTGGAGGAAACGCTGTCCTCCTACCAGTTTTGACCAGAGCGTCTCTTTGATGCTCCTGCTGCCCCTGGCACTGTCCAGGGTGACTCAGGGAATGGGGGAGAGGGGGTTATGGGTGTGGGTGGGTGTGAGTGTGTGTGAGGGGTGGCAGGGGGATGTCAGGGGGGTGTTGGGAGTGGAGGGGGTTGTCAGGGCTATAGGGAGTGGCAGGGGATGTCAGGGGGACGGGGGGATGAGGAATGGTAGAGGGGAGGTCCCCAGGGCTGGGGGGGACGAGTGGCCAGAGCAGCCGCAGTGAAGCTGGTAGCATGTGGAGGAACCCAGCCCAGACCAGTGCAGCTCACTAGTCTGGCTTTGCACCAGAGTGGGTAGCATGGCTGTGGGAGGCGTGCACAGGAGCCATACCTCTTGGAGCCATGTGACCCGTTCATGTGCAAAGCCGGACCAGCAAGCCACATGGGGCTAGGTTGGGTCCCACCATGCACCACCATTCTGCAGGCACAGTGGGGCAGAGGTGGGACCCAGTGCAGTGCGCAGAGACCACACACCAAGCCCAGCCAGGTCCTGCTGGCCCTGGGGCTGCTCTGCTGCCCAGCTGGGCTGGTCCCATGGTGGCAGGACCCAGAGCAGTGTGTAGAGACCGCGTACCATGGGCCCAGCCTGGGTGGGCAGCATGAGTGGCTCCAGGGCCGGCAGGACCCAACTGCAGTTGGCATGTGGTCTTCACATGCCATGCCAGGGCCTGCCACCATGAGGCCAGCCTGGTTGGGTGGCAGAGTTGCCCCAGGGCCAGCAGGATCCAGGCTGGGCTTGGCATGTGGTCCCTGAGACCTGGGAGCTGGCAACAGCGGGATCAAAGCACCCCAGTCCCACTGCTGCTGCAGAAGGTACGTTATGGGCCCTGCATGGGGAGGGAGGGCTGGGGCCCTGCAGGGTGCCTGGGACCCTGCATGGGGGAGCTGTGGCCCTCCAGGAGGGAGCTGGGGCCTTGCAGGGGCTGGCATTCCATGTGCTGTTGGGTGGGGGCTGCACCCTGTGGGGGCTGAGGGACCCACCCCTCCTGATCAGCCCTCTTACAAGGTCCCCCAAACCCCCAGCCTCCCCAGCAATTGCCCCACACTTACCCACACACCAACCCACACCCCTCCACATATACCCATACACCCACCCCCTTCCTCCCTCACACTCCTTCCCACCCCCTTCCTGCAAAAACCACATGCCCCTATCACATACCCATCATGTGCAAAGGAAACCAAAAGTAACATCAAAACATATAGGTATTTAGAATTTATTTGATCATGATGATAGAGACACTGGTAGACTTCCAAATTGCTTTAACATTGTAAATATACCAATAAAGAATTACCTGACTAATTGATCCCTCTCTCTCTCTCTCTCTCTACGTGTGTGTGTGTGTGTAGAGTGGTTTTTTCTTTTAATTTTGGAAGAACATGAATTTTGGGGTATTTTAAAAAATGGATTTGGGATGCTGCTGCAGCAGTCCAGCTGGCACAAGGGGTAGTGTCCCCAGATACCAGGATAGAGTACAATGCATTCCTCATTTACATGAGCTCAATAGGATGATGCTCATCAGTTGTGTGCTCTTTAGCTAATGCTGGGGTTAAGTCTGAATGCAGATGAAAATAGTTCATAGTGGGCATGTCTACACATGCAATTAACGTGCAGCAATAAACTCCAGTACATATTATGCCAGAGTTTATTGCTCCCAGGCACTGTGTTTGAACATGTGCCCAGGACCACAGCAGATTGAGCCAGGTAAGAGGAGCCCCAGCTGGCAGGCGACCAAGGGGGTCAACTTGCGAACTGGAGCTGCTCTGACTAGGCTCAGCGTGCTGCAGAGGGGCTGGCTGGGGCACGAGGGTGTTCTAGTGTGGGGCTAGCCAGAAGGCAGCCCCTGCACTGAAGCGCACTCATGCCCTAGCCAGCTAGGTCAGCATCTACATGTGCATTGCCGCGCACTAAAAAAATTCTGCAGCAGGACAGTACTTGTGTTTAGAGTACTATCCTACTGCAGAGTTTATAAGTTTCCTGCCCGTTAATAAGGCCACACATGTAGACACTGAGATTTTTATTGTGGAGATAATAGTCAGCTCCACACTAAACATGCCCAGTGAGGACATGAGCTGGGATAGAATACAAGATTCTTGAACACATAACAGGATTGCCTTTCTCTGGCTCATTTAAAGGGAAAGGTATGAAACAGAAGATTGGGTTCTGTGGAATTAGCAAAAGTATATTAACTAGAATTATTGACACAGCACCACCAGTAAGCCAGGCATTTTACCAACAAGTATAGCCACTTTCTTTTAGTTACCATGATATGAACATGGAATTACTCAGTTGAAGTCACTTGAGCTATGTCAGAGTTACACCATTGTAATTTTGAAGTTCAGGCCCTGATTGTATATCTGATTCCATGGGGGGGGAAGACATGGATATGTCCACATGGAACAAACTGTAGGATTGGAGCCTAAATTCTCTCTCTAACTGAGAGAGATGGATTGGAAGAGAAGGTGTAAAAAGAAAAAGCAATAGTATTTATTATTTTACTGTGTCCAGTTTTGGGCCCCCCATTACAGAAAGGATGTGGACAAATTGGAAAGAGTCCATCGGAAGGCAACAAAAATGGTTAGGGGGCTGGGGCACATGACTTATGAGGAGAGGCTGAGGGAATTGGGCTTATTCAGGTTAGAGAAGAGAAGACTGAGGGGGGATTTAATAGCAGCCTTCAACTACCTGAAGAGTGGTTCCAAAGAGGATGGAGCTGGACTGTTCTCAGTGGTGGCAGATGGCAAAACAAGGAGCAATGGTTTCAAGTTGCAGCGAGGGAAGTTTAGGTTAGATACTAGGAACAACTTTCTTACTAGGAGGGTAGTATATGAGTGGAGCAGATTACCTAGAGAGGTTGTAGAATTTCCATCTTGGGAGGTTTTGAAGAACCAGGTAGATAAAGCTGTGATTGGGATGATCTATTTGGGGCTGGTCCTGCTTTTGAGTAGGGGGTTGGACTAGATAACCTCCTGAGGTCCCTTCCAACCTCATGTTCTGTGATTCTATGGTTATTATGGTAATATACAATGATATTTAATTATCAAGTAATTATTAATCAATTATTATTGATTTGGATTGATACAGCAATAATAATATCAGGTCCTTGGCTTTTATTTGCAGAAATCTTGGCATGTAATGAATGATAGAAATAGGTTGGATCCATAATTCTGGAGCCTAGAGCCAAAGCTAGCTTAACTTTTGTGACAAGACAGTAGACTCAGAGTAATTTTGGTTTATTCTCTTCTGGGACAAAGCTCAGTTGTGCATTTCCAGTGTGGATCAGAATATTCCCCTGAGCACCAGTGTTTGATCTGAGATTGAAATTTGTACTTTTCTGTAACAGAGGTGCCATGGGACTGACGTATGTGCTTTCCCTCCTCTAGCACTTTGACTTGACAACATGTTCAGTCAGAAAGATGCTGGTATGAGAAGATACTTGCCTCAATGCACGGGAGCTTTAGAAACAAGTAAATATGACAAGGACAGGATTGTCAAAGATGAGGCAGACTGTACATTGTGAGATTTTGTAGTTACTGACTGTCAGGAAAGTACCTCCAAGAGGCTGTTGTCCTTAGGAGGATAGGTAATACACCCATTTGTAGGAGGAGGGATGTAAATGGTTGCACTCATAACACCCACAAGCCTCCTCAGGTATCATAGACTTCATTAGCACAGGGAGCCAGCACTTAGTTCTTGGGCTGTAGAGTCAGACCCAATTCACAATCAATTCACATCTGAACTCGGCTACAGTGTCCTTGTAGCTGTGTTCCTGAGCAAGGAAACACTGAATGTTGAGCCTCTATCACACAAAATGACAGTCTACAATAGATTCATTATGCAACAAGGTACTTCCTCACAATATGGTTTGCACAGACATAGGCACTCTGCTGCTTCTTGCAAGCATTTCATCCTTTGGGCTTGAGTTGCACTGTGATTTGCTCCCACTCAGCACACATACGTCCCCAACCCTGTCCTCCTTTACAAAGCTATAACTATGTTGCTGCTGCTGCAGTGGAATTCCTAAGTTAAATCTACATCAGGGATATCAAACATATGGACTGTGGGCTGAATCCAGTCATGTGGCCTGCAGGGCTTCTTCCTGCAACTGCCAGGAGTGATGGAATTAACACTGCTGCCAGTCAGCCCCTGTCTCTGCGGCTGCTGGAACTGCTGTGTCAGCATGGCCATCGCCTCGGGGGTGAACCTTTCCTTGAAATGTAGTGTTTCTGATTGCTGCTGGTGACTATAATTGGGACAAGTGTTGAGCGATGGAATTATTAACTTTTTGTCTGCTGGCTGCTCCAATGCAGCAGTTCTGGCAGCTGTGCCAATAGAGGCTCAACAGCAGCCAGGAACATTAACTCTTTTCCTGCCACATCAACAGCAGTTCTGGTAGCCATGGTGAGAAGCTCTGTGGTTCATATCTGGCCTGTAAGCTTATTTGAGTTTGACAATAGGCCTGCGTGAATAGAGAAGTATTCAATTTGGATTTGGCTGATTTGGAGGACAGTGATTTGATTCGAAGATTTGGATCACTGTCCCAAAGCAATTCAGCTGAATCAGCTTTGGAAGCTCCGGCTCTGATTTGGAGAGATTAAGAGATTCAGCCACAGACTATAATGGAGAATCACTGAAATACCTATAACTTTGTCAGATTTGCATGAAAACAACAGGGATGGTAGCCCCTTCTGAGGGCATGAAGCCTGCCAAGTTTCAAGGAGATAGATATAGGGGTTTCTGGGAAACTGTACTTCAAACTGCTGAAAGCAAAACTTGTGTCACTTTTATGTATTAAAGCAGATTTGGATGAAAACAGCAGGGATGGTAGCCTGTAACAGGGGGCCTTCCCGGTGCCTGGTTAGATCTCTGCCTGCCCACCCACCTGTGTACAGGCCAGCCGCCCGCCCCCTTTTGCTCAGGCAGAAACAGCTCACAAAAGGGACAGAAAGGCCTCAGACAGAGGCTTATGTGCTGTTTATATGCTCTTCCCCCAGAGCACTGTGATTGGAAGGAGACTCAGGGAAACATCACAGTCACTGGCCAGCTACAGATGTCAGTCTTTCCCCCCACCCCCCCACTCTCCCTCCCTCTTCTCAGTTTCTGTTCCCCTGAAAGACTGCCTTCCGAATCTCTGAATCTTTTCCAAATTGTTTTGGAGGTTTTTTGGTCTTCCAATTCAATTCGGATTCAGTGATTCATCCTCTGAATCGGGCCGAATCTTCTCCAAATTGAATTGGCAACTGAAGCTTTGCACACCCCTATTTGACACCCCTGTTTTACACTGCAAGATTAAATAAGTTAAAAACTGGCTATGAATGAGCTTAGGCTATTTGTGTTTCAGAGGCTGTTTGTGTTTCTTGCCCTCACTACCCTGATTAGAAACCAGAGGGGTCATCTGATACAATTGCTGACAATAGCTGAGGACCTAATTTGATGACACAGTAGGTCCTGTTCAGTCCCATGTTTTAAGAATTCATAGAGTGCCCCAGATCTCTCCCAGTGGAGCCCAAACTGCACAGCAAGGGACTGTCAAAGAAGCTTTTTTTTAAAAAAAAAATTATTATATTGCATTTTTTAAAGCTGCCTTTGTGCTCTCTGACTTTTTATTTTTTTTATTTTACTGGAAGCAGAAGTAGAAATGCTAAAATAACCTAAGAAATATCTCTATTGTCATCTAGCTGGGCACAGGGAATGCTGGAACATCTTCTAATGATGCAGAGCTAATTAAAAGCAATTTTGATGAAAACTTTCGGTGGAAAGCTGAGGTTGTGATTAAATAACTTTTTGTGTATGAAGAACAATCTCAGCCTTTTTTGTAGAAAATCTTGACATAGCCTTGACAGACCAGAGAGCAGTACATTTTGGTTTTGAGCAAAAATTTTCTCTGGAAAGGAAACTTGTAAAAACAAGAGACTAGCTTTTTTCCCAATTTAAAACACAGACACACACACACACTTTCAAACCAGATGTACAGAAAAGCTATTTTATTGAGGGACTGGCAGTCCAGGATTGCAGAAGCTGGACACAAAGAAGACGGGTGAATCAGGGTCTAAACCTCTATTCCAAAACCAGATCCTCCACAGCTTTGTCCCGGCTGATCTCACTGGAGCCACATCAGATTCTGCCAACTGAGAATTTGGTTCCAAACCTTGTGGAGCTCACCTCATCAACATTTATGACTATTTTAAATGGATCACATCTCTGTGGCTTGAAACTCAGAACTGCCATCCTGGGATTTTTGAATGTTCCATGACACACTTAGATATACTAATAAACAACAAACCAGAGAAAATGCCTTAGACTTCATGAACAATCTCAGCACATTTATTCTGGCTGATCTATCGCATGGTAAGTAGTTTATAGAAGACAGGCTCAGTATTGTATCGCATGTCTTCTTTAGACATACAGTGGTCCAGGGAAGCACATTATCTCCTGCAAATTGTCTTTCTTTCAATTCTTCCCCCCCTTCTTCTGCTGCTGAACTTCAGAACTTTTTTCAGCTCATTATTCTAAGCTTCCTTCAGCTGTTGTTTGAGTGTTTCAGAGTCACTTCTGTACTATAATATCTGCCTCCCACAAATGCCTCAGCAGACAGGAGAGAGAACCATTTCATTTTAGATAGAGAGATAATGATCAGATAGAGCTGTTACACTGGGAGAAAAAAATCATCCAGGCCATTTCAATGAAACTTCAGTTCCCCTCAGGCAGCTTGTAAGAAAAAGATATTGGCTCCCCTTACTTGCAGCTCCACCAGAGAGCTGATTATTTAGAAGAATCACTTGGAGGTGTCAAACTCGCATTTGAAAGGGCGCAGCTGTTTGGTTTTGTGGGATTGCTCCCTTTCCCCACCAGGGCTTAGTTTCATAGTTGGTAGGGTCAGAAGGGACCTGAGCAGATCATCAAGTCTGACCCCCTGCCACAGGCAGGAAGGAGTGCTGGGGTCAAATGACCCTCGCTAGGTATCTACCTAGCCTCCTCTTGAAGACTCCCAGGGTAGGAGCGAGCACCACTTCCAAGGGAAGGCTGGAGCTGGGTTAATAACAATAACAAATAGGTAGAACTTTGCAGGGATGGTGGGCCACTTGCTGCCTCCTTGCTCTCCACTGGGTGACTTTGGGCAAGAAAATGCTCAGAAACACCATTTCTATAGAAAAATATCCAGGGACTGTCTATAAAGTCATCATCAGATCTCCCTGGCTCAACATTGAACATGCCCTGTATTATGACAGAGACCAGGCCAGCAACCATAATGGACTATTTTGACCTTAAAGCCTATGGTGCTATGACTACATCACATTTTCAAGGACTATCCCAAACATGATTAGCCCAGACATTTCTAGGTTCCTGAACCTAGAACCATAGCCGAGGCTCTACAGACCTTTGCTGCAGAGACAAGAAGCCAGTGAAAGGATTCATGGAGGCAAAAAAATAAAAGCCCTTCTCGAGGTCCTTCATGGTCCTTTCTACAGTAGGCTGAATGCCTCTTGTGGTGCATGTAAAACTGGCTGAGACTTATGGACACTAGTCATTGTACAGGATCTCCCCTTGATATCCTATACAGGGTGAAACTAAGGGCTGACAGCTCCTACACACCACAGTATGTAATTCACTGAGACCCTCTACAGTCACCTTGGTCACCTTCAGAGTACATAGGTTTGGGTTGGATCAAAAATACCAGTGAGGTGTTAGGAGCTCCATGAGCAACACAGTTGCTTGTGGCTGGGGAGAGAGAAAAAATTGCTAAGAATATTTTTGTAAAGTGTGATTTTTGTTTTACAAGTTGATTTTTTTCCTTATTGTTTTATGGGCTATTTATAACTGGGGACCAGGGAAGGGATTAAGCAAAGCATATTATTACTGTTATTGCTGCTGCTGTTGGTATTGTACTGAGTTGCTATAGAGAACAGGTTGAAAGTCCCCAAAACATGTTAATTGCAACATAAATCAAAGACTGGTCAATGGAAATAGAAGGCTGCTCTATTCTCTTTATCTGCCCATGGTGCTGATTTCAGGGAACTTTCTGCTGACACACAGCAGCATAACTAACTAGGGTGGATGTGAGGGGCACCCATCCATGTGCCAAGTTTGGAAGGGTGCCAGAATTGCAACCCACCCCCCACAGAATCCCTATCCCAGCAGCATACCCATCCTGGGAATTTAGATACAGTCCTTGGCTGCTGTTGCTGCTGCTTTAAGACCAACAGCCAGGGTGGACAATGTATGTGATGGTGGTGGCGGCAGCAGCAGCTCAGCCAGGGGCTGTTAGGAGTTTGTGGCATAGGTAAGACTGTTGCTGCCACCCCCACTCTCTTGGAACCCACCCACTCTCATCCCCCATCCCCAGCTGTCCATTGGCTGGGTTTGCCCCAGATGCCAACTCTTCTTGTTACACCACTGCACTGATACAGGCTGGGTCAGATTCTGATGCCAACCTACTTTCCTGCTTTCAGAACTATCAAACAACAAGCAGTAGTGCCTTGCTTTGCAGATTTGCTAATTCAGCAGAAATCTATTAACACAGCCCCATTTAGTACTCAGAATTGCTCATTAAGGGAGCTGATCTGAGAGTTTCTGATATGAAAATGACATGAGGAAGCACTTGCTTTATCACTGCCTCTTTTCAGTCAGCTTATCTTAATGGTGAAGGATTCTAAATCGTGTAGAAGAGCTAGATCTGAGCCCAGTTTCAAAGTGGAATGAAAGCCCGCAAGCTCATCAGGAGCAATTATAGGAGTCTATTACTGGTGAAAATATAAACTGGGAGTGATTTTCTGGTCCTATTTAAGTCCATAGAAAACCTTGGGCTGACTTCAGCAAAGTCAAGATTTCATAGCAGTTGGGTCATATTCTATTGGGGCGGGGGGTAAAAGGAGATCATTAGATGTGGAAATTGAACCTAGGATATTAAGATCTAGGAAGCACAATCTTACACTGGGTGAGCTAATAGGCAATGCTGTATTGGCTGGAAGGCTGGCAGATTGCAGTAGTCTTGCCATCGGTGGGTGGCCGAAAGTCACACAGAGTGAGTATGGTACACAAGCCACATGCATATCACTAAGAGTTGTGATGCAACAGAAAGTATTTCTCATTCACATACAGCTAGAGCCTCAGCTGTCATGGATCAGTGGAGCCATGCTGATCTACAACAGTTGGGGTAAATAGATAGAACTGTAAGTTTCATTTTCAATAGCACTGATGGAGCAAAGAACTCCTTCATGCTACAAGTGGAAAAGGGACATGCCAGCTTTGGCCAGCTTTGTTTCCGAGTCAGAGTATATTTCCTACCCCTAGAGCTTTATTGCTTTGAATGGAAACTGGTATTTGTACAAATGATGATAGAATCACACTGCTCTTGATCTGCAAGAGCACAGACACTGGGCAGAAGATACTCTGGAGGAATAGTGTCTCCTGAATTCATAGAGATCTTTTGTAACCAGATCTCTGCTTGTCAGAAGGTGGCAGATCTAGCCAAACAGAGACTCTTTCTCTTTCAGGAACTGTTCTGCCCAAGAGTGCTGTCTCAGTAAGTGAGGAGATATGGGGCCTACTGTGCCCAGTTTGGAGTGATTCCATTTTTTTGCACTTGCTTTTGCAAATCCTCTTGCAATGATATATGTTAGTAGCCAAGCTGATCAAATTCTAGTTGCCACCAAAGAACAGTCCTTAGTGGACTTCCTGCAGCATATGGCGAAGCATACAAGTGAACACAGCTTCCCGCCCAGTGCATAGAGTAAAACTTCTCTGGGAAAAAAAAGGATCCTCTCATCTCAAAGGTATGAGCTTCTTAATTGCCATTGAAATATTGCTGCTTAGCAACAGGACTCCTGGTACTAGACTGCAAGAGCTGGTTGAGTTATCACTGTGCTTTGTCATTGATTTGCTCCTGATTTCATAGATTTCATAGACATTAGGGCTGAAAGGGACCTCGGAAGATCATCGAATCTAGCCCCCTACCCGAGGGGAGGAAGTCAGCTGAGGTCATAAGATCCCAGCAAGATAAGCATCCAAATTTCTCTTTAAGGCATTCAATGTAGGTGCTTGAATCGCGTCCAATGGCAGGCTGTTCCAGACCTTGGGGGCTCAGATAAAGAAGTTCTTATGTCCAGCCTGAAATGATCTTGCAGGAGTTTATAACCATTTGACCTCATCATCCCTTGGGGCACTCTGGTGAGCAAATGTTCCCCCGGTCCTGGTGAACACCCCTGATAAACTTATAGGTGGCCATCAGATCGCCTCTGAGCCTACGCTTTTCCAGGCTAAAGAGCCTCATGGCTCTCAGCCTGTCATTGTAAGTTCTGCTTTCCTGACCTGTGATCATCCACGTGGCTCTTCTCTGGACTTTCTCAAGCTTCTCCACATCCTTTTTGAATTGTGGAGCCCAAAACTGGGCACAGTACTCCAGCTGCGGCCTCACCAAGGCTGAGTACAATGGGAGACTGACATCCCAGGATTTGCTTGAGAAACATCTTTGGATGCAAGCCAGCAGTTTGCTCACTTTACGAGCTGCAGCATCACTGAAGGCTCATATTCATCTTGTGGTCAATCATAACCCCCAAGTCCCTTTCATCCATAGTGCTAGCCAGCGTACCACTGCTGAGCCTATAAGCATGCTGCAGGTTTTTCCTCCCAAGGTAGAGAACCTTGCATTTTTTGGTGTTAAACACCATCAGGTTCTCATCTGCTCATTTCCTGAGCCTGTCAAGATCAGCTTGGATCACCCTCCTGTCTTCGGGTGTGGATGCTTTACCCCAAAGTTTGGTGTCATCAGCGAACTTGGCCAGTCTGCTTCTGACTCCAATGTCCACATCATTAATGAAGATGTTGAACAATACAGGTGCAAGGACAGAGCCTTGAGGGAACCCACTGGTCACAAGGCACCATGATGATCGACTTCCATCAACCATCACCCTCTGGGTCCAACCACGGAGCCAATTCCCCAGCCAGCAGATCATGGTGGACCTGAAGCTGCAGTTGGCCAGTTTTGCCAAGAGGTGATCATGGGATACCAGATCGAAGGCTTTTTTGAAGTTAAGACATATGATATCAGTCTCCTCTCCCTGGTCCAGGTGATATATCACCTGGTCATAAGAAGGAAATGAGATTGGTCAAGCAAGACCTACCCACAACAAACCCATGCTGGCTATCCCTCAGAATGTTGCCATTGTCCAGTCCATTAAGAATGGCCTCTTTGATAATCTTTTCAATGACATTCTCCAGGATAGAGGTCAGGCTGATGGGCCTGTAGTTTGCTGGATCCACTTTCCTCCCTTTCTTGAAGATAGGCACCACATTGGCCTTCTTCCAGTCTTCAGGCGCTTCAGAGCACCAGGAGTTCTTGAAGATCCATGCCAGGGCCTGAGCTCTGATGCTCACCAGCTCCTTGAGTACCCTGGAATGTAGATTGTCAGAGCTGGCTGACTTGAAGGTGTCCAGCCTCTCAAGGTGTTTCTTCACGAGGTTAGCTTCGATGGAGGGCAGGGAATCTCCCCCACCTGGGCCTCCCTGTCCTGTAATGGTCAGGGGCATCCAATGGGACTGATGAAAGACTGATGCAAAGTACTCATTTAATAGGTTGGTATTCACTGGCTTGGAAATGAATGTGTTCCCAGCAATTCTTCCTGCAGTACTTAGGAATGCATATACAAGTATGGGCCAACTCCTCTTAGGCTGCTGTAACTCAAGGTTTCACATTTGAAAGGCATCATGCTTGTACCTCACCCTGGATCTTGTTATAGTGATGATGACATACCTTACCTAATGCAACAATGTGAGAACCTTAAAGTACAGAGAACTGTTTGTCCACTTGAGTTTCTGAAGGAACTCTTTCAACCGAGATTTAGCTGGCCTTCAGCCATTCCTCCTTGACTCTGATATCATCTGCTCTTCTAACAATATAATGGAGCATGGTGGGCAATTTGCTGAGTTAGCATTGATTCAGTGCACCAGTGCCATGCTAGTAAATACTGTGCTTTTGGATGTGCCTTCACTGAAGCACTGGTAAATCAGAGATCCACTGTCAGTATTATCCCACTCTCTAGCACTTGGCCAGAGCAGAATCTATTTCTCTGTCCTGGTTGTACTCTATTGTGCCCTGAACCTTGTCAGTACACTTCTCTTTTTGGGCCCCATTATACTGCTTCTCTCCAAGCCTCTTTGGCAAATGACCTCTATTTTTAGGTTGCTTACCACAGTGAAATGCATCTAGATGGGCACAAACACAGTCCACAATCTCAAATTAATTTGGAGGCATGTGTGATCATACAAGGCTAGCACAACACCAAAGATATTTCCTCCTTTTTTCCCTCCTGTCTTTCGGGAGTGCAGTTTTTCTCAGCCCACTGCCTTTGCTCAGAGAGAGTAGTAGAGACAACATTTCTCTTCTGTTGTTCAGCTTGCATGTTTATGAAACGATTTCTTTTGCAAATAGCCTGGTATTCAGCTATCCCAGGGTTAGAAAGGTGTCAGCTAGTCAATTTTAAAGGCAATTAGGGTCTGGCTCTTTGTTCATTGCCTGCCTCCAGATATGTTGCTTCATTTAAGTCATCGTTCTCTTACTATTGTCTCCCTGGGAAAATAGAGTGCCACTGTGATCTTGGGTTAAGAAGCTAGAGGACTAAATCTGTCCCTATCCTCTACTTGATATGAGGATAAGTACATGGGAGAAGCCAGCCTTTCTTGTCTTATGAAGTTCTCAGACTGTTGAAAAAGGAACACTGACTATATGGGGGGCTGGGAGGCTGTGTAAAATACTGACAATGGGACAGCCTTGAGCTCTAAACTGCAAGACACTTCTGGGGTTCAACCACATTAGATGTTTGATACTGATGACTATGCCTCATGCCACAGATAAGGAACAGCTGGGGTCTAGAGGCTGAAAAGCCCACAGATCCTTAACCAGGTGCCTGAGGCCTGACCCCTGAGGCCACTGGGTTGTGCAGTTTTTGTTATAATGGCTAACTGTGGATGACAAGTGTTGCAATTATTTCTGAAAGTCTGGTTCCCTAAAGAAGTAGGGAGGAATGGGAGTCTGGAGCTGGAGGGGAGGGGTGGGGGTGGAAGGACCTTCTAGTGATGACGGGATCCCTGTAAAGAACTTGGAGTCCACTGCCTCCAAGCTAACAGATCTGTCCTTGTAGCCCAAATAGGAAAGAAAGAGTGAGGTGTGACTGCAGTACATGTAAGCTACTCAAAAAAGCTTCTTTTAGCTCAGGCACCAGCAGCAGTGAAGCACAGTGACATGGGCTAGGGACAGACATTCAAAAAGCCTGAGCCTGAATTGATTCAATCTTTGCAGGTTAATCTAACCTGCCTAGGTTGAACTGGTTTACAACTGCAGAGACATTCCCTCCGGACTGAAAAAAATGCAGGAACATGCCTGCAGTGGCTGGCTCAGGCTAGAAGCTAGAGCAGCTCTCCTTTTGCTTGCACAGAGTTGAGCTGAGGGGCATGGCCAGGCCCTGGCAGGATGCTCTCATTAGGGAGTGGTATAAACCCTCCCCTGCCTGCCCCATCCCAGGCTTTTCCCTGCTCACTACTCATGGGGTGGGAGTGTTGCCAGCCCCCAGCCAGCTGAGGCAAAGGAGGGATGTGTACTCCTGAATCTGTTGATGATATTGAGCTTTTCAATCTCCCTCTCCCTGCTTCCTCACACTGTCTGCAAGTCTGGCAGGCAAGGGAGCCAGCAGGGAGCTGATAACACAGCATTTACAAAACAAAAGTCTCTCTCATTAGTTCAAGCTCTTCTTAAACAGCTTTTTCTGAAGAAGGAATGGGGGGATATTACCACCTGAACTATTGATTAGCTCCAAAAAGACCAAAGTGGATACTGTTCTGTCTGCCTGTCCCAGTGAAATTACAGACATACAGACACCTCTCAGCATTAGCTAGCACACCACATGCCTAGGGTCCATGTGGCTGGGGTCCGTGCTGAGGGAAGGAGGGAGGGGAGTTCCCTGCTTGAGCAGCGAGTGGGGGGGAGGGGAAAGCCAGGCAGACTGCAGTCTCAGCCAGAGCTCTGGCTAGGGAGCAGAGGGGTCTGCCTGTTCTCTAAAACAGAGCCCAGCCCAGGGCTGCAAAGTATCTGGGATGCTGGGGGACCCCCTTCTTAAACCAAGAAGGGGGTCTAGAACAGGCCTTACATAAACCATTTTGACCCAAATCAGGTAAGTCTGATACTACATTCAACCAGGTTTGTCTTAAATCAGTTTTGGCCATGTTGAAACTGGTTTATGTGCACCAAACGTATGTTCTTTTACACGTTTAAACCAGTTTCTGATCACTTAAACCAGTTTATGTGTAATGTCTGTCCCTAGCCATGGACTTCAGCCGCTGAGGATGTATCCAGAGCACAGTGCAGGATCATTTATTCCCCATTGAAGCCTATGCTGCTACAGGTTGTCACTGCTTGAACCTTCTAGCTGGAAACAGTCTCAAGTTGCCTGCCTAGATACAGGGTAGTCATGCTTTTGGAGGTGGAAGCCTTCTGCTTCCAAATGACTCCATGTTGCTCTTCAGTCACTTCTGCTGCAGTGTCAGAAGTGTTACCCTGCTCTGGTTTTGCAAGCTTCTCTTTCCATTTTCCCCAAGAAGAGGAGTCTCGGAAAGGTGATCATGAAAGAATAAAATAGACAACATCAACTGAAGAAAATATTGTGGAGTATGCAGGGTCATAGATTTTGTGCACAAAAGGGGACCTTTAGAGATGGTCTTCTGCCTATTCATCAACCCTTTCACCCTGAAGGGTTCCTTCTTTTTGCCTCATTGCTTGGCCTAGAACATTTTTTAAAGACTCCACACATGATTTAAAAGCTTCAGTGACAGAAGCCCTGCCTATACTGCCTCTCTGTCAGACCCAGGGGTACTGCTGCAGAGGAAATAAGCCCCTGATCCCACATGCTGCTACTCTGCATCCACCCAGTCCTGGCAGTTAAAGAATATAGATGGGTGAGCATATGGCTGCTCTAAGGCTCTGTGTCTCAGGAAGGACGGAGAACAGTGCCAGGACATGTCCTTGGGACAATGCAAAGCTATCTGCACTGCCTAATTGCTGGGTTTGGGTATATGTTGACCATATGGCAGGGCTTATTATATAAACATAGCCTGAGATTCTACCATGGCCCTAGATCAGTTGTTCCAGTGGTTAATTACCCCCACCTCCAACTCAAAATTAGCACTTTGTTTCTACTCCTAATTTGTTCAGTTTGAGAGTCCATCACTTGAATGTTTGTTTTGGTTTGGTCTGCTAGAATAATGAGCCCTGTGCTTTATAAAGCTACTTAGAGATCAGTCACCTCTTAACTTTGCCTTGGAGACGAGAACAAGATTGATCAATCATGATCCAGTGGCTTTTTGAAAGTAGAGATCATTCTTACAGCTCTTCACTTCATCCTCCTATTTTTGCTACATCCTTTTTAAATGCGTGGGCAGCAGAAATGGCTATGTTATAGACAGAGGCAGTAACAGCTCTCCTTGCTTGAGAATCACCTGTTTACATAGATCAAGTGTTCACATAAATCCTTTCACCCACAGCATTATGTTGCTTTCTGTATCTGGTGATGCCTGGGTGCAGTGAGGTTAATTTGTACTGTGCTCTGGAAAATTAGATTTTATTTGTTGGTGACCTGGCTCAGTGCTAAAGATTCAGACTTGCCAACTGGTTTTCATCATCCTGATGTCCTGCTGAAGTGTTGATCACAGGCTGCTTTGGAAGGACATGGCATAATAGTTGTGGAGAGACAATCATGTGTGACATTGTTTGCAGCAGCTTACATTTACTGAAATATATGACAGTAGCCATTGTGTGTCTAATTGGTTCACTATAGAGCCAGGACCACCATTTTATTTTTCTTGGTGTCCTGAGGAACAGTAGCTGACTGGTGAGGACTAGACCCTGGGAGATGGTATTATTGCTTTATGCTGTGGTATAGGACAAACCCTGTCAGCATGACTCTATGGAAGACACGTGGTAGCAGCTCTGGATCTACTCTCATAAATCCACCATAGCTTGCATCTTCACTGGTTACCTGTGGGCATGCTTGTAGGATAGCAAACTTATATTGAAAAGAAATACATTTAGAAACATTCTGTGCTACAAGAACAGAAACCCTTTTAAGCTGCTATGCAGTAGTGGCAGGAGTGTGGGCACGCAGCAGGACTTCTGTGGGAATAGGCATTTCATTTGTATGCTGCTGTCCCAGCAGAACTCCCCCATGTTGCGTTTACAGGGATGGAGCATCACAGTTTGTACATTCCTTGCTCAGAAAGGGCAAGGCTCATCATTTTCCTTTTATCTGTGTCTTTCAGCCATTAGCTCAGGCACAGTATTTAAATGAACAACCTTCCTGTGAATCTAGCTGCAATTGCTTCTCATTAGATACCCTTCCGTTTCCTTGTATTTGAGCCAATATCAATATTCAGCCAAGTCCAGGGATAGGGACACAGTTTCTGAATTCTAGACTCATCTTTCATTTACCTAGGGGAAGGAAAATTGCTACTGTTTGCTAATTTAAAGTGGCACATCGTGTATTTATTTTAAGCTAACATATTGACTGTCCATTTTTCCTTAAGAAAAATGTCCCCGGCTATCACAGGATTGTGACCTGTGGTCCAGGCAAATATTTAAATATTGACTCTGGAGGGGGAGCATGAAGACTTCTTCCTTCTTGTCTGTGCCTTATAGATAATTACGAGCCTCTAAGGCCATGAAAGCTGGATGCATTCTTTATTCTGCATCAGGTGTTACTGATATCACCCACACAAAGCAGGATTTTTTTTTTGCTTGGTAAATTTCTGTGTTTCAGCAAAATAAAAACTAAAAAAGAAAAGAAAAACCCTGAGAATGTGTGTTTGATTTAGGACTGCAACCAAGATACTGTGGGAAGGTTATAGCTGATGGGTTGTGACTTTACTCACTTTTGCATGAGCAAAGGGCTGTTAAGAACACAATCAGCCACTATTGCATGACCAAGGCAGAAGAAAGTCTTGAATGTAAATGGTCAGCTCTGCTCTTGTAGTGGGTGACCTGCTCTGTCCAAAGTGGTTGTGCCCACAATAGGAGGTAGCAATAATACTCGGAACAAAGTTGGCTGTTGGAGTAAGCGTTCTACATAATCAATGAGCTTTCACATTACCAGTCAGCTGCTTGGATATAGAGCGGTGGGTTTGAGTTAAGTCTTTGGAGAATGCCAGCAATGCAAAAGGAGGCCAGCATTTCACTGGGGGAGTGAAGGCTTGGCAACTTGCTTTGCTGTATATATGTTGCTACTGATTCATGATTATGCATGTGATTGCATCCTGGTGAATAAAGTTTTATTTTAAGAGTTGATAGATGCTACTTATACACTGCCACCTCCCACTTTGCCTCTCTTATTGAGTAATGATAGTTTGTGTGCTTTGTGGTACCTTGCATGCTTTTAATGGCTGGCTCCCTGAGTGGATTTATCTCCCAGGGTGTACAAGTCTCCTCTTCTGGAGAAGGGAGATAGTTCATCATGGGAGTCTCTGGCCATGGTGTTTCACAGGAGCTGTAGTTTGAGTGCCTTGTTGTTGCTGTTGTTTTGATTTATGTTGTGGTAAAAGGAATCCTAGGGGCAAAAGACTCCCAAGGATTAACATGGCCCCTCATCTGATTTGGTATCAAATGAACTTTAATAGTAATCCCTAGGCTTTATTACAATTTTCCTCCTAGTAAAATGACCTGGCAAGCGGTTCCTTCAGATATTACAACAATGACCTTCCATGGTACCGGCCTCAGATCATCTGCTGGAGTGTGGGATGTTACTTTCTGGATTCCTCATTGTTCAAACAAGAATCCCAAGGGTGGCAACACAAAACTCACACTGTCTCTTTGTTTGTCCACTACTTTTGTAACTTTCTCACCTCAGACTGTTCAATCCTCAAGTTTCTTGCTTTATCTTTTTAGATAAGGTACACCAATCCTATTGGATTTTTTATTTCCTTTCCTTCTAGGGAAACTATTGTACCTGGTAAGCCCATTGTACCAATCACAGCACTCATTTTTCCCAGTGCTTGGTAAGGCATTCTGTACAATTTAATTGCTTAGTTCTGAGAAGGCCTGAAGTTATGCTAAGAGCCTGAGCATAACTCAATTTTCCTGTTACAACATCATGTCCTACCCAGAAAGGCTCAGGATGATTTACAATAAAATACAAGAGAGGGAGTTAGCCATGTTAATTTGAAGTCAGGCAGAAGGTAGACCAAGGTGGCACTTTAGAGGAGTTACTAATAAATCTTTATGCTGTCACCCTGCTCCACCTTCTCCCAATAAAAGACAAATACCTACAGGGTAAGAAACGACAGTAAACTCAAAATTACACCCTCAAACTTTAAAACTTCACCCCATTCCACCTACTCCTGCTTCCTTGCCTATCACCCAGCAAAGCAAGCTCTTTGTCCCATTCCAACTGTGCATCACAACCCACTCATTAGCTTGTGATACCTACTCATGTATCACAACTTATTACACAACTCCTATTCACATCTAGGTATAGACGTCCCCATTCTCCTTCATGAGC
The DNA here is from genome assembly GCA_030014935.1 of Caiman crocodilus. Classification (NCBI taxonomy): domain Eukaryota; kingdom Metazoa; phylum Chordata; order Crocodylia; family Alligatoridae; genus Caiman; species Caiman crocodilus. The sequence continues at coordinate 54,383,642 of JAGPOW010001543.1, forward strand.
TGGAGTCTCCAGCCCAACTAGAATTGTGACTGTAGCACAGCACCTGAACCACTCTGAAACATTTCAATGTTTGTCCAAAATGTTTTCTTCACCCCATAAATTTAGAGTGTAGGTGTTTGTTTCTGTTCAATTAAAGATCAAAATGGTCTACAGAAAGCACTTTTTTGCAGCATATCTGTCTGTGTCTCTGTTTATCTATCTATTAGTTAAATCCAGTCTCTCCTTTGAGCAATAGTTTTAATGGAACACTTTTAGACTAGTCCTGGTCAGCCACTCTTAGGTAAAACCTAAAATCATGAACTTGGGTCCTGAAAGGTTAATGAAGGCAGAAATAACTTGTAAAGACTTCTTGGATGCATGTTAACAGTACTGTAATTACCAAATAATTTCACTGTGGTTTTGCTCTTGTATTACCACCAGTTCATATAACCAAGATGTTAATCACCTGAATGATATACTCCTCCTTACTCATTTGGGGATGGTTTTAATTTATATTATTTCAGTCTAAGAAACACTGAATAAATACATTGTATTTAATCAGGTAGTAGCATCTTCTGTTTATATGAACTAGCAGTAATAGCAGATGTCAAAGAGAGGGACTGTGATGTAATTGCAACTGTAGTTACAACCCTGTTAGCAGAAAGCATAGCTAGCCAATTTAAAAGATGTGTTTTTGTATGGAAAGCTGAATCTGAGTATAGATTGCAAATATTGATTTGGGATTGACAACCACCGTTGGTTTTTTGGGTTTTTTTTGTCCTTTTCATGTCACTGGCAGTAAAAGCTGTTTTGGATCTGGAGCTAGTGGCACTATTCCAGGTGCTATGTGTGAGTCCCTTGCTGTTGTATGAGTCCTTCGATTCTGCTCTTGGCAAGAGGAGAAATGACAATAAGATGTGAACTGCAGGGTGGAATATTTGCTGTGCCAGACCACCTGGGACTGCATGGAGAGCTGGGATTTTTCACTATTTTCCAGGATTTTAAGCTGCTGCTGCATCAATTCTGGCTCAAAGGCAAAAGGAACTCAAATGTGTCCCAAGTTGCAGAAAAGACATGCTTTGCTATAGTCATTGTTCTCTTTCTGTTCAAGGCCAGATACCACCTCTGTTCAGATGTACACACAGAGACCAATGAAGGACTAAGGAAAAATGCCCTTTTCACCGACAGCTTGTGTAAGGGTAAGGACAAACTCTCTTCCACTAGGACTTCTACCCTAAGGCTACTGAGAGTAACTGGACCAGTGCTTCTGTGAAGCAGGTATTCTGGATGCTGTATTCAGAAAGAAGTGTAGGAGTGTGTTTGTTCCATGCACACACTGGCCTTCCAGATGTGGTGTCTAGCCTTGGTGAGAAGCATCACATTCAGAACTCTTGTCAGATCATTAGGTATTTTATATCTCTGTACTTCATTTGTTCTAACCATGTTTAGCACCTGTGCTTCTTGCCCTACTCAAAGCCTGACAAGTGGGCTAAAAAAAGAGGAAAAGTCATCTCTCGGTACTATAACTAAGCATCTTGTACATGCACTTTTTATACAGTTCTATATTCTTCATTAGTCAAACTCATTAAGAGCAAACAGAGTTTTTAACTACATGGAATCATGGAAAGTACACTTAAAAACCTCTCCTTAATTGGCAAATATCTCCTGTAGATTTTAGGGTTAATGGAAATTGATGTGCATGGCACTTATATTGGCATGAAACTTCTGACTCTTTGCAAGCTGCTGGCCAGGGCTACTTTCCCTCCTCCAAGGTAATATGAACTATTCAGGCATCCTCAAACCTGCTGAGCTGTCCAGATTGCTCTGAGCTACTGTTGTAATCTACCCTGTAGCATGTGAGCAGCCAAGGAGAGCAATTCTTCCTTTTTTGGTAGTCTAGGTAGATGTAATGAGCCCTAATGGAGCAGCCTACAAGCATGCACAAAACTAGGCTGGGTCCAAAAATGCACCAATTTGGACTGATAAAGTGAAAATGTGGCTTTGCAAGGTGTTGTTCAGTATGTACACCACTGCCTTCACTAAGGCTTGTAGGTTAGAGTAAAAGGTACCAGTTGCCTTTTAAATTAAACTTCATTGTGAGGTGGATGTTTGTTTTTCTGAGGAAATGCTAGTCACCTTTACTTGTGCAAGTTTAACTCAGGTAGTAGAGGCTTGTACTTCAGTGTTCAAATCACGCTCATGGCCTAACCAGCTGGCTGCTGTGTGGTGCTGGGTTGAAAGTCAGGTTTTGTAGGTGAAGTGTTAGCTGCGAAAAACAGCTAACTCTCTACTTGCCTGAGTAGGAGGAGTTCAAGGTGGGAGTAACCATGAAAATACGCGTCCTTTGGTATAAAACACAAACTCTTATCTTTGAACAAATTAGCAACTCTTGAAAGCACATTTTGCCCTCTGGCCTACCCTTTTGTTGGGCTACATCTTCTGAGACACAGGGCAGAATCTGGCCCAGTGCTACTTAAATGAAAGCATTTTGCCACCCTGGTATTGCATCTGGGAAGCTTCCCCTGTAATACAATCTGGACGACTCTTACACCTCCCTCTAGCTGAACTCAAAGGTCTTTGCCCCCCAAAACCATGGACCTGGTGATCTGGACTCTTCTACTGTTATTTGGAAAACAGTAGTCCCCACATCCCCTCTAGCTATGGAAGTAAATAAGGCATGTCTAGGACTCTTCATCAAGTTACTCTTCTTTTTGACATTGGAAATAATTTTCCTCCCACTTCACTAGTAACTGTCTCCATCAAGCAAACCCTTTTTGACCAAGTTGAATAATATGGAATGCATATATTTATGGGAAATATTGACTACTTAATGCAAACCTTCCTTTGGCATCCCCTTGTCATGTGTGATGAACTCTTGTTCTGAGAAGCTGAGACATTTAAGAACCTTTAAATTGTAACAAACCCCTCAATCCCATTCCTACCTCTCTGGGATTTGAAAAATGACCATTAAATATATAGCTTCCAGTCTGACTGAGACTTGTGCATTAAAAATGTCTAAGCCTTGGTAAAGCCAGGCAAACACACAAGCTATGAGTGGTAGGCCTGTCTGCAGTGTTTGGTCTGTAGGCCATTTTCTCCTTGGCCTCCACCAGATTAGCAGCAAGAAGGTGAACTAGAGGTGAACATGATATTGTTGACTGAGATGCAGATACAGGCCTCCTAAGAAATGAAGTAAACTGTCAAGTTCGACTCACATAGGATATCAAACTGCTCTGACTAATGCATCTGAGTCATTACTGACACATTAGTCAAGATAAAGCCAACGGCTTTAAGTCAGACAGGCCAGATGCTCAGACACTGGTGTCAGTGAAGCTGTTTGGGTTTACATACCATTGAGATCAGCCCTACTGGGCACATCTACATGAGATGCTTACTGTGCAGTAGCCTAATAAGACTGTGCAGTAGTGTGCTGGTCAAAAACTGTGCTAATAAGATACTGCACAGTGTTACTAGGGTACTGCACAGCAAGTGTCACAAAAAAGCTGTGAACCAGTGCTACTGAGCAGTAACTGTATTTACTGTGCAATTAGTTAGCACTTCATTAAGCAAGCACTAAATTAAATGCGCAGTAAGTACTGCACATTAATGAACATGTGCACAAGTCCACTGTCTTTCAAGCTGACAAAAAATAGCAGTGAGAAAGAAGGTTATTGCTGGGGAGGCCTCTGTGATTTTCCCCTGCACTAGCTAAAAACACTCTCTTGTTCAGTGCTAATGGTGTGATTTCCTAAGACATCATCCAGGAGTGACAGTCTGTACTGTTTAAAGGGAGACATTTAAACTGTCACTTGTGCTGTGAAGGTGTTCAAACATACTAAATGGGTCAAGATGTTAAAACAAATATTTCTACCTGCAGCCAAGGCTTGGGATTTTGACTCGGCTGTACCAAGACTCCTGCTGAGAGATAAAGCTGGAGGGTCCTGCCTAAAGGGTCTTGCCTGTTTGCTTAGGATTGGACGGATTGCCATCTTTGGGTCTGGAAGGAATTTTACCCCACGGTCAGATTGGTATGACTTGTGGGGGATTTTGCCATCCTCTGTAGCAGGGGGTGTTCTTCTACCTGGGATCTCTTGAGCATATATTGACAATTTTTTATAGAAGCAAGGTGTTGGCTGCCCTTGTTCCCCTGCTTCACCTCTGGCAGGTTAGTGTGTTATGTGTTCTGTTGTGTTAGGGTTGGTGGTAGTTTTACAAAGAGTTTAGATTATGGATTTGTATAGGATGGTTTGGATAGGGATGATCCTGCCTTAGGTAGGGGTTGGACTAGGTGACCTCTGGAGGTCCCTTCCAGGCCTACTTCTCCTGACTCTATGATTCTACCTGAATTTATAAAGTAGTGTAAGTGAATGAATATATGACTGTGGTAGCATTGAAGCTTCCCCCCCCCCCCCCCGATAACAGCAGCAGAGTGACCAAGGGTAGAACATTTTTGCTAATTATGTGCCCAAGGAACCAATTTTGATATCCAGAGACCTCACTGTGAGGTAAACACCATTCTCCATGTTTTATAGATGGGGAAACAGAGGCACAGAGAAGTGAGGTGCCTTGTTCAAGGTCATACAGTAAAGTGGCAGATAAAAACCATGTCTCCTGAACCCCCAGCCAGGGTGGTCCAACTGGTGGCTTGCAGGCTGCATGTGGCCCATGTGGGTTTAATTCACAGCCAGTAAATTCCCACCCAGCTGGCGCTTCCCCCCACTTGCTCTGGTTGCAGGAGCAGCCAGGGTCTCTGAGTTCCCTTCCTCTCCTCCACCTTCTACTTCCTACCCCCACCCTACTAGTGCAACCTGCAGGGTGTGCAGTTCTCAGCCCTTTAGAAGTTGGACAGCCCTGTCCCAGACAAAATGCCTTACAAATTAGCCTATGCTGCCTCAGTGATACTGGATTTTGAATTCCTCTCACCTCTGTCTTGAAAAGTGTTTAGGTTTGGAGTTTTGAAATTCAATGGTTGAATTCCCTTAAACTTCTTGGAAATTTCCAGCCAAGATGGCACATCACCCCAAGACAGCTTAGGTGACTATCTCTGCAAGTGCCTCCGTAGAGGAAAAATATGGAGAAATCAAGTCTGGGGAAAGATTTCCCTCCCTCCTAGCTCCTGATACTGCACACTCTTCTTCCCTTAGAAAGTCTCAGGGAAAAATGCATAACAAGCCTAGGAAGGAGAAAGATGAGCCACATGATGCTGAGCCTGTTGCAGCTCTGAAGAGTTCCTTGTCAGCCTGAGCTTCTGTGAAAGTCACACTCCTACTTCAGTGGTGGTGGAGCAGGCAGGCTGGTGAAATGAGATGGACTAAGTTGTTTAATGTGGACAGAAGCATCAGATTTCACAGCTGGGAGCTGACTTGCTTTGAAACACAAACCTGCTGCCATCCCAGGAAAGGTAAAACCATACTTGGGTTGCAGCAAGCAGGAAAATTGACCTGAACAGCCAGGGGAATGGCAAAAGTAGGAATTAGCTCTTAAGGCACAAAAGGGTGGGTGCAAAGGGGAGGACCTAGAGATGGGCATATTGGAAAACTGTCAGCTCTGAAATAACTCAAGGCAAGATGAATAGCTCAGTGGAAGAAAGTCTCCAAATGGAGGTTGCACTAGGCTGTGACATGCACAAAGGGCCTGCCCTGGAAACCTCTGAGTCCTATGATTAAGGAGAAGCAAAACTATACTTAAAGACCCAAGTGAGTACTAGGATCTTAGACACAGTGGAACAAGCATCTAATTTTCTCAGCATTAATGAAGACTGGTGCATGGTGAAAACCCAGATAAGTGTCAGGAGAGCAGCAGAGCAGCTCAGCCCCTATTAGGGGACAAGAACAGAAAAGGTTTAACTCTGCACACTGCCTCCCAACAGCCCCCGTGCCTAAGGCTCTGCCTTCAGTCAAGTCTGCTGCATTCTGATTCACCTCTTGGGATGATCTGTCTTGCTTAACAGCATTGGGCTAGGCCTTCTGACCGAAGTATGCCGGACTGCTTGGCTTAGGGACTTGTCCCACTCCATTGGTTTGGCGGGACTGACAAGTAAGGTTGTTTTTCAGAGACAAGAAACCACCAAGTAACATGTAGCCAACTTCAGAAGGGATTTATCCAACTGTTTTACTGGCTCTTTCATTGCTGTCCCTGGCAGCATAAAGCAGCATGGTTTACTGGGATGCAGGTAGCTGAGAAGGAACAGGAGTCAGGACTCCTGAGCTCTTTTATCAAGGTTTCTCCTTCTGTCTTAGTTTCAGCCAGGTTCATATTTCTAGCCACAAATTTTCCTTTAGTGCACAACAAATGGTCATTATAATAACTCTCCCCAACCTCACATCGATGATACTGGGCACTCTCTGCAGCCAGTCCTCCATCACCTTGGAACATAGTTATGCAGGGCATGGAGTGTGGGTTAATTCCCAGTAAATATAAGCCAACTCTGAACATTTGTCAGTCAATCCAGGAGCCAATTTTAACAATTTGTGAGAAGTATTCTGCCTCCATGCCATTACTGGGAGTCAGCTGTCCTTGCCAATCTCAGCAGCAAGGCATAGGTGTTTTAAAGATGGAAAGTAGCTTCTTCTTTCAAGGTCAGTGGTCATCTGAGATTCCCAGGCTAGCGGTCAGTTTCTCCCACCCTGCCATAGATCAGACCTATCTGTGATGAACTAATTGAATCTTCAGGTGATAAATACTGAACAGCTGGGATGCTCCCTTCTACCCAAGAGTCCCATTTGCATGAACACCTGTGCTTGCAGCTGCAGCCATGGTAATAATCACATGGACTTAAATCTCCTTCATTAATACTGATGACTGGTCAGGTGGCTGTGTGGTACCTCTTGGCAGAGTGTATATTCATCACTTACTATTTACAGATTCACTGGGACAAGCATTAGGTAACAGATTGGCAATACAGAGGCACTAACAACCCTGGCTGAGCAATTCCACTGCACATTTATTACTAGCATTTTTATCACAGTGATTTGCATGCAGATGCCTAGGAAGGATGTGTGCCTGGTTCCCCTGGCTCTCCCAGTGCTTTAATTAAAGTATTGATGGGTAACCTGAGGATCCCATTTAAGTAGGAGTCTTCTGGCCCAGCGCCTATAGCAGGGGCTCTTCCTTTAACTGCACTCTTTTCTACATATATAATGCTCTAAGGTTCAGGTTAATAACTATAGTATCTCTATGAGTGCTATGAAGATGGTGATTTATACCCTAAACTTAGGTAGAGCAGAGCAAAGGAAGAAGTGTGACTGGTTGCAGAGTGTGTTGCAAATCCAGGCCCCAGCTGTGAGAATCTTGCCATGAAACACCAAGGGAGGCCTTGTCTAGGCCAGGGTGGACCACTTGCAGCAAGAGTGCCACAAGTGGCAAGGGCAGCCTCTGTGTGTGGCACTCAGCAGATCAGGGAGGGGAGGAAACAAGAAGGAGAAAGCAGACCAGGACACCAGGCAGGTAGCACAGGGCAGGAAGCAGAAATCAGAGTAGGGGATTGTACAGAGGAAGGGAATTGGGGAATGACTCAGGGAGGATGAAGGGCTGCCTAAAAGGTTGCTCCCTCCTTGGTCTGGGCCTGGGGCAGGTCAGATCCAGAAGCTGGTCAGATCCAGGACCCTACTCTGTTTCATCCTGCCTGCAGGGCTCCCCTTGGGTCTAGAAATGTGGTAGCATTTGAATGTGAATCCTGGCTGCCAAATTCCTGGACCTACAGGGAACCTGGGGCCCTGCACTAGTCCTGGTGTGTGGGGCTGAGTAGGAGCGGGGCTGGGCCCAGGGCCTCAGCCTGGCACATAGGGATAGGGACAGGGCCAAGCCCCAGGGCCCAATCCCAGCACACGAAGGCCCATCTAGCCCGCAGACTGACCCCATGAGGCCCATGGGGCCAAAATCTTGAGCACTGCTGATCTAGTCCAGGAGGGGAACTTGGGGACACTCACTCAGAGCCAAGTCATTTGCTCTGATAGGAGATGGCAGAAATATTTTATACAAAATGTTATATTAAAAAGGTCCTTTTTTATTATGGGATGTAAAATTTGACATTATCTAAATATCCTGGGGGCTTGTTTTGTTTTTAAATAACTCACCTGTGGCATTTATTATCATGGGAAGAGAAGGAAATGCCTTTTATAGAAATTATTTTTCAGACCCCAAGAAAGGAAATAATTGAATTTCCTCACGCAAGATATTTACCTGGCTGCTCTTCTTTTTAGCCCTGCAGTGAACCGAGAGTCAGGGGGGAAATAGCTCTGTGAAACATTGTACTACAAGGCAGCGGCACAGGGAGACGAAGCCACAACAGATTTACCTACACCCTGCCCCACAAGGCTGGGAGAACAACACTGCGCAAATCCTGATCAGGTCCTATTAAGGGCCACAGCACTGAATGAGCTCTGTCCCTGCTATCTTAGTGTGCCTGCTCTTGTTCTTATTCAACCCAAGGATTGGGAGGTATTTGGAAGGAAGGAGTGCATACCCTCCCACACAGAGCTCTAGTGAAAGCAGCAGAGGGTATACACATTTCCCTTGCTTTATGCAGGTTCTGTACATGCACATTCATTCGTATGCAATGACCCTTTTTATACCTAAAATTCATTATATCCAAAGTAAATTCACTCTTATGCAATCAGTGTGGTGGAAGCCTGCAGTCAACTGCTTTTTGCAGTGCATTGTGGGAGTGACGCACACCAAAATATGGTCTCCTATGTGGATCTGTGCTCCTCGCTTGTTGTCTGCAACATGTGTTTCTGTAGTTGCCATCCTCATTATGCTAGTGCCCTGTGCTTGTGTGTACTGTCTGCTGTTGGCGAGTACCAAAATTGTCTTGTAAAAGTAGTAGAAATGGGTCTCTGGGTCAGGACAGTTGAGGGCTGGGAACGTATTCCTATTTGGTGCATTGTAAAGCGGGTTCCTTTTATGCAAATTCAAGTTGTGCACTGTTTTCCAACGCATGTACAGCATAAAGTGAGGGAAACCTGTACTTGCTATCTACCGTGATGAGCTAGGAAGCAAGCTTCTTTCTCAGGCTTTGCTCCTTCTGCCCACCTTAATTGTGGCTGCTCCACTGGGTTGATAGGAGACAGCTTTGTGTGGCGTTTGTTGGAAGAATGCATATTCCTCTTGGGACCCCTCCAAAATAGGCCTCCCGCATCTCAGCCACAGGGGTCTGGTGCCCTGAAGGGATTGCCACTATGACCATGGGCAGGAAGGAGGCAGGGCCAGATTAACACAGGGTTGAATCCCAGGCTTGAGATCCTGCTGTTTTGATTGGTGAAGCCCATCCACCAATCAGGAGGCAGCAAGAGAAATAACATCATGCCCCTTTTCTGAAGGGAGAGGAGGAAGAGCTCTTCTGGACCTGATTGAAGACTGCAAACTGTCAGGTCTGGATGACTTCGGGACCGAGCCCTGGAGCGTATAAAAGGAGCTGTGTGCTCAGCTCAAGGAGAAGATCCCTGGAGGACAGAGAAGAGGGAAGAGCAGGGCTTTGAAAAGATGAGGGGAGCTGCTCTGCAGGGCACAGCAGAAGCCTAGGAAGAGCCCCTGAAGACTTCTATCAGTGAGGAGAGGGGGACAGCTCCAGCGGTTAGGCTTTCAGTGCACAGCATGGTGCACAGTGTCCAGACCCTGGGAGCTGCAGGAGGCAGCTCAGGTCTGTAACCTCTGGTGTGCGGCCAGAGACACAGTGCACAAACTAGTGCACAGAACAGGATCTTTAGAGCCCCTGAGGTGGCTCAGGTCCTCAACCCCTGGAACAAGGCTGGGAGCTTGGTGCACGAGGGTGAGAGACCCTGGGAGCCACTTGAGGTGGCTTGCGTCTACAGCTGCTGACACGGGGCAGCAGGTCAGTGCCGATGATGCAGCTCAGAGACTCTGGGAACAGACCAAGCCCTAGTGCTGCACAAGGCTGTCCAGGCCTCCAACCCCTAGCATAAGGCGAAGCATACACTACACACAGCAGTACCTGTGGCCTTAAGCCAGGATGGTGGCAGCAGAGTCAGGTGGCAGGAAAACCTGAGCTACGTGTATTATAATTATTGAGTGAAAGAAGGTAATATAAATATACTGTATTAAGTAGGAATCCATGAGTTTGCTTGCTTAGGGCCTACTAAAGTGTTAATCTGGCCCTGGAAAGAGGTCATTCCCCCTGCTGCTAAGCGGTATTCTCCCTTATAAAAGTAAGGGCAAATCTGTACATGGTGGATCCCCTAAACATGTGGTTCTAGAAGGCAAAATCTACTCTGCAAGAGGCAGGTGTGAACCAAGAAATCAGATTTGGAAATGGAACCCAGTAGGAATTCCCCCAAATTGGTGGGCTGTTTGTAGGCAGGTGGCTTTGCTTTGGGATGCACATCTAGGCTGATTTGGCCCTCACTGATGCCATGATAATTCCTATTGACTCCTCATTCATACCTGCAGGTGCTCAGTGTGAGTACAACACCACTGATATGTTATGGGAATGGCTGTGCCAACTGTGGCATCCATGTTCACTAATCTCCAACTGGCTGCTTCTCCTTGCAGCCCCTTTCCCATGTTGCTTTGATTGTTGTTCCCCTGTTGTTACTCTGTGATGCAGGTCAGAGGTGGAAGGAAATAATATTGCTCTATGGAATTCCCAGCCTCTACAGCAGCCCTCTCCCTGTAGGAAACAAAGTATGAACGTGGCAGGGCTGGCAGCAATCTGTACTGGTTGGTTTCAGCTTCTTATTGCTTGCATTATTTATTTTTTCTGGTATAAATGTCTGGTAATGTCCATATCCATCCACTTGCCTTGGCTGTCTCAACACTGAAGGCAGAGCCCAGAGCATTCCCAGAGCAGACAGACTAGTTTGTAGAAGTGCTGGAGGTTACATCCTGCAGGAGGAGGAACCTTCCTGGCAACACTTTTTAAAGATGCAGAGTCTGCCCTGAAAAATTAATGACTGCAAAATGCTGTTCTGAGCCAGGGATAAATCCCCTTCAGTCTGGGTTGATTTAATAGTCTCCACTGGTGACAAAGAGTCTCCCCATCTCTTTGTCAAATGTCCCTTCTGCCCAGGAGGGACAGCTGAGATCATCAGAAAGTCCTTGGCTTACTGGCTGTAATAGCTGTTACCTTAGTGAGGAATAGAGTAAGGGTATCTTCAAGAAACAGTCTTTATCCATCCAGCTGTCTGCTAGAGGTAAAGTTTATTGATGTCTGGGGTAGGATAGAAGGTCTAGCTTAGTGTGAAGTAGATGGTCAGCCTAGGCTGATGATGTATTTCACAAACTGGCTGGCTGGAAAATCACCAGAAGCTGCCTTGTTTGTGCTCTCTAATTCGGGCTGTTCTATGTGGTATTGCTTTCAAATTTGCATCACCAAGTGTCCGAGTGCTAAAATCAGGTGGGAAAGCCAAGAGAGCACTGCCAGCATTTTCTGCCAGGCACAGTATTATTAATGTTACTCCGTATAGCCTAGTGTTCTGAGACTGACACGCTAGGTATTAGCACTGGAACAATAAGGCAACATGAATCAAGCCAATTCTTGGGATGCGTAATGATCCCTGGGGAACAGGGTTAGAGCTAAGATCAAGAGTTCCTCTGTCTTGGTACTTATAGAAATTCTCCAGGTATTTCAGTGAAGTGGAGAAATTTCAGTATCCATTTTAGCTGCTGGTTTGTTGAGATTAAAGAAAATTTCTGTGTTATTTATATTAACCTTGAGGGCAGAGCATTGTCCAGCACAATATAGTGCAGTTAGGACCTTTTATGGAGAGTGCAGGATGGAGGAGACTAATAAACAGAGAAATCATTGGCAGACGTGATGTTATTTTGTACTTGTCTGTAAAGTTGTTGCAATCAAATCTTCTCTTTCCCCCCACCATGATAAAGCATATGACTCAGTTTGCAAAGTAAAGAAGTCCAAAAATGCTAGGGAACCCTGGATTTCAGGTTGCTGGGGAGATCTTCCTTTGCCCCTGCCATGTGCATCATCCTTGTACTGTTGTCATCTAGGGCCCTGGCCTTATGCTGTGTGCACAGAGGGTGGTGCTCTCTGAATGAGACGCTAGTTAGTATTTTCTGGTTTTCTGTGGCTAGGAAAAGCATATCCTTTATTTGTGCAGGCCAGATGACCCTTGAGGTCCATTCCCATCTTGTGGCTCTATAGAGGGGAGTGGGCACAGACCCCACTTCTAACCCCTTCCACCTGTCCTTTGCCCAGGCCTGCATGTTCCACTTCCCAGCTTCTCTTGCCAGTCCCTACTGTGTCAACTCTGGCTTGCTGTTGAATGGTCTTATTCAGATATTCCTACTGTCCCTTTTTGGCAGCCTCCTGGTTTGAGTTCCATGGGTTTTCCTTCCCCCAGTGGGCTCCTAGTCCCAGTCTCCCTTCTTGGTTTCCCACTTGATGTCTCCCCTCAAGGCTCCAGTCCATCTCCCCACACTGCCCCACTCACTGACCCATTCCTTTCACAGCCCTCCAAGTTCCCCTTCCACCTGTAGTACTTTGTCTCAGTTTCCCTCTGTTCTTGCTTTTCAGTGTAGTATTTGTACCTAGCCAATCCTCATCTCCTGATCCAAATCTGCTGGCAAAGAGTTACTTTTCTTGCCTTCATGCGCTCAGAGCAAGAGTCCACCTGTGTACAGGTGGATACAGAGCATTGTTCCTTGTAATGATACAAGTCATAGTTTCGAAATAACAGGAGACTGAGGGAGATGGGAATTTGGAAATAGGCTCTCAGTTAGGAAACATCTAGTTAGTTACAGAGGGAGATTGAAGGCCTGCAGGGGCTCATCTAGTGCTCCACAATAACACTTCTTGTTAGTTCTTCCCATTCTTTATATGCTTGCATTTATTAAACCTGATGATCATTATTTGGTGTCAGCAGTGGTGAATGAGAAAGAACGTGAAAGAAACAGAGAAGTATAAGTCATTCAAACTTTTGAAAAAATTATATCTAAAGATTGGTCAGAATACAAAAGTGACTGCAACCTAGATGTAACAGATTTCTGGAATTGCAAATATGAACTACCAGTGGTAGAAACGATAGTTTTTAAAGGCAGTAAGTTGGTGATATCAAGGAGCCTCTGAAAGGCAATACCACAGAAGATCCATGAGGGCCATTTAGAAATCAAGAAATATAAAAAGCAAGCATGAGAACTGATGCAGTGGCCCAGGATCCGTAATGACATTGCAAACATATAGTGTAAAACTGTTACACCTATTTAAAGTTTCAATCATGTTATCAGGGCAAGCCAGTATAACCTCATCCAGCTCCATCCAGAACATATGAAAATTTGTCATGAATTATATTTATGTGGAAATTAAAGACTTATTCAGTAGTTACAGACTATTATTCCATGTATCCAGAAGTATGAACTTTGTCCCGTACTACTGAGAAGCCAGCCTGAAGGCTATACTTGCAAGGTATTGGATCCCAGAGGAAGTTTTTAGTGACAGTGGGCCTCAGTTCTCTGGTTCTGAGTTTAAGTAATTTGCTGAGGATTTGGACTTTCAGCACAATACATCAAACACTAATTATCTGCAATAGATTGGCCTTGTGGAAGTCTATTCAGACCATCAAAAACCCTCCTGAAAATTCAGAGACATGTAAAAAGATCTTCAGAAAAGGGGGAATAGGAAAGTGAATGGTAGAGTGATGTGCTAGTAACCTCTCCTCTGTAGGTGGGCATTACTGGATTTGGGGATTAATTGATTTTGTGTTAACGGATTATGTAATTCTTCATAAGAGAGAAGATATAGTGATAGAAGTTGTAGTTTAGAGATGTTCCCTAACAGGACACTGGGGGAGCTGGGAATATGGAGATAGTCCCTCAGGGTGCATCTAGTGAGTCAGTCAGAGAGTGAACCAGAAGCCTGCAGAGGCTTATCTACTGCTCCACAATAAAACTTGTTAGTTCTTTTCATTCTTTATATGCCTGCATTTATTGAGCCTGGTGATCACTACATTCATAATTTTGTAGTTGTTAGGGGCTGGAAGGGAACTTAGAGATCATCAGGTCCAGCCCCCCTGCACTTGGGCAGGAAAGACTGTCGGGATCAGATGACCCCAGCAAGATGAACATCAAGACGCTTTTTGAAGATCGCCAGGGTAATGACTGTACCACCTATGGGGGAAGCCTGTTCCAAACCCTCAGCACTCGACTTTAAAGAAGTTTTTCCTGATGTCTAGCCTGAAGCAATCCCCAATCAGCTTGTGCCCGTTATTTTTTGTTCTCCCCGGGGGGTCTTGGTGAATAGATGCTCCCCCAGGCCCTGATGTATGCCCTCGATATAGGCTGCCACCAAGTCCCCTCTGAGTCTTCTCTTCTCCAAGCTGACACAAGTCCCAAGTCTTTCAGCCTCTCCTTGTATGACCAGGTCTCTAGGCCTCTAATCATGCACATGGTCCTCCTTTGGATTCTCTTGACCTTCTCCACATCATTGCTGAAGTGCAGCACCCAGAACTGGATGCAGAACTCCAGTTGCGATCTCACCAAGGCCGAGTAGAGACGGAGAATGGCATCCTTAGTCTTGCTCGAGATGCCTTGGAAGATGCATGCCAGTATTTGATTAGCTCTGCTAGCTATGGCATCACACTGGGGGCTCATGTTCATTTTGTTGTCTATCATAACATCCAGGTCTCTTTCAGGTGCTAGTAAGCATAGCACCGCCGAGACTGTAAGTGTGTTGTGGATTGTTTCCCCTCAACGAACCACTTTACATCTCTCCATATTAAACAACATCAGGTTAAGGTCCACCCACCTCATGAGCATGTCCAGGTCGGCCTGTATTGCCAGCCCATCTTTGAGCATGACCATGCTCCCCCATAGTTTGTCTTCAGCTAATATTGCTAGTTTGTTTTTAATACCCAAATCCAAATCATGGATGAACATGTTGAAAAGCACTGGTTGGGGTCCTGAACCCTGAGGGATGCCACTGGTCACCCTCCATCATGACAAGCACCAAAGCATTTCAGTGAAGAAGCCAGGATATGCTTGCCTATGGTGGGGAAAGCACAGAGTCCATGTGGCTAGTCTGATGATTTGTCTCCCAGTGACCATCAGTGCTAGCAGGGTCCCTAGATTCTCCCTTTGCCCTCATCTTTTTGTTCTTGAGGCACCTATTTGTTTTGTCTTTGCTCGGCAGGGATAAAGCATGCCAAGAGGGACCATCAACTATCTGCTAATGAACTGTTTTAGGGATGTGTTCCCATCTTCCCACACCAACTAAAAAGTGACTTGGAAGTAGCCCCTCTGTTACATGCTGCTAGCCCCTCTGTGGCTGCATTGAGTACCCTCTTAGATGGTGGAGGACTTATTTCATTCTTGCTTCCAAATTGCTGAAGCCAGCAGGACTCATTCCCTCAGCATCTTTCCCCCACATGGAGTGGCTGAAGAATGAATTTTAGCCACAAATCCCCCATACTCATCTGTACTGGTGACCTGTGCTGTATGATTGAAGGGTAGTAGATCAAAAAGATGAGAGGCAACCACAGCCCTCTTAGAGTGTGAAGGCCACAAAAAAGTTATCAGGAGGCAAAAGAGGATGGAGGTTTTGCATCATATCAGCTGCTCCACAGTAATTGCCCATGTGTGCACTCTTAGTCTATGGCAGATAAAAGGTAATGCACAGTAGATGAGTCCTTCCACTTTATGCCAGAGTCTAAGGTCACAGTTGAGTGCAACCGGAATCTAGACCCCTTCCAAACAAGTCAGCTCGCCTTGCAGATAGCTGGATAAAGCCAAGTGGATAAGAAAGAGAAGACCCATGTCTTGAAGCAACTTGGGGGTTTCTGCATTTGTAGCATGCTATTTCTGTATGCTTCAGCATGGCAACTGGGGGCACAGCAACCCTTTGCACAATGTCCTCACACCAAAAGTTGACCATGAAGTGCTCATTCCTTATCCTCCAGCAGCAAGCCATACATTTTTCATACCTCATCATCTCTGACAGTGGGGTCCTGAAGGTAACTTCCTGCTGCTAGAGAAGCTGTTAAAATAATAATAATAAAAAACTTAAGAGAAAAACCTTCCAGAGGGGAGATATGAATCAAGATGACTTTTCAAAGCCACAAAGAGCTTTTGTTTGCTCTCAGTTCTCCAATTGTCAGAGGAATTTTTGATTGCTTGTTAAAAACACGCAAGAGGTAGAATCCAGGACAAGCAGCTAGCTCGGCTCAGACAAATCTTACCTTTGCAGTGTACTAGCTCAGGTGGTTGAGGGTAGAGGGAGAGGGGTGAATAAAGGGGTGGAAGGAAGGGAGAGAGAGATTGTATAAAAGCAAATGTTATTTCATTATCAGGGTTTGTAATAGCACATGGTATTGTTTGTCATTGTTGGCTCTCTCATGAGTGGAGTAAATCATGAGCATGGCATGTAACCCATCCCTCCTTCCCCAGTGAGAAGCAGAGAGCATAATGTTGTATTACAATGTGACACTGTTCTTGGCAGAGCAAATCTGGTGATGGATTTAAGGAACTGAACTAGGAAGCTAGAAACTGCTGTTCACACCTCTGCCAACTTTGTGAGTACCATTTCTGTCTATGCTAGCTTCCCTGCAGGAGGAGTTGAGTGCTAGAAATAGCCAGACTCAGTGAAGAAGACTTAACACTCCTAATTTAAGCTAAAACATGATGACTCTTGATCCAGCTGATGCTTGATAGAGCTAACATGCCTCCTTGGCTTCTGGATTTGGTCTTTAAAGAAGAGTTTTTATCTTAGTATAAGTAAAGGTGATACAGTGACTTTCTCTGCATTTATGTGAGGTGTCTGCTCATTCTGAGTTTACCCTCTTACCAAGGGTAGAGTGCTTCCCAGTTCAACAGTACCAGATATGTAGATCTATTCTCATAATTGTTGAGCCCAATTAATTCTGTTTCCCTTGACAAGTAATATTCAGACTTTGAGCCTTCCCATCAGAAAAATGAAACCAGTAGTAGTGTCTCCATCCTGTCCTATGTTGTCAAAGGATGATGCATTAATGGCCACTGAAATAAATGAGACAATTTGTACTTTTCAGCAATTGTTTCAGGCTCTCTTCAGATTCAAACAGGTGCTTTTGCATTTAGTGTATTCACTTCATATTTGGAAAATTGTATTTGAAACCTTGAAGGCAAGGGCCCCACCTTGGTTCCAGAAATACAAGGCAAGACTTCCGTGAACACTTGAAAGGTCTGCCCACAGCTTACACTTAAGGCACAGACAGAAGTGACAGTTTTTGCCCAAACTGGCCCCTGAAAGCTCTCTATAGCTATGACCAAACACAAGTGCATGGCTGCAGAGTGCTTTAAAGGGGCCTGATCTTGTGACAAACTGAACCCTTATTGCATGAGGGTTCAGATGAAAACAATCTATAATGTAACTTGTGTCTGCATGTGCCAGGAGCAGGGCTGAGCTGAGGCAGAATGGGAGGGGGGAAAGAGAGAGGAGGGAGTTCAGTCTGGGTTTTTTTCAGCCGGTGCTGGAGGATAGCCTGAGTGGATTAGAGTCCCCCCTCCTCGAAGTGGGGGGCTCTAATCCAGCTGCGCTGGCTGGACAACCCCAGAATAAGTTCCCGACATTTCCTTTCCTTCTCCCATTTTGAAAACAGGGCCAGAGCTGGGAGCGAAGGAGAGCCATTGCCAGAGGAGAGTGGTTGTAGACTGGATCTCTCAACCCCCTGAACCCAACAGTGAACATCTGTTGGGTCTGTTTGCTTCCTGCAAAGTGCCATGAGTTACAACCAGGAGCTGCTTTTCTGTCTGCTCCTTTAGGAATGCTAACTGATTTATTTTAGGCCTCTGTGGGCATGTCTACATGAAACATTTACTGCTTACTGCAGAGCTGACTGATTAGCTCTATAGTCAAGTGTCACTATCTACATGTGTGGTGCTGTTCGGACAGAATAAACTAATTAACTCCACTGTAGAATAGTACTGCCAGACACAAGGACTATCCTATGACTGCAGAGTTATTTACTCCACTGCAATGCATATGTGTAGATGCTGATGGGACTGACTAGGACACAAAGATGCTTCAGTTTGGAAGCTGCCTGCTGGGTGCCCCAGCCAGCCCCTCTTCAGTATGTTGAGCCAGGTTGGAGCAGCCCCGGGCTGGCAGTCTGACCCCTGGGGCCCCCTGCCAGCTGGGGCTGCTCCACTCCAGCTCAGCACGCTGCAGTCCTAGGTGCCCATGCAAATGTGGCACCTGGGAGCAATAAACTCCTGTGTGAAATGCTCCAGAGTTTATTCAGCTGCATTAATTGCACATGTAGACACACCCTGTAAGTGGATGGTGTATATAGAGAAGCCAGAACGAGCCCATGAACTGCCAGTCTGATGTTTCATCAGGCACTGGTAGTCCATAGTAATGAGTGTCACAAAAATGCATAATCAGTTTGGTAGACTAATGGGACATCACACAAGCTTGTTCTTTGCCCAGAAGACCAAAACCACACCCAGGAACTGTTTCTTAAGCGTTACATATTGCAGCACCTGACTGACTTGCAACACTGTGAGGCAGGAGCTTTGGCAAAGGCATAGCTAGCACCATGTGGCATAGCATATGCTGTCGATTCCTAGATGTTCACCCCCTGCAAATCACTGGCAGAGAACCAACATGCATGTGTGATGGGCTAGCTGGTAATGATTTGGCCCAGAGGGTTTGAAAGTGCAAAAGATGATTGGAGGACTTGGAATTCCCTTTCCTCACTAATCAGGCCCCAGAGACTCACCCTCTGTGTCCCCTTATTGGCCCCTTGGGTCACCTAAAGGGGGATAAAAGAGGCAGGGCAGCTGACTCAGGGGAGACCAGCGAGAGATCACAAGGAAGGTGTTTCAAAGAGCTGGGCCAGCGGGGCAGGAGCAGTTGCCCCAGAAGAACTTGAAGGAGTGGGACCTGCAGGCAGCAGTTGGACCCCTATACAGCTGGCAGGAGAGGCTCCCCGCTGGGCTCCAGGATCCCCTTTGAGAGGCTGCAGCCAGCTGGAGAGGTTTCCCAGTTCCAGCAAGAGGCCACGAAGCTCAATGTGAGGCAGGGGCTCCTGGAAGCTCAAAACCCCCAGCATTTTGTAGCAGTGCTAAGACCGGTTGCTATGTGGTAGAGTTTCTGCTTACCATGTGGGAGATCTGCATTCAAGTCTCAGCTGGGATGAATTGGGATAAGTGAAGTGACAGGGAGAAATTCTTCTTGCAGTGGAAAAGGGATCATTGTGTTTTCCCTCTTTCCCCCCTCCAGATACCTAGGCCTTATATTTCTTGTTATTTGACATTTTGTATTTTGTGCATTTTATATTTTGCCAACCATTATTGCTTGTTCTGCTGCTTGTGTTTTATATTTTGTTAACCTTTCTTTTGTCAACTGGATGAATATGTGTATGATTATAAGTGCTTAACCTTTATTGAATCCTGCCCCCTCGGGGTGTTGTAGTATCCCCTATACCCCCTGGTTTATACATGTTATGTTCTCACTACTGTTTTCTCATTAAACGGTATATAGTTAAGTCCCCACTGGTGATCTGGCTCTGCTCTATAGTGGAAGGATGGGCCCTACACCTCCCACAGCACTTGTACACCTGCTCTGATCCCCTCAGTTGGAGAGGGGGTATATCTTGTAGTACCACCCGAGTTACACATGGTTGCCATGATCTCTTACATCCAGCTAGCCACATGACTTTATCCTATCAAGCTACATTAGAGCCATTACAGACTTCCCCATTTTGTTTTGTTTAGTTTCTGACTTGAGCACTGCAAGTCACACTCACTTATTTCTAGGGATCTTTTGCAGAGAATGGGTTGCTACTGAAAGGGGATTTAAAAGCAGTTTTTCACTAAGAATGGATGTTTCTAGCATGAATATGGTCTTGTTACCAAGAGCACAATTACAGCCTAGCAGCAGGATGAATTTCATAGTATTAGCTAAGGGTCCCAGGTAGACCTTCTTAAATGGAGTTTTTCCTTTAAGACAGTGATTCTCAGTCAGAGTGCCAGGTTAGCCTGAGGTGCTATGATCTTTTGAAAGGTACCTGCAAGTGTGAAGAAATCAGCGAGGTGTTTGGAGAAATGTTAGGAGTCTCAATGCTAAAAAGGAGTACACCCAATGGAAGGGAGGGGCAATCACCAAGGAGGATTATACCCATTTCCCAAGACTGTAGTGGGGCTGTTAGGAGGGCTAAGGTAGAGATGGAACTGGGACTAGCAACCCAATCAAGGATACCAAGAAGTCCTTTTTAAAATACATATGGGGTAAAAGAAGGTACCAGGTAATGTGGGGCCTCTGCAGGATATGCTAAGAAATCTGGTGGTCACACCAGATGGCAAAGCAATCTTTAACAATTTCTTTGCCTCCATCTTTTTGAGCAAGGACCAACCCAGGGGAGCGCTACCAGGCCCAGGGTCAGCAAGGACCTAATCAGGGAACTTCTGGTGGGACTAGATGATCTCCAGGGTGCTGAGGGGATTAACAGAGGTCATTGCAGGACCCTGGAACAGCTTTACAAGTAGTCATGGTGCTCTGGCAAGGTGCTGGAGGACTGGAAAAGGGCCAATGTGGCCCCATTTTCAAAAGAGGGAGGAAGGAGGACCCAGGAAACCACAGGGCTGTTAGTCTTACCTTGGTCCTGGTGAAGCTCTTTGAGAAAATTATCCAGGAATGCATCTGCAAGGGACCAGCAGGGGAGATCATGGTTAGGGGCAACCAACATGGGTTCATTTGATGCAGGTCCTGTCAGACCAACCTGGTGGCCTTCTACAACCAGGTCACAAAATCCTTGGACGCATGTGTCATGGTGGACATAGTCTTTCTGGACTTTAGGAAGGCCTTTGACACTGCCTTTCACTCCATTCTCATTAAAAAATTAGGAGACTGTGGCATCGATGCCTACACAGTCAAATGGGTCACAAATTGGCTGGAGAGCTGCACCCAGAGAGTGGTGGTGGATGGGTATTTTCTGATCTAGAGGGATGTGGCCAGTGGAGTCCCCCAGGGCTCAGTCCTCAGACCCGCACTGTTCAACATCTTCATCAGCGACTTGGATGAGGGGGTGAAAAACACCTTGTTCAAATTTGCAGATGACACTAAGATGTGGGGAGAAGTGGGCACACTGGAGGAGAGGGACAGGCTATAACTAGATGTAGACCAGTTACAGGGGTGGGTGGATGAGAATGGAATGGGTTTCAACACTGACAAGTGCAAGGTATTGCACCTGGGGAGGAAGAACCAGCAGCATACCTACAGGCTGGAGAACTCCCGTCTCGTCAGGACAGAGTCAGAAAAGGATCTTGGAGTTGCTATTGATTCCAAGATGAACATAGGCTGCCAATGTGCGGATGCAGCCAGGAAGGCTAACTGCACCTCGTCATGCATCCACAGATGCATCACGAGCAGATCCAAGGAGGTGATCCTCCCCCTCTATTCGACACTGGTCAGGCCGATTGGAGTACTGCATCCAGTTCTGGGCGCCGCACTTCAGGAGGGATGTGGACAACATGGAGAGGGTCCAGAGAAGGGCCACTTACAAGATCGGGGGCAGCAAGGCAGGCCCTACGAAGAAAGGCTGTGGGACCTGAACCTGTTCAGTCTCCACAACAGAAGGCTGAGAGGGGATCTGGTGGCTGCCTGTAAACTTACCAAAGGGGGCCGGCAGGCAATGGGAGAGTCCCTGTTCCTCCCCCTCCTCCCCCCCAGGACTACCAGAGGTAACAAGGAATAACAGCCACAAGCTGACTGAGAGTAGAGTCAGCCTAGACATCAGGAGGCACTACTTCACAGTCAGGACAGCTAGGATCTGGACTCAACTTCCAAGGGAAGTGGTGCTCACTCCTGCTCTGGGGGTCTTCAGAAGGAGGCTAGACAATCAGCCTGCCGGGGTTGTTTGACCCCAGCATTCTTTCCTGCCATGGCAGAGGGTCGGACTTGATGATCTGCTCAGGTCCTTTCCGACCCTACCAACTATGAAACTATGAGATAAGCAGATAAACTAAGCAAATAAAACACAGGCTCAGGCTTAGATGATCCTCCCTCCCCATTGCCAAGGCCCTCTGCCAGGAAGTAAACACTGTAATCTTTAAATCAGTTCTTGAAATTGGGTGCCACTCAAATCATAAAAGTAATGAAGGGTTGCCTCAAGTCCAGTGAGGGATGCCTTGAGTCCAAAAAGATTGAGAATTCTAAGGACTGGTGTTAGACCTGCAGTCTCTGGCTCTCTGGCCTAAACTTAAGGTTTTCATAGTCATCTTCAGATCTTGTAAAGGAAGCCTCACTTTATAAGATCCAATGAGTAAGCCAACAGCTGCCTTTTCTCCTCTCACCTCTTCAGAGGTGGGGAACTCCAGGACCCATTGAGAGTGAGTCCCTTTCTACTTTTTCAGGATATGGAGCAGTTGCTACATCTTCCTCCTGTTGCAAAGGCAGGAACAGTTAGTGTACTATGGCCAACCAGGAGGGTCTTAAGCATTTTCTCCCTCTGCCATATTCAGTCCCACTCTCACAGGGAACTTAGCAAATGAGGCCAGGACTTTTAATTCCTACCTTTTAAATGCAGTGGCTCAACAGGAGGAAAGCTTTCTTGTCTCTCTTCCATAGATGAGGGTCACAGTTTCATGAAGAGTGATAAAAATAAGCACATATGTGTACCACTGGGTGAAAATACTTGCAAATTGTTTTGCAAGTTTGTGCATAATTTAGGCATTTCTGCATCTGTTTAATGTCACTGAAATCCTAATTTCACCGCACACATGTGAAATAAATTATGTTTGTAAAGCAAACCACATTTTACTCATAGTAAGTACCTTCTGAAGCTAAATATTTCATAAGATGGGATAAATTAAGAACAAAAAAACCCCTCTGACTTTTAGTTGAAGAGATTCTGAACTTTACTGTGAATCTTTTACCTGTTAGAAATAAGTTTAAAAAAAAAATCAACAGTTACTTCTTAATACAATAGAAGGCAATCAGCAGCAATAGAAAAAAGTCTCTTAAAAATAAATATTGATTTTCTGTCCATGAGAATATATCTCAGCCATTTCCCGGGCTTCCCTGGAATCATACTCCAAGGGCCAAACTCCTTCACACCAGCCTAAATGCAGGACATATGGACTATCAAATAGCCAGTGCAGTAAATCCAGTTTTTTTGTTAGATTTTCTCCAGTTTTACACTGGTTTAAAGTGTAATCAGAATTTGGGCTTATGGGTTCTCTACTCAATAGCAATAGACACAAAAAAAACAACAAAAGCTGCTGGAAATATACCAGAAAACAAATCCCATGATTTAAACATTCTTTTGCAGCAGGGTCCCAGTCACCTTTTGTAATCAATTGGCAGTGTCTGGCCACATTTTTGTTTATAAACACCAATATTTTTGCATGCCCGCCTGGTGTTTGTTACTAAAAGGGGCAGGGGAAAGACTTCAGGTATTTGTCATCTTGAGGAACTTCATCTGCACGCAGTTCATGCCTGATTGTCAGGGCAGTGGACAACAAGCACTGCATGTATTAGCAGCTATACATAAATACAGAGATTTTCCAAGGTTCACCTTCCTCCAAAAAAATGAATGGAGTTTACTGGCATTTGAGCTTCCCCCTCCATGGCAGCAGTTTAAATCTAGACCAGTGCTTCTCAACCGGAGTGCCACAGCACCCTGGAGTGGTACAAGGTCTTTTGAAGGCTGCTGCAAGGTGTGAAGAAATACGTTGGAGAGTGAGGAAATAAGCAGATAAATGCAAGCTCAGGTGAGTCCCTGACTGGTTGCTCCTCTGTCCTCAGTGTCCAGCCCCTTTGCAAAGAGGTGAGTTTTTAAATGGGGTGTTGCTCAATTCACAGAAATTATGGAGGGCTGTTGTGAGTCGAAAATGGTTGAGAATCACTGATTTAGATGTTTAGGACAGTAATTCATCCTCTTTAAAGTGACCACATAGTTTAAGGTGGCAACCCCAGGGTATCCCAAGATGATCTGTATAATGTGGCAGCCACTGCATGGATACTGTATAATGCAGCAGCCACAGCATGGCTCATGGGCCTTTGTGGGCCTGCAGTGGTCTGCAACACAGCACACAGTTATTTACCTCAACAGTAGTGACGTGCAGCCTAGGGGGTGCATCTACACATGCGCTTTACTGGGAGTTGCCTAATTAGCTTCGCAGTAAAGTGTCACCGTCTATACAAGCAGCGCAATTAGGCTGGAGTAAACTAATTAACACCACCGTAGGATACCACTGCCTGACACAAGTACTGTCCTATAACAGCGGTATTTACTGTGCCACAACACACATGGAGATTGTGACCAGGGCTTGCTGGGGCACAAGGATGCCACAGTGCAGGGCTGCCTGCCAGCTAGCTCCACGCTGTAGCAATCTTATGCCCCAGCCAGCCCTTCTGCAGCACATTGAGTTGGGTCAGAGCAGCCCTGGGCTGGTAGACTGACCCCTGCAACCCCCTGTCAGCTTAGGGCTGTGTCACCCTGGCTCAATGTGCTGTGGTCCCAGGAGCACATGTAAATGCTGTCCCTGGGAGCACTGAACTTGGTATGAACTGTGCCCAAGTTTTTTCAGGTACACTAATTGCACATGTAGATGCTTCCAGGGAGACTGACAGGCAGGCACAACACACAATATTCCATCTTAATCTTTCATACATCTACCCAGTGTGAAGCTCAGTCAATCTCCATTTTTGACAAAACCCTGAAGACACACCACTGTACTCCCAGGCTACAGAAATACGTTCTCCACAGAGAACACTAATGCATCTGAAATGAAGAGGATTCTTCTTTGTTCTGCACCCGTGTCCTTTATCCTCCCTGCCTGTTCTGACTCCATCAGATCCTGAATGAGCCCATCAGTGTCATGAGAACCTGTTTACAGAAATGCAACTCTGAAACATGGGCTTTCAAAAAGCACTAATGAGAAGCAAGCATTTTCTACAACTAGAAATAAATCAGGCATCATTCCATCAATTCCTGGCTACAGGTGGTACAAATGACCCTACTGAAAACTGCTTTATGACCATCTTGTATGTCGTAACTCCCTGGAATGACAGTCTAGAAGAGGCAGGCATTGAGTTGCTGACAGTCAGCAGTCATAAGTTTAAGGAACCCATAATATGTTTATGCCCCCCCAAAATTCACATGATTGTCCAAATTTTAGAGGCAGCATCAAGCTATATCACCACTAGATTCTGAGTTTCAGCCACACCTAAACAAGGTCTGGAACCAGAGTGAGGCCAGTCATTTATTTTATACTAGCTGCCAGAGTGCAATATATTATGACTGCTTTTGGGAAATAAAAAATTGCACTTGTGTCCTAGAAGTAGTGAAGTGCTCTCTATCTCCATTCTTTCTCCTCTGAGAAACAAATTAGAACCAGTGACCTGGAGGTGAAAGGTCATTCCTATTTTCTAGTTTCCCAAACCATCTTGTTCTCCAAGCCTAGATGGTACTAAGACAAATGACTTAGAAGTGAAAGCTTTTGTTTCATTCCCAAGCCATCAGAGCTTGTTCAGTCTCCTTGGATCTGGCATTTAATCAAAGCCACTGATTATCAGGATTTCTGTCCCATATTTTCGTTCCTTGGTTCAAGTTGTATAGGGAAGGTATGAAAGGTTATGGAGACTCTAACCTTGCCTTAATGAGTTCTGAAAATATCCCTGACCAAACAGTACAAGAGAAGCACTCCATTATGTATGTCATGCTCCTCTGAATAAACCACACTTTTTTAGGGTGTATTACTTAGTCCATTAGATAAATAATAGTGTACAATTATCCTTGAGCAATTTGTACAAATTTGTCTCTCATCCACTGTTCTTGTAGGTGATACTTTCTGCTCAGCCAATTGAAAAGTAATTGGCCCCAGTCATATATTTATGAGATTGATTGGCAGGGCTCCATTTGGTAAATTGAAAAAAAGATTGCTTCAAATGAAAAAAAAATACACATCAGTACAAACCAAAGCCATCCTGCCCATATTTTCTAATAAGCTTGTTCCTAACCTGTGAAGTGAGGCTCTACAGTTTGCTTAGTATACCCAGTGAATAACTTGCCATTAGCAGCATTGGTATTAGCAGAGGGGAGCCATTAGCTGCTTTGTAAATGCAGAAGCCATTTATTTCTGCTTGAAATAGCTATTGTGATTAGAGATAAAAGAAAAAAAGAAATAAAATCATAGAATGGGCATAATCAGTGAATATAAACGTATGGATTCACAATAGCTACTACCTTGCAGCCGCTAAAGTAAATATCTTAACCGCACAGCTTTGCCTAAGGCAGTTAGTATATTGAAGAATGTGTGTGTGCTTCTGTGTAATTATCACTGGGGCTGCATGCATCCAAGTGGTAACTGCTAGTATTTGCTCCAAGAAACCAAGGCCTCCAGTGCCCCTGTTTAGGAGGAAAAGACAGTGGGTTACATTTTTATAACAGTCCCAAGCGGTAACCAGAAGGAAGAAAACACATGTGAGCAGAAGATTCTTCCGCCAAGGACAAAATTCTGGGAGGAATGAAAGCCTGGCAGTTCAGGCACTGAGAATGATGTTTCTCACCCAGCAGATCCACAGCCTTCAAATACAGCACAGAAATGGTGGAATGGGGTCATTTCCTGACCTCAGCCTTTGCTGATCTTAGCTTCTCCTTGTTTTCATCCCAGGTCCGATTCTCCAATTTCCCTCTTCTCTGCACAGCCACTGATATCTGCATAAGCCAGTCACAACATGAACGGATGTGGACATGTTGGACATGCCCTGATATGAATGACAGTATTTGATACCTGCCCCTTTTCTCAAAAAGGTCCTATCACCTCAGTGAAAGCTCCACTCTGGGTAGGGGGTGACTCCAGCTGATGGAGTTGCTGTTTCATTTTGGCTGCTATTTATTATCATTTCTTCCCTTCACTGTCATTCTGAGATCCCCTTTCCACCATTCCCAGTGCTCACCTGATGTCACTCATTCCATATATGGATTGTAAGCTTTTGGGGACAAGTAATCTCTTCTGTGCATGTATAATGCCTGGCACAATAGTGATTGTAGACACTCCAGTGAGCTTTGTTTGGCAAATAGTTCATTCCACACAGCCTAATGTCTCTTGCAAGCAGTGAGCTAATGCCAATTCCCAAACAAGTGTTATGGATCTAGTCATTTCCAAAGGCTAGTACTGTTTTTATCCAAGATCATTTCAGCTACTAATGCCCCTGCTACTTTAGCATTGTGCTTCAGGCCAGTGTTATGTCAAGTGGGCCTGCCTCACACGTATACAAGCTTCAGGCACCGCTGCACTTTAAAAGGAAAAATGAAGCTGTTTTGAAATTACTGGAACTCAAGAGAGGTGCAAAGACTGAGAAGTTTCAGGCTTTAATTCTTAAAAGTGTGGAGGGAAACAGTTGGATTTTCCTTCTCATTATTAACAATTCTGGCGTTGCCAGAAGATCAAGGGAAGTGATTCTTCCCCTCGATTTGGCAATGGTGAGGTCACACCTGGAGTACTGTGTTCAGTTTTGGGCACCCCACTACAGAAAGGATGGGGACAAATTGGAGAGAGTGTAGTGGAGGGCACAAAATGGTTTGGTGGTTAGGGGACATGACTGCTGAGGACAGGCTGAGGGTGTGACAGAATGCCACGTTTGTCTCTCCCCAAAACCTCTGCTCTGTGACAATTTGGTTAATATGGGCTCTTTAGGTAACCCTGAGTTGTAACCTGAGTTGGATACATTCCTGATGGAGAGGGCAAACCTGCTCCTTCTACCTATGTGACTGGCATCACATACCTGGGTGAGGGGCTGACCCTCCCTATTGTTCTAAGCAATGCCAGCCTGACTGGTAGGGGGCTAGAGATCCTGCCAGTCTACCTGGCAACCAATGATGCATTTCAAATTGGTTGGCTGGCAGCCAAAAGGTGCTGGCCTCCATTGGACCAGGTAAATGAGGTCACAAGGTCTATATAAGTTAAGGACTGCCCAGGAGGAGAAGCAATAGCCATGATGAAAACTCAGAGAGAAGAGATGGATTATCTGAAACTTGCTCTCTCTCTTGAAACTCATGATCAATGAACTGCTTGCCTCCAGAAGGAATATCCACCTGCCTCTGGATGATATTCATGACTAAGCTACCTGAGATCTAACTAGCTATACAGCTTGCAGTAACTCAGATGTGTGATCAAAGGCTACCCAGGCACTCAGTTTGCTCTATGGGATTTCTCTGATATTGCCCAACCCTGTACCCTATTCCAGACCTATTCCATGTAACCAATGCAGTTCTCCTTAGTACCTAGTGTGGTAGACTTATTGGGAGTGGGTCTAGATTATGCCTTGGGGTCCCCCTGGTTCGGCTGACTAAGGGAAACCACTATTAGTGCTTCAGACTGAGGGAAGCACCCCAAGTTCTTGAAGTGAGTTGAGTACCTTCAAGGGCTACTAGGTCTGTGTTTTCCAGGGGGCACAGAGCCAGGATCACTCCACATGCTGGGTGGTGGTGGCACTACCCCAGGCTAGCAGGTGTGGTCTAGGAAGGGGGTCAGCTAGATGTGAGGCACCCCCAGGGAGGCACTCGGAGCCTGGAAGGTGGTTGGGCACAGTGAGGTGGGTGGCTTAGTGCAGGACCACCCCTACTGACCCACAATAGAGAGAACTGGGTTTATTTAGTCTGGAGAAAAGAGGACTGAGGGGGGATTTAATAGCAGTCTTCAACTACCTGAAGGAGGGTTACAAAGAGACTGGAGCTAGACTGTTCTCCGTAGTAGCAGATGACAGAACAAGGAGTGATAGTCTTAAGCTGCAGCAATGAAAGTTTAGGTTAAATATTAGGAAAAACTTTTTCACTAGGAGAGCAGTAAAGCACTGGAACAGGATACCCAGAGAGGTTGTGGACTCTGTCTTTGGAGGTTTTAAAGACCCAGCTAGACAAAGCCTTGGCTGGGATGATCTAGTTGGGGATGGTCCTACTTTGGGCAGGGGGCTGGAGCAGTGTTCCCTCAAAGCTGTGTGGCATGTGTGGCCACACAGGCATGCTCATGCCACGCTGCCAGGCACAACTGCATGCCAGGGAACACTGGGCTGGACTAGATGACCTCCTGAGGTCCCTTCCATCCCTAATTTTCTATGATTCTAAAATCCTATGATTAATGTGTGCAAGGACTGCCTGCTTTCCCTAAGGGGCTTGGCTAATGCTAACTACTTGCAGCACCCACAAGGCCCATAATGGACAGAATGCTGAGCCACATCTAGCGCTGTAATACTAACTAGAAATACAAGTGCCAACACTGCAGGCCAAGGACATAATCAGCTTCATCCTGGCTGAAGGTCAGATAGTGAGAAGTGGAATTTTATGTCTTTATTGCTCTCTTTAGGGGCTCTAACATTCCCTCTATCAGGCCCTTCATTCTCTGCACTGGGTGCGGACACCTGATCCTGGCTATAGGCTGGCACCCCACCCAGGAGCAGGCCCTCTAGCATGCTGTAGTAGTTCAGAGCACTAAATCTCACTGTCTCGTGCGCCTTGAAGGCAGTGGCTAAGTTTTTTGGCTTCTAAGGAGCCCTGGGTATGCTTGTAGTGTTGAGCAATGGTTTAGTCACAGGATTGCAAGCCCCGAACATTCAGGAGCCATGAGGCTGCCACTGCCCCGGACCCCTGTTTCCCCAAACAAACCAACAAAAACTTTGGAGACTAGTTTAATTTAAAAGGAAACAAAACTAAATTTGGTGGTCATTTTTTTTTTACCTCTAATTACTGAGCTTTTCCACTGTACTGCTAGAGAAACATTTGGGTAAATGTCACCTAATAGCTAGAAACTTCCTACTTTGGAAAGAATCCCAGGTTTCCCTTAAGTCACTTGACTCTAGGTCCTAGAGCTTTAAGTAGCCTGATGTTCATACACACAACTCCCATATCTGGGGGTACAGGTAGACCCCTAAACGTCTTAGGTGAGCCACCTACCAGAGACAGACAGAGATAGAAGATAGTGATAGCAATAGACAAAGACTATCTTCAGGTGCTGATCACATATGTCAGAATCCAAAAAATCATATTATTGTATCTCAAGATTCTTAAGAGACCAGTCTAAACAAAGAGTAAATATTTAAGTATTATTATATCCCTTGTAAAACATCATGTCACAATTTTGGAGACCTCGGAATGGCCAGTTTTGTGCTTATATTTGTATGCAACATAATATTTCTGTTGGATAAGAAATTACAGCACTGAATGACTATTTATTGAAATAGCCCTTGTGATACATTATTAGCTAGCGATATTCATCTGGTATTATAAGGAATACCTTGTGTATGTCAGACAGTTGTAAAAACTGCTTTGTTTTTTATAATTTTTTCTCTGTGTTGAAAAGACATGCCAAGATTAGTACGTTCAAAAGATATTTCAAAATTTCCAACCTTTAATATCCAAAATGCTATACATAGAATTTCACTCAATACAGATGAAGAAAATGAGCAGAATGGGTGCATCCCCACGAGTGGGAATGTCATTTATCTAGGGACAAACAGCAACGGCACACTACTCACCACTGCTGCTTGTCCCTGAGGAACACCCATGCATGTGCTCTGGCATGTTGCCCCAAGTGGAGTAGGGGAGGCAGGACCCAGCACCTGGGATGGCCCCAGCAGCCTTACCTGGGGGCCTCTGGGAACTAAAGCCATCCAGATCTGGTAGCAGGGAGCCTGGCTGGCAGACAGAGCACGTCTCCAGATGGGCAGGCTCCAGTTTGGGGTGTTATGAGCTGCTGCCGCTTGCACTGTCCCACTTTTTTTGAGAATGGGTTTTTTTGACACTGGGATCTTCCAGTGTCAACCCCTCCCCTTCCCCCAGCCCGGCTGCAAATTAGTAGCACGTGAAATGCCTGCATGTATGGCATGTGCAATCTATGGCACCGCAGACAACATGTTTCTGTTTGTCTGGATTCACCCAAGGACGTTTAAAGTGTATAAGAAGTGTATTTGCAAGAATTGAATTGCAAACTTCTAAAAACAATTTTCAAGATTTCCTAGAATAAGATTAGAAGGCTGGGAGTTTATTCTTTCTTTCACCTAATATCTTAAGAATCAGAGGCTGTTTACACTGGATTTGTTTCTTATTGAAAGTATTAAAGTTGGAACATAATAAAACACCTTGGTTAAAAAAACAAGCAAGCAGAGCGTAAGATTGTAAGTCTTCTCTACACAACTTCAGAGAGATACTGACAATTCAAGGATACGCTAATGAATCAGGAACTTCTTATAAGTCCTTGAATATAACACTAGTCATTGTGAGCCATGTAAGTTCCTCTTCTTGGAAAAGATCTCATCAGATGGCAATTCTGATCTGATCATCCAGCACAAAAGTCTGGCAATTCATAAACAGTTGGAGCAAGAAGTATGTCCAGTGATAGACAGTCATCTTTAGAGCCATTGAGAACATCACACGATCAAACTCCTGTTCAGATGACACAACTATCACATCTATTTCATGTGCCTCTGGACAAGGATGGAACTAGGATTTTGAAAAGAGGGCTGCAGATGGTGTGGTGCATCATCATATATAACACAACAAATATTTTTCTCCAGTTTAAAAGAAACTAGAAGCTCCACTAGTAAGTAGGAGACTAGAGCTATATTATTCAATTTAAGATTGAAACAAAAAAGAAAAAAAACCTTTATTAGAATGTGCATTAATTTGCTGTCATATATTATATATAAAAACACAACAATCTATGCAAAAATAATCCAACGGTGTTGTTTCATTAGTCCTAGAGTCATGATAGTTAAATATACATCTCTTTTTCAGAGTCATAGAACAAAATCAAGCCTTCTTGTGCATCTGGGCAGTGCCGCCAATGCTTCAGTGAAAGTGATTTCCACATCTGAGTTAATGTTTGCCTGAGTTAAAATTTCTATGCCTGAGTTCATGATTTTAGCTAGAGTTAAAAAACAGTCTGCAGAGCTGTGAAATGGGAGCTACATTACTAGGAGCAGCTAACAACAATGCAAAAGTAAACATAGCTGGAGTAATAGAACCATTAAAAACTATTTAAAAGGAAAGAGGATTGCTAACATGTGGAATAAAGAGTTTAGAAGGAATCAAGCAAATTCTAATGAACCATTAAGTCAATTGATTCCTTCACCGATGCCTAAATACAAATGCTGCCACTGCCAGGCAGTTAGTTTTAAACTTTGGGTGGAGCAGGAATCAAAGGAGGGTACAACTACACCAGTGTACCCACCCTGGATCCACCCCTGCCCCTGACCTAACAAAACTCTTCCCATACTAAAAGGCTGAGAATTGAGTCACTTAGGCAGTGAGGCACTTTAGACCTCATTTCTTGGATGTTTGGGAGACCTACATAGTTGCCAAAAAACTAACTTAGGTGCCACCAGTACTGCTCCTGAGCATGACCAGAACTCCTACAGCTTTAACTGATGGAAGTGTTTGGGTGCCTTAAGGCTGTTCAGTTGCTACAGGGGCTGCTACGCAGCAAAGCTGTGGCATCAGACACTATGCTGTGAGCGCAGCTCTGCTTGCAGTAGTGGGGGGTTTTCTGCCACTAAAGAAACCTTCCTCTGCTGGCAGAGTGGGCATGCCATGGCTTCTGCCAACAAGGAGTCAGTGCCCTATCAGTCAGGCTTCTCTACATCTTCTCTTGAAGCTGGTCTACTGAAGAAAGGAATGCTAGATCCAGGGGGCCAGAGAGAGCCTGGCTTTGCACTTTGCAGCCCAGGATGAGGGCATTCTCTTGAGTGGAAGGGGGGGAGATGCATGCACATGTGCTTCTGTGTTCCACTTCCAACATAGAGGATTCCTCACCCAGTACATTTCCCTGCCTCTGGGGCAGTGCAAATCAAAATGCCACCATCTAGCCTCATAGCATCAATGGGCCTCTGGGGCTCTGAATCCTTTAGGACAGTAGACTCAATGCCTATGTTGCAAAAAAACCTTAAATGCCAAAGCACAGAAGTGCTGCCAACTAAAATGGAAGAAATCAAAAGACATGGAAAACATCCTCTCCTTTTTAGATCAACCTCTCAGCTGTCTGAGGAACGAAGGCTCCCATGGGATGAACAGACTAGCAAAAGAATCACTGGTTTACCTTTCATAATTGCAGTGGGCCAGATCTCAGCAGGTAATACAGCCCTCATGTATTGCTCCAGCAGCAGAGCTGAGCAAAGTAGACAGCTGTTCATTTCCTCCGTGCTGGGCTATCCTCAGCTGGTCCCTTCAGAGCAGCGCATGCAGCCCGAGCATGCTGTGCTCCAGTGAGCTCCAGCCAGTGTAATGGCCACTAAGATGCCATAACCAGGTTGGAAAGATAAACAGTTCTGCCAGTTCCTAAATGCTCTTCCCAAAGGCCGCTCCAAATTGCAGCAAGAGATGAAATGGATGCTGTTTTTGCATGGAATGGGAGAGCAGAACAATGCCTAAAAAACACTCCATGCCCCTACCTTTAAGTTAAATCACGCAGTACTGTGAGGCAGTAGCTGAAAATCTAAGCTATGTTGTACCTCCAAGCCTAGCCCCCATCTGTTTCACTGCATTTGGTACACATATATGTGGTAGCTGTTATGCCTTATTTTTAGCAGACAGGTAAGAACGCACATAAACCTGCTGATAACCCAAGTTATCTTTAACCTAAGAACACCAGTGCAGATATTTTTGAAGAAAACAAACTTTGTAAGTAGGAGTGGGGCAGGGGGGAGGAAAGAGGGGAGGTGGGTTGGCAAAGCACTGGAATAGATTGTTGTGAGACTGTGGGACCCATCAGGAGAAATATTTAAGAGCAGAGTAGGCAAACCTGCTGGGGTGGTTCAGAGGTGGCTGATCCTGCCTTAAGCAGGGGATTGGACTAGATGACCGCTTGAGGCCCCTTCCATCTCAAATTTTGTCTTAAGATATCTTACAGCTGTACATGCATTATAGAATTACCCTGCGTGTTCCTTTGCCTTATTCTGGATTCACAGCAAGTTCTTTCAGAAGCAGCATCTCCCACTATTCAGGTTGCACACCGGTTTTAGTGACCAAAGCCTAGAAGTCCTCTGGAAAAAAAAATCATTCACTTCTTTAGCCCTAGATGGATAGAGCACTAGCATGGAAATCTGTTTTGTTCTCGCTTGTGGGTCTAGGTTGCTGGATAAACCTGGACAAGTCACTTCATTTTTCCATGCCTCAATTTCTCCATCTGTGCCATGGAGGTGACACCTCCTTTGCAAAGTGCTTCATAGAGACTAAGGACAGAAGAGGCCACAAGTCCAACCTTCCTTATGTACAGACTGTAGAAATTTCCCAGGGGCCTTTGGGATCAGAGGAAGATTGCTACATAGGAGCTACAGATATAGAAAGCAGAATTCTGTTATTACAATCTGGAGAAGTATTTCCATTACCAGACAGTTTAACTACTGCATTGTCTTGGAGCAGGCAGATACACATCAGCTTCTGGAACCAAATCACTACAGTAAGAAGTAAAAGACATTTCCACTTCTAGCCCCTTCGGCTGTTGCAAGAATAACTCCTTGACTCCATTCTATTGTGAAACAGGAGGAAGCGGTTTCTGCTTTTAGAGCTGGGGCCATCAAAGGCTGAGAGCATGTTGTGTTATGAATGCTGAGTGCTTAGCAGGAATCTTTTCAAAGATTTCACAGTCCACATTAACAAGCGACACTGAGGAATAGCAAAGCAGATCGCCTCTTCCCTGCTCCTCAAGGCAAATTATTCAGACTTCAGAGAGTATGCCCTGGGAACTTTATTTTTAGAGAATTCTGTGAATAATGTATGAAATACTTCATAGGAGCTGGCATTTCATGAGGAATTCTAATATGTAGTGGCAATGGCCACCATCTTAACTTAGCCACTAGAGACTGAACCAGAGGCCTCCAGAACAAAAAAACCCATCACACATAAGCCTGCGTTGTAGCAGCTTGAGCTAAGAGACAGGCAGCTAAGCTTAGACCTGTAACAAACCTTTATCCTTAATTAATTGGGCACTGATGGTGACATATAGCACATGCCGCCTCAGGAGAACCCAGAGAGACTTCAGCCAGGGGAGTGTGGTTTTCTGACGACTCAGTGAATTTGCAGTCCAAGTGCACAGCATCATCAGCCTTGAAATCCTCTCATGCCGGGAGGGCAGGCTGTGCCGTGCATATTCACATATGACATTTCCAAAAGAGTTTGCACATGGGCCTCTGTGATAGAATATGATACTGTCTGGGTTTTTTCCCCCCCCTTAAATAAACCCAACTTCTGTGATATTGTTTCATGCCTTAGTTTCTCTGGCTTTCTTGTACACTGTTACACCCTGGGAAAGAATTAGTTGACATTCTTCTTATGGAAAACGGGTTCTAGAGGGTGCAGTGGTGTCTTTAGCAGCAATGTAGGGTGCAGACCAAGTGAGGAAGGCTGTTTTATATCCATAGTCCTTTGTGTAGCATCACAGAGCCTGGCGATTCCAAGCTCCTGGAGCTCAAAGAAAGCATGTGCTACTGAGTATCACACCAGGAAGAGGAGCTAGGCTGGGACACCTATGTTTAGGCATGTCATTGACACAGCTTAAGGCAGGAGTTGGCAAAATACAGCTTGCAGGCCAGATCTGGCCCACAGAGTGATTTAGCCCAGCCCGCAGTGAGGCCTTCCACCCCAACCTTGTGCTGTCACCATCCCAAGATCCAGACCCTAGCCCTGGGTGCAGCTCCCTGACCAGCTGCATGCTGCGTCTGGGGCCAGGGCCAGGACAGGGGCTGGTCTCCATGAAGACCAGCTAGGAGCCACGTGGAGAGGTGGGGCTGGGATCGTGGGGCAATGACAGCATGGGGCTGGGGCCAGGGCAGAGCTGCAATCCACTCCTTGCACGCCCCTGCCCACAGAACCCATACCCTTCACAGGGGCATGTGTATAAGCAGCAGATCGCAGCTGAGTCCCAGCCCCACACTGTCACCACCCCATGATCCCACCTTGTGATCCCAGCCTTACCCACCCATCCTGCTCCTGAACACTGCTCCCCACACACCCTGGCTCCATCCCACACAGGGAGTTTTGGTGATTTGTTGCATGGGGGTGGAAGTTGGGGAGGGAAGGTGCTGACCCAGCTTGCGACAGCTCAACAAAACTCCCTATGTGGCTTGCAAGCCCAAATAATTGTACACTCCTGCTCTAAGGGTTAAGTTACACAGTTACACTTAGGCCACACATAAAGTGCAAGTGTACACACATTAAAGCTCATTATCTCATACTAACTGCAGCTCAAAGTTAAGCCACTTGAGGTGATGGTTAACCCTGGGTTGCACTGCCAACTTGTGTTACGGTAATTTCAGTCTGTTCCACGGACCTAAAAAGAGCACAGTGCAGTCCTCCAGCATCCCAGGATGCACCATTCCCAGCCCCCTACTACCACCCACAGCAGGGTTAGAGCCCACGTGTCCTGGTTCCTAGCCATGCCTCTGTTTGTCAGACCTCTAGCTAGAGCTTTGCAGCTATTAAGTTTTAACATGCGACTGCTCACAGAAGGCTCTAACTTAAAACCCCTTAACTTTCTACAGATTTAATATGGTCTAAGTGTAATGTGTAACTTCAGTCTTAATGCCCCTGTGCTCTCTGAATGTTGGCAAGGCTCAGCCACCTGGGAAATGCAAGAGTGCTTATTATAACAACAAATAAGCAAATGAAAGGTAGAATATAGCTGCAATAGCAGGGATCCTGCTTGCTTAGCAAAATCATGCATGCCACCATAGAATGCATGCAGAGGGCCCAGCCATAGTTACAGCAGGTTAGTAAGTACTGGAGTTGAGCTAAGGCACCGAAAGTCAGACAGGGGCTTGATGTTACACTGTGGCCCAGGGTTTCTCCCAGGTGCTTTTGCTATGAGACAGGAGTTTGGACTACATGCTTTTCACCCGTCCATAAGTAGAACGTAGTTTGCTTTCCAAGTTGATTCAGGTACAGCCATTCTGCATCATCCACACCATCATTTATTTGGTCACAGGACCTTGGGATTTCTTGTTGGCCTGCTGCAGCCTGCTATAAGCAGCAGGAATACTGCTTATGCCTAGCATCATCAATTTATTTATGAGAGATGCAGGCTGTAGAGCACACGGCAGGAAAAGAATATTGGGATTTGGACTGGAAAACAGCCCCTAGGAAGAGAATGATTAAGTGCCAGTTTAAGACAATCCTATGCAGTGAAACCCCAGCTAGTCAAATTACTTCTACTCTTTGTCATCATTGCTGTAAAAATCTGCAGCATGGCATTATTAAATAACCTTCACAAAGAACATAAGGTTAATTAC
Organism: Caiman crocodilus; assembly: GCA_030014935.1. Taxonomy (NCBI): domain Eukaryota; kingdom Metazoa; phylum Chordata; order Crocodylia; family Alligatoridae; genus Caiman; species Caiman crocodilus. The sequence goes on from JAGPOW010001543.1 coordinate 54,420,786, forward strand.
TCTTTTTTGACAGACTTGATACCTGCCAATCAGCATCCAGTTCCTATAGGCACAGCTTTTATTGCACTCTGGGTGCAGTACTAGTTTCTTGTAATTACCATACAGGGAGAAGGAGGCAGGTCAGTGGCAGAGAATTTAGGAAGAACCGCACTCAGTAATTGCTGCAAAGCCGTTCCATAAATTTTCTGCTGGCTCATTCACTCAGAGAGAAGTAGTGGAGCAAAGTGAATTTCTTTGACAGTCTATCCCCCATTTTTCCTATTTTCATCTCAATCATTGACTAAGTTCATCCCTATTTCAATTGTCCACCAGTACAACCTAGCATTCTAACTAATGTGCAATGGTAAAGATACTGGCAAGGTACTAGTCTCATAGATTCATAGATGATGGGTGCTGGAAGGGACCTTACAAGATTATCAGGTTCAGCCCCCCCCCCTGCACTTGGGCAGGAAAGACTGCTGGGATCAGATGATCCCAGCAAAGTGGGCATCAAGATGCTTTTTAAAGATTGCCAGGGTGGGTGACTGTACCACTTCTTGGGGGAGCCTGTTCCAGACCCTTGGCACTCGACTTGTAAAGAAGTTTTTTCTTATGTCTAGCCTGATGTGATCTTCAATCAGTTTGTGCCCATTGTTTTTTGTCTTTCTCTGGGGTGCCTTAGTGAACAGATGCTCTCCCAGGCCCTGATGTATGCCTCTAATATACTTATAGGCTGACACCAAGTTCCCTCTGAGTCTTCTCTTCTCCAGGCTGAACAGTTCTAAGTCTTTCAGCCTCTCCTTGTATGACCGGCTCTCTAGACCTCTAATCATGTGCATGGTCCTCCTCTGGACTCCCTTGAGCTTCTCCATGTCCTTCCTGAAGTGCAGCACTCAGAACTGGATGCAGTACTCCAGCTATGGTCTTACCAAGGCGGAGTACAGCAGGAGGATGATATCCTTAGTTTTGCTTGAGATACATTGGTAGATGCATGCCAGTGTTTGATTAGCTCTGCCAGCTATGTCATCACATTGGTGGCTCATGTTCATTCTGTGGTCTATCATGACACCCAAGTCTCTTTCAGTTTTGGTGCTGGCAAGCATGGTACTGCTGAGTCTGTAGGTAAGTTGTGGATTATTTCTCCCCAGATAGAGCACTTTACATTTCTCCATATTAAATGACATCAGGTTGAGATCCACCCAGCCTTGCAAGTCTGTCCAGGTTGGCCTATATTGCCAGCCTGTCCTTGAGCGGGACCACACTCACCTATAATTTGGCGTTGTCCACAATCTTTGACAGTTCGCTTTTAATACCCAAATCCAAATAATTGATGAGAATGTTGAAAGGCACTAATCTGAGTACTGAACCCCGAGGGACGCCACTGGTCACCTTCTGCCATGTTGACTCAGTTCCATCTATATCATAGTTTCATAGTTGGTAGGGTCAGAAGGGACCTAAGGAGATCATCAAGTCTGACCACCTGCCATGGCAGGAAAGAGTCCTGGGGTCAAACCACCCCGGTGAGGTGTTCATCCAGCCTCCTCTTAAAGATCCCCAGGGTAGTAGCCAGCACCACTTCTCTTCAAACTTGGTTCCAGATCCTAGCCGCCCTCGCAGTGAAGTAGCGCCTCATGATATCTAGCCTAAATCTACCCTCTGCCACCTTGTGACCATTATTTCTAGTCACTCCTGGTAGTGCTTGGGGGAACAGGGACTCCCCCAATGCCTCCTCCTGACTAGTTTGTAAAAGGCCGCTAGATCCCCCCTCAGCCTTCTCTTGTGGAGGCTGAACAGATTCATGTCACTTAACCTCTCCTTGTAGGGCCTGCCCTGCTGACTCCTGATCATGTGGGTGGCCCTCCTCTGGAGCCTCTCCACGCTGTCCACATCCCTCCTGAAGTGTGGAGCCCAAAACTGGATGCAGGACTCCAACTGTGGCCTGACCAGTGTCACACAGAGGGGAAGGATCACCTCCTTGGACCTGCTCAAGATGCATCTGTGGATACATGACAACGTGTGGTTGGCCTTCCTGACTGTGTCCCCACATTGTTGGCCCATGATCATTTTGGCATCAATAACGACTCCAAGATCCTTTTCTGCTGCTGCACTGATGAGAAGGGAGTTCCCCAGCCTGTAGGTATGCTGCTGGTTCTTCCTCCCCAGGTGCAACACCTTGCACTTGTCAGTGTTGAAACCAATCCTGTTCTCATCCACCAACCCCTGTAACCTGTTTAGGTCTGATTGCAGCCTATTTCTCCCTTGTAGCATACTCACTTCTCCCCACATCTGAGCATCGTCTGCAAATTTGAACAGGATGCTTTTTACCCCCTCGTCCAAGTCACTGATGAAGATGTTGAACAGCGTGGGTCCGAGGACCGAGCCCTGGGGGGCCCCACTGCCCACGTTCCTCCAGGTCAAAAATGACCCATCCACCACCACTCTCTGGGTGCGGCCCTCCAGCCAACTAGTGACCCATCTGATTGTGTAGGTGTTGCTGCTACAGTCCCCTAGTTTTTTATTGAGAATGGGGTGAGAGACAGTGTCGAAGGCCTTCTTAAAGTCCAGAAAGACTATGTCCACCACGACACCTGCATCGAAGGATTTTGTGACCTGGTCATAGAAGGCCAGGGACCAGGTTGGGACCAGGTTGGTCTGACAGGACCTGCCCCTAATGAACCTGTGTTGGTTGCCCCTAAGCATAATCTCCCCTGCTGGCCCCTCTCAGACATGCGCCAAGATAACTCTCTCAAAAAGCTTACCCAGGACTAAGGTAAGACTGACAGACCTATAGTTTCCTGGGTCCTCCTTCCTCCCTTTTTTGAAAATGGAAACCATATTGGCCCTTTTCCAATCTTCTGGCACCACACCAGAGCACCACGAGCGCTCGTAAAGCCGTGCCAGGAGTCCTGCAATGACCTCTGCTAATTCCCTCAGCATTCTGGGGTGGAGGTCATCAGGACCAGCTGATTTAAATACATCCAGCCCCTCTAGAAGTTCCCTGACAAGGTCCTCACTGACCCTAGGCCAGGGTGCGCCTCCCCTGGGACTGATGGGGGTCCTGGTGGAGTGAGGTGGGAGATGACCTGGTCCCTGCTCAGAAAAATGAAGGCAAATAAATTGTTAAATAGGTTAGTTTTGCTGTCTGGGGAAATGACCAGATTTCCTAGTGTGTCCTGCAGAGGCCCCATGTTACCCGGTACCTTCTTTTTACCTCCTATGTATTTAAAAAAGGACTTCTTGTTGTCCTTGATCTGGGTACCTAGTCCCAATTCCATCTCCTCCCTGGCCTTCCTGACCACCCCCCTACAGCCCCGAGCAACTGAGATATAATCCTCCCTGGTGATGGCTCCTCCCTTCCATTGTGTGTACACCTCCTTTTTAGCTTGGAGACATTCCCGTGTGCTTTTGGTGAACCATGGGGGCTTTTGCACCCTCTTGCCCCCTTTGATCCGTGTTGGGATTACCTCCTTTTGGTCTTGGAGGACTGTCTCCTTAAGGAACGACCACTCTTCCTGGACACCCAACTCCCCTCCCCTCCAGGACCTCAGTGCCTCCCTGACTATTCTCCTTACCTCATTGAAATCCACCCTTCTGGAGCCCAGGGCTGCTGCCTTGCTGCAGGCTTTTGCCACCTTGCCCTGGATGGTGAATTCCAGCAGGCGATGATCTCTGTTGCCCAGGTGGTCGAGCACCTGCAGACCCCTCACTAGGTCGTCGCTCGTGGCCATGACCAGATCCAACAAAGCGTCTCCCCTGATGAGTCTGTACACCTCCTGGGTTAAATGGAGGTCCTGTATCTCAGCTAGGAACCTACGTGAGTGGTCAGACCTAGCTGACTGCTTTTCCCAGCAGATGTCTGGAAAGTTCAAGTCACCCATGATGACCACGTCCTTTGACCTAACTGCCTTCGTTAGCTGACTTAAGAATTCCTGGTCTAGCTCTTCCCCTTGGTTCAGTGGCCTGTAGTAGACCCCCACCATTAAGTCCCTTTCCCCTCGATTTCCTTGTATTCTAGTCCAGAGCACTTCAGTGTGCCCCTCCTCTGACCCAGTGCCACTCGCTGAGGATGTGTATTCCTCCTTGATGTAGAGCGCCATACCCCCTCCCTGTCCTATCCCTCCTGTACAGCCTATAGCCCTTGATATTCACCGCCCAGTCATGCATTGGGTCCCACCATGTTTCAGTGAGCCCCACTAAGTCTGGGTTGGTGTTAGCTAGCAGGAGGACGAGTTCCTCCTGCTTGTTTCCCATACTATGAGCATTAGTGTAGAGGCATTTGAGGCCTCCTGAAGATGCATACACTGTTCCCCTAATCTCAGTACTATCCAGGCTTGCTTACCTGGGTATTTCTTCTGCTCGTTGTTGGTCTAGGCTGGGCTGTTTTTGTGGGTGGCGCTTGATTTAGTGGTCCAAGGCTTCCTCCGCCCTCATCTTCCCTTTCCCCCGACGAGCCTAGTTTATAGCCTGCTGGAGGGAATCAGCCAACCTAGAAGAGAACATGTGCTTACCGTTGGGGGAAAAGTGAAGCCTATCCAAGTCTGTCTGATAGGAGCGGCAAGAGTGATTCTGTGGTTCACTGAAGTGTACTCTAGCCTTATGTCCGGGTCAGCAAGGAACAGCACTGATCACCTTTTGAATTTGTCCAGCTCACCCATCTCCAAAGAAAGAGCTAGTGTCCTCAAGACAATACCAATTCTGGCTTTTTCTGGAAATGGCACTGACCTCCCAGACCGGAAGCATTTTTGAATAGGCTGAGAGCAACCAGCAGAAATTACAGAGCATAGGCATTATAGCTGTCATTTTCTACTCCATAAGTAAAAACTTACATTTCAGCATGAAGTGCAAAAAGAACAAAGCAAGTTTCCTCTTTCTTTGGCTGAAATTCTTCCTCACACTGACTTTTAAACAGAACCCTGGGAAAACTAGGAATTATGCAGGTCTCACTGCTGGCTGTGAATTACAATATGCTGGGTCATCCTTCCTGAATACCCACCCCAACAGAATCCAAGTCCCTATGTGTACCTCATAAAATGCTGTGGCAGGAGAGAGGATTTATGCACTCTGTGGGAGATTGCCATGACAACAGCACACTTGAGAGGACGTACATCTAAGAGAGATTATCAGCTTCATGGCCTTTGCATTAGTAGCCTGCAACACAAGGGAAAATCTGAAAAGCCTTGCTGTTATGGACTGGCTGCCACTGGGGCCTTGAAACCAAGTTCAAATAAGAACTGGATTCATGTTGATAAGCAAACTCATAGCTCAGTGCTCCTTGGTCTTTGAGGCAAAAGGGACTGCAGAATGACTAGGAAGTGGAGACAGTGCCTGTAAAAGGCTTAGTAGCCTTCTATAGCTGGATAAAGGAATCCCAGAGTAATCCAGGACAGGTGGAGTCCAGGGTTCAGATGGTACTCCGATTTCCTGTGTGTATACATCCCACATAATAGTATGCAAGAAGTCATGGCTGTTGATGGAGGCTGAAACCATTTGAGTGAATGGCTTAAGTCGTGTGTCTACACACAAATAAATAGGCTATTATTGCCCATGGTTGGTCCCAGCTTCAGTCATGCGTTTGGCTTCCATGGGACCTTGAATAGTCACCCTTTGCTTGGTCACATGCTGCTTCTTAGATATGCAAGCTTAATTGTTGCAATCTCTGTTTAATCCTGAGGTCAATAAAAAAATTCTCATTTTAGACCTGTGAACATGGCCAGTTTCCAGTTCTTTTTATTAGTGAAATGGATGTAGTTACATATCATTCAGTTACCAAAATACTGTTTCCCTGAACAAAGGAGAAAATAAACTATCATGTAGCAGGAGGTGCTTGCTTTGCTCACAGCTCCAAGCCTCTTTTAGCCAGCACTCTGCCCAAAATGTCTCTTCAGGCTTATCAGGATCATGCTGTTGGAAGGCTGAGATTGCTCTCTTCTTTCTCCATACCCTATTTCTGTTGCTTCTTTTACAACAAGTGAAGAGGTTTTGTGATATCTTTTATTTGACTAGCTGTGCTGATGAAGGACACTTTATGCCCAAAAGCTTGTCTAACCGTTCTCCCAAATATACAGTTGGCTCAAGAAAAGGTATCACAAAAAAAACCCTTGCCTTGTTACAGCATGGCTGTAACAGTCAAACCTAGCTTTTCTTACACAGAAGCACACCAATCAATACCCTAGCACCTGCATTTACTTTATCAATCTTCGGGGAAATCATCTGGTTCAGTGTCTGCTGAAGATGTGTCTTGAGATGTGCCTATGTGTTGGCTTCCATTACCTGGTACCACTAAACCACTTGATTATTACTTCCTTTTATCATGAAGGGAGGATGTAATCACTACTTGTTAGGTTCAATGAGATGGTACCCAACCCCATAATGTACCAAAGTGTATGTCAGCATGGCAGTAGCCGCATGTACTAGAGACATACCCATGACAAGTCCCGTGGGCTGAAGCCTTGAAAGAATGGGGAGCTGACTGGTGAGATCAGTCAGTGAATTATGAGATGGGCAGCCCCGAGTTCCCTCAACAACGCCAAACAGACTGAGCCCCGCAGAGAAGGAGCCATCTGCTAGGAAGCAGAGGGAATAGATAAGGCCAGATCTCCTTTGCATTTCTATCGGGGGGATGTGTAGCGGGTGCACGTTGATGCACCCCCTAAAAAAAGTGTTTCTGACACTTGGCGGTGGCTGTGGGCATTTGTCACTCGCTGCCCCACCGCTGACACCACCAGCAGCTTCTGTGGGCAGTCCATGATCGCCCCGGCCACTGCTGACACTGCCAGCAATGCCTGTGGGTGGTCGCCGACCCCTGGTCAGTGCTCGCTACCTCCCCCCCGCAGCCGCCAACAGTGTCGGTGGCATCTGCAGGAGCTCCCATCTTACCACTGCCACACTCCCACCACCACTGCCACCGCCAGCGCAGCCATGCCCCCCCCCAACCACTGGGGAGACACGCCATTCATGATTTCTATTATGTGATAATTGAGCATGTCGGAGGAATGTTGTAGCCATGACATGAATCATTCAAGAGGCATGGATTTCTTAGGGTGATATATTTTCTTGGACCAATTGCATAATTGATAACTGGGTACATTTTTAAAAATATTGTTAAGCTCTAAGTAGTACCAGGAACCAGAGGGTCTCACACACTTAAAGAGCCATTCACAAGGGTAGGCTTTATACAAGCACCACTCTAATGATTCTCTCTCAGCCCATTACACCCAGGTTTCTGAGTGGAAATCTGAGCTGGTGTTATTAGAGATCTTCTAGCAAGAAGCTCTAGGCAAATTGAAGCCAGTCCTTGTTTCAGCCAACAGCACCTAGAAAATGGGTTACATCCATGCTAGCTTTAAAGTAGATCACTCAGGTATCGTTTATGGGGGAACAGTGGCAGCCCAGAGCTCATTGAAGGCTGCCAATGGGTAGCTAAATTAGGCAGCTACCCATTTTCAAACTAGTTAGTCTAAAGCTGTCCAGCTCCATCTGCACGACACAGCAGTTGCAGCAGTAAAAGGGGCCCTGTGGTGGACTACCACTAGGTCATCCTGAGAGAGGTGTAGGACATAGGCCACTCGATGAGGGAAGCACAAGCCCTCATGCCTCTAGGAAGAGCTGAGCTTCAAACTCCATGACTGAGAGCTAGAACAGAGGTAAAAAATAGAAAAACCCAAATCTGAGCTTCTGCAGAGAGCTTCATGCCAGGTTGTCACTGCTGCCATATGCCAGCTGTGTCGCTGTCAGCCATATGCCTGGGCAGCCAAAACCTCAAAACGTCTTTCACATCTAGTAAGAGTGATGCATTGATTCTGGTGATCAGGAACATTTTTTCCCAGCTCTTCCACTGGTCTCCATCCAGCAGTGATGATAAAGAACAGCATGTTCTACTCCTGGCAGGGCCAGCCCAGGTGAAGTGTGACTCATTTCTCACCTGCCTTGTTATCTCCACCCAGTCTAAAGTAATATGCCTGGTTATTGTTCATTGAGGCTGCTTTCTGCTCTGCCCCTGTTCCCCATTAGTATGCTACTAACTTAACCAGCCCCCTCATCTGTGAGTCAAGAGGCCTGGCTTTCTTCTTGCACAGTTCATTTCAGTGGGCTCTGACAACTAGACTATGAGTGCCCTCTGCTCATTAGTTTTTGTTCTCTGTACAAGTGGACACGCACTGCAATGCTAGCGAGATTACGAAAGTCACTGCTCTGGGGCTCCATGGCAAAGTGGGAGCTCTCCTGCCTGTGTAGGGGACAAATCACCATGCTCACCCACCACAGGGAAGCATGATGAGATGTGTATTGAGACGTCAGAGCTAAACAAGCCCAGACAACAGAAAGGTTTTGGTATTGCTCATTTTATTACTATGGAAAAACCAAGAAGTTTAGATCCAGATTCTTAAAATTTCACAGTTCTCATCTCTAGCGCTTTGGGACAAACAGAGCTGAATAACATTCTTGCTTCTGTAAGCAAATAGGAGCCTATGCAACTGTTTCTGATTGGGGTTGCCATAGTGGAAACAAGCAGCATGCTCTCAGAACCCCACAGGTCTGCTTTTGGATTTTGTAGAACTGTCCTGAGTTTGGTGGAGCTGTATTCTGGAAGACAAACTCACAAAAAAGCAGGTTGGTCCCCTTCAAACTCACAGGTCTGTGACATCTCATCAGGACCTGGATGCAGTATGGGAGAGAACAAGTTGGTGAACTTAACAGTTTTGACTGCAGCAAAGACCCTACAGTACTTACAGTCTGACAGTCACCTATCCTTATGATAATCATCTGTTTATATTACTCAGAGTAGTACCTGGATGCCTTAACTGAGATCAAGGTCCTACTGAGCTAGGTGCTGTGCCAGAGCAAACCTTGTCCTCAGAGAAAACCTTGCTTTCAGAAGATGGGCTGAGAACAGAACTTCATGGCTTTATGACTCGTCATGACTTTCCTTTCCTTCTACCAGCTTCTTTTTGCACCACAGCTCATTTCCCTTTCAAATGGTCAAATTCATTAGCACAATGAAGTTAAATTAAAATACCTCTTTCAACTCTGGCTTTGCTTGGACTGTGACTTCTTCTGCCTTTGTCCTGATGAAGGGTGCTTGAAGTCTGAAACACCTAGCTCCTCTCCATCCCAGTTGTACAAGCTGGTCCAATGAAGGATATAACTTAATCTCACAAATTTTGCTCCTTTTCTGCCCCTGGATCAGCACAGTTGCACCAACAGTTACATATTGGGTGCATCCTACACATTGCCCTATGGTGATGTAAGGTGCACTACAGCAACATAACAATCACACAGTTTTACACATAATCACTAGCTATGTCACCGTAGTGGCACACTCCATGCTTATACTGAGCTGCTGTGGCAACGTAATGGGAAATCTAAATGTGTAGTGCCTGCATGGTGCAATACAGGCAGTTACTGCATCGTGCTTTAGTACTTCCAAAAGGTACTGTAGCAACATTGCCATACGGTGATGTGTAGATGTGCCCACTGAAAGGGACAGCCCCTGCCCCAAAGGGGTTACGTTTAAAGAGGCAATGCAAGTGAAGGAGGAACTACTTTTGTTTTTCAGATGAGAAACAGACACAGTGATTAAGGGCACATATCTCCTTCACTTTACTGGCATAAAGCTGGGTACCTGCCTGTTTTGGATTCTGTCTCCTTAAACAGAATCCCCCTTCATGCTTACCTGCTAGAAACAAAATGGTGGAGACATCTGTGTTTTAGTTCAGTAGTCTAGGAGTAGGGGATTGGGTGTCCCACAGGTAAGAGACTCACATTGTAACCCCTCTTCCCACACTTTCCTCAGAGGGACTTTGAACTTACACCTCTTGTTTCCCCAACACACTGCTCAGACCATTGCAGCACAGGTTAGATATTATCAAGTTTACCCTTCAATTCTGCCCTTGAAACCAACTCAATTATATCTTGTCTTTAATATTCCTTGGTTAAAATGGATGGGAGCATGAGGGAAGTTTTTGCCCTAGTGGGAGTAGGGGTCCAGGCCCCCTCTGGTCCAAAGTCATAGCCATCTCACTGACCCACATACCTTCTGCCTTGGTCTATTTTCCTTGGCCCCATATATTTCCTTCTGTTGGTTATGGAGAGGGCCAGCTTTGGGTGGCAGCAGTGGTTGGAGGGCAGACTGGAAAACGTGTAGCTGGTGGCTTGGTAAACACTGCCCAAGTAACAAGAGATGCAGGTCACCCCCTCCATGCCTGGGTGAGATGGCCTCAAACTTGGTTTCCTGTTTCCTGAGTGAGTGCCCTAGGCAGTGGAGGCCAACCTTTTTGGCAGGCATGCCATAAATTAGCCCCTCACCTTCCCCAAGTACCACTCAGATTGTCTTTCCCTACCTGATCTGCTGCTCCACATGCTGCCCCCTCCCCCATCTGCTGCCCTATTTTCTGCTCCCTGCTCTATCTGCCACTATGCTACCCGTCCCTTTCCCAATCTACCATGTACCACTCAGAGGGGTTGCCTGTGCCACTTGTGGCATGCATGCAACAGATTGGCTACCTATGCCCTAAGCTATTGGGTTGATGGGAGGGTCCTTATTATCCTTTGATGTCTAGCACCCATTTGCTAAAGGACTTTTGCCTGGGCACAATTTAGGATTTACCCAAAGCACTGATGACAAAGCTGGGAATAGAATCTAAATCAGGCTTAGTCTAATCATGTACCATAATTGCTGAACAATGTTTTCATTCATTCCTTAGCTTCTCAAAGATTCCCTCTTTGGGCTTAGACACAGCATGGGAGTTTTCTTCCCCAAAGGGGATCTTTTTAGAGAGAATCAATTGTATTTGATTTAATTGCATATATAAAGGAAGGGACAGAAGGAGCAATACTGGCTTTTAAATATGGGCTCAAGCCTTCTCTCTTTTCTGTCACATAACCCAAAAGGAATGCAATAGTATTACTTTCTCTCTGGTATGTAATCAGCTATCCATGAGAAAGTGTCATTTTGATCATCCTCTTACATGTAAGGACCTTCCTGCCCTGCACGCTCAGCTCTATTCTGGCCTTCAGGATGTGCCCATAATAATCACATATTTCTTAGTGGGTAGATCTGGTGATTGCTGTGTGTCCATAACTGGATGGGATGAAGGCAGATTCACTGGTCTGTTGAGACTGCTTTGGTGGCCAGGGCAGTTAAATACATCTTAACTGGATAGTGGAGAGCTCTGTTTCTGTAGGGGAAGCCTCCAGAAGCACACAGTCAGCAGAGCACAGTTGGGGGTGCATCTTCTTCTCAAATGACCCAAACTGAACATATAGTAGATTAGCTCTGAAGCTGGGGAGCAGTGGGGGACTGAATAGTTTGAGTACTAAGGGGCTGTTGAAATGGACTGTAGTTTACTAGTTTTGTCTGTCGCTTATCTTTGATACTGGGCTGAGTACAGCCTGTCCAGACTAGACAGTGCAGCTCAAGGAGGTTACAGGCTGTATTGTCTTATCATGACAATTTCATACCTGTGCTAGGTGATCTAGATTTAGTCTACACCAAAAAAGTTATGCTGGAATAGCTACCTTCTCTAAAAGATATGAAAAGATTACAGCCCATGGCTAACAGCTCTGGTGGCAACATTCCTGCTGCAGATGCTTCAGCCATGCTGAAAGAAGAAGGTTTTGCTCAGCTTAGCTGAGGTCATTCTGGGAGATGGTGAAGGGATTCCAGCAGAAAACTTCCTTCACCTGTCATACATGTTGGCAGAGCCATAATGACGAAGACTGCGTAGGCCTGTACTGGGCGTAGTGATTCTCTACCCAAGTCTGAAGAAATCTTTCTGAGTAGCTGATGTTGTGTTTTTACATTTCACCTTTTAAAACTAACTTCTTAAAACTTGAGAGCCTGAAGGTCGGCATTCTGGCACAGTGTCCCCAGACCCTTCTCAACCATCTTCAGAGCCTGAGCTGACAGCAGCACATTAGTGACAGGGATAAAAGCTTCTTAGACAACATTGTGCAAATATGTTAAACAGAAACGGAAGACAAAGGGCAGGAGCAAATGAATAACTGACACTATCTGCAGGAGTAGGTGTAAGAAGGGGAGCAGAGAAGATGGATAAGTGATTCTACAAATCTTTCTCTTCAGATGTTCTTCTCAGCAATACAGAGGGGGTGCTCTAGGTGCAACCTAAGGGTTTATTGGGGTCTGGAGAGGATAGTGTGCACTGAGGGGCAGATTAAGAACTAAAACCCTGCTTACCATTAATAGAGGCATACTTGGGAGTAAATAGCTATGCAGAGAGACCAAAGGGTGTGTCTGGAGCTGAGAAGGTGGTAGGAAAGCCCAAAGCAAGCTGGGTTACATAAACAAATTGGGATCCTTTGGATTCATGGGGAAAGGAGGTAGGCATGTTATTGAAAGTGATATATTTAAGAATCCTAAAATGTCATGCATTCCCAGGGAGTACTGCTATATAGCAGGGGTAGGGTCAAGTAAGTTAAGGCATTTGGTCTTGTGTCAAAAGCTTTTTCTGATTGACTTAGCTATAAACAGGATCCTAGCACTCAGACTGGGAAATCAGTTCATTACATGAGGGTCTCTTGCATTATGAGTTTGAATTCACTTTTGGACTGATTCGCCTTGCAGATCTCAGCACTTATATTAGGAGAGCTGTCCCTAAAGTGAGACGAGAATATGGGGAACAAGATCAGAGGAAGATTTCACCTTATTGCACTAGTTTTTCTGTTAATTTGTGGATAACAGAAAATCCTGTCCAACCCTCAGTAGAAAGGAGGACAAAACAAGTAGACATTCTATTAGGCAATGATCAGTGCAGGACAGTGGATGGGAGTGAGAGAGGAGATGGCAGAGAAGAGTTGGAAGCAGCAGACACTTCAAGGAAAGGTGACTGGACAACGATCACAATGGAATAAGTAAACAGGTTGCTAAGAGATATCAAAGCTGGAATCAATAATTCATGAGATCTCTGCAACAAAATGAATAATTTATGGAAGGGGAAAATGTGAGAGACTTAATCAGCCTGCATTTTTGTGCTTCTAGTCAAATTTCTCTCCTTGCAGCTCTCTGGGCTGGAGCACTGAGAACTAGCATGTGCCCCTGAATGAATGGAGCAGGGTTCCTGGTGAGGAGCTCAAGGGAAACTTTCATGATAGGACCCAGACTAACTTCCTCTCAAGGCTAAAGAGGCTTTCAATGAGGCAACATTGCAGCCAGGTGCACTGAGTGGAACCTAGCACTACCATACAGCAGGCAAAGGTAAGAGAAACATAGTTCTGGCAGAGCCATCCACCTTACTGATACATGTGGAGGCATGGGGCAGTGGTGGTGGGAGATGCGGGGACATTCCTTGCATTCCACTAATGGAGGACTGGAACAGTTGGGATTTCTGTTAGCAAGAACTGTGAACATCTGGGCAATAATGTAACCTGGTTTGTTGTTCGTTTAATGCTGATTGGCTCCAAAAAAAATTGTGTGAATAGTTTACTTGCCAAAAAATGTCGTTTTGGTCACTGGAATTGTTTGTAAATTTGGCAAATGGCTTCAGTCCATAATAATGAAAACTATATAAAAAAATGTAAATGTTTAATTTCTAGCTCGTTTTAAAAAGGTTCCAGTATGTTTCAAAATGCTGTTTTACTTAGAAATTGAGCTAAATTTAATAGTCAAAAAAGCCAAAGGAAGTGCTTTTGTTTTGAGTTGTACAACATGTTTCGTTTAACTTGAAATGACTTTCTGCTTTTGGCCACTGAACCAGGAGAAAAAAAAAATTATCTGCACAACACAAACTTCAGACATGTGCCTGTAAATGAGTTTAGGCAGATGACTTCAGTGATATGGCCATTTTATTTACATGGCTTTTCTGTTCCATTAATGGATGGATGTATCTCTGTGGATGGATGTATCTCTGGACATATGCACAGCTATCTTCAAGGGTACGACTGGAATTCATAGGAAGGCATTCCTGTCATATTGTACATTGTTGTCTAGTTTACAAACCAGATGACCGTAGTCAACCAGTTTACCTAACTGTTGATCATTTTCAATCCCATGGGGAAAAACAAGAGATAGCCCTGACTTGGCAAGTGGCAGCATCACAAACACTAGTGTTACACCGGGGGAAGGAGCAGAGCATGAACCTCAGGTGTTGACTTAGAGGGGGCACCAGTATGGCCCCCTCCCCTGAAAAGTCTTTGCCTAGGCAGGTGCAACTCTACACTGGTCAGCCATAGGAGCCAGGTAGGTGCAGATCCTGCATTCAGCAGTGTATCTGGGGTGAGATGTGGAATTAGAGCTGGTGTAATCAGCTTTGAGCAGGGGGTTAGATTAGATGACCTCCTGAGGACCCTTCCAACCCTAATTTTTTATGATTTCTAGGTGGCCATTTAGGGTTGTAAATTAAAGGAGGCAACAAAAATGGTGCGCATATGCCTTGCACACGCTCACTGGGGGGTCATCTTGGGAGTGTGGGTATGTATAGAAGTGAGTAGGGCTGCTCCAGTGCTCCTGAGTCACTGCTCTGGGGCTCTGTCTGGTGTCTACCCTTGCAAGGTCCCATGGTGGGGGACAAAATTTACTTAGGGTGGAAAAAATCCTTGCAGTGCTCCTGGGTAGAATATCCACCTCCCAAAGGCTTTGACATAGGAGGCACAGACCTATGCTTGGGGTTGGTGGGGTGGGGAGAGAACAGGCACAAGAAGGGGTCCCCAGGAAACCCATGCCTCTGCTGTTTCTCAGCTGGAGCAGCCTGAGCCCACAATACTACATGAGCAGCTACAGCAGTGGCAGCTGCTGCCTGACAAGAGCCCAATCAAGTAAGAATCCACTTCTCTAGCTCTTCCCCTCTCACCCATGCTTCCCACCACACCATGCTTCCCAGTGATCAGCATAATCCCTCTCTTCCCTTAGCCCAAAAGAGATCACTACACCTCTTCTCAGAAACATAGCCAGAGGCTAAGAGAAATGGTAACCATCTTAACTCATCATGAAAGTAATGTTATTGTTAGCAGGAGTCAGCAGTCATGAGGAAGTTACAAGAGATCACATGACATTAAAAAAAAATTTTGCTACTGTGAGTCTCACAGCAAAATGCCATGAAGAGCCATCTCTGCAAACCTATTATGTATTCTGTTTGTAAAGACTCAGCCAATCGTCTTTCATTTGGGATTTTGTTAACTGCTCATCATGAGCCAAGTAAAACCAAACCTAAACTATCAACACAAAATTTGTTTTATGAGCAAATGAAAGTGTGTGGGGAGAAGCGGGGGGAGAGGTCCATGAACTGGAGCAAAAATAATATCATCCATGAAATTGTACATTGGTTGTTGTAAGCAGGTCACTCACCCAGCTACCTTATCAAGGCCAGCCAGCTTCGTGTTCTGGGTTTCCAGCCAGTTTAATTTTACATGAAGCAAACTTGTCCTCACAGTAAATAAAACAAACAACAAAACAAACAAGTGTGACAAATGTGCAAACTGCAGTTGAAAACCACAAGTTGCAATATTTCTTTAGACCCTGACTCCAGCCTCCTCTCTGCCCCCTTGCATTCTCCTCCTGGAGCTTTTAACCTTCTTCATAGTTCCATCTTCATTCAGCAGCAGCTTGCTTCCAGTCTTCCAGACAGACAGCCTATTAACTGCTGCCAACCTGCCACAGCTGGGGTTTCAGCCCCTTGAAGGCTTCACCTCGTTATAGTTATTTAAAAGAAAACACCAAAGAAATGTGATTTTTTTTTTATATAATAATCAAGGGACTGAATTTCTTCAAGTTAATCCGTGAAGGAAGTTAACCAGGGACTGAAAGGAGAAGGTGTGCATGAAGAGTGATTGTTCCTTAAGGACATGATCCTCGAAGCACAAAGCAAATCCATTCCCATGCAGAAAAAAGGTAACAGAAGGACTGGGAAGCCCTCTTGGCTAAACAGGGAAATCACCATTCTCTTAAGAAAGAAGAAAGAGGCTTATAAACAATGGAAGCAGGCCCCAAGGAGGACTATTTCACAATGGCCTGCATTTGCAGGGAACAGATAAGAAAGGCTAAAACAGCGACCAACCTTAGATTATCAATGGGAATCAAGAGCAAAAAGAAGTCCTTCTTTAGATACATAGGGAACAGGAGAAAAACAAATGGGAGTGTGGGGCCAGTGCTGTGACTCAGGAGAGCTGCTTACTGAAACTCAGGAGAACACTGAACTCTTAAATGACTGCTTTGCCTCAGTCTTTCACTGGACCAAGGGGAAAACAATGCCAGATAGAGTACAGGATGAGCCTGGTAGGAATAATTGCCTTCCTACTATTGCCATAGAATTGGTGTATGACCAATTTTAAAAATTAGACATACAAGTCAGCAGGACTAGGCGATCTTCATCTGAGAGTGCTGAAGCAGCTGGCTGAAGTCATTGCGGAATTCCTGGTGACACTCTTCCACAACTCATGGCACTCTGGAGAAGTCCCTGAGGACTGGAAGAGGGCCAGTGTTGTGCCCATCCACAAGAAGGGCAGGAGGGAGGACTCAGATAACTATAGGCCAGTCAGCTTAAACTTCCATCCTAGGAAAAATCCTAGAAAAGTTCATCAAGGAGTCTATCTGTGATAAGTTTGCAGCAGGTAAGTTTCTGAATGACATCTAGCATGACTTTGGAATGGGAGGTCTTGTCTTACCAACCTCATCTCCTTCTATGACCAGGTAACTCAGCACTTGGACACGAGAGAGCAGGTTGACATTGTATACCTTGACTTCCAAAAGGCCTTTGATCTAGTATCCCATGGTGACCTCCTGAGAAAATGAGAGGATTGTGGTCTTAACTCTGAGACAGTCAGGTGGGTGAGAAACTGGCTGCAGGATAGGACCCAGAGAGTCATACTGAATGGGTCCATGTTGTCCTGGCAAGAAGTGGGCAGTGGTGCCCCACAGGGGTCAGTGCTTGATCCAGTACATTTCAACATCTTTCTTAATTATTTGGATGTGGGAGTGAAGAGCTCACTGGCCAAATTTGCAAATGACACCAAGTTATGGGGAAGCGTGGTTGTGCTTGAAGACAGGCTACAGATACAGGCAAACCTAGACAGGCTAGCAAATTGGGTGGACTGGAATCTGATGAAGTTCAATGTTGAGAAATGAAAAGTGCTCCACCTCAGGATGAGCAACCCCCAACACACCTACAGGCTTGGCAGCATCAA
The DNA here is from genome assembly GCA_030014935.1 of Caiman crocodilus. NCBI lineage: Eukaryota > Metazoa > Chordata > Crocodylia > Alligatoridae > Caiman > Caiman crocodilus. Next base: position 54,437,895 of record JAGPOW010001543.1, read on the forward strand.
ACTGACTAGCACCATGAATTAAAGGGACCTGGGGGTAATAATAGACCCCAGTATGAATATGAGCCAGTAGTGCGATGCTGTAGCTAGTAGGGCAAATAATACTCTGGCATGCATCAATCAATGCTTCTCCAGCAAAGCCAAGGAGGTGATTCTACTCTACTCAGCACTGGGCTGAGTAACAGGGCAGGAGACATTCCTGGGGAGGTGGGGGACCTGCTCCCTTTGTCTCAAGTTTCCCACCACTGCAAGTCATGTAACTAGCTTCCTCACCTGGAAATGTGATGTCATTTTCAAGCACTGGGTTTCAGCCAATGGGGCTGCTCCTGGTAGGACTTTAGTGATGAGGTCATGATAGGGGAAAAAAGGGATCCCCAGGAAGGAGGAGTGGAGAGGCATTGTAGAAAGCCAGTTTTGGCAGAGCCATGCTAGACAGAGCCATGCTGTAGAGCAGAGAGAGCTTCCATGCTGGAGCCCTAAGGCACCTGGGGAGAGAGGAAGAGCAGCAGAATGCTGCAGTCCTCTCCCACTCTCTCTTGAAATTGGACACACAAGAAACTGCTTGCCTCTAGAGGAAAGCAACCAGCCTCTGGATAATACCTGTGACTAAGCTACTTGAAAACTATCTAGATATATAGCTTGCAGTACAGCAGTTGCATAATCAATGGCTACCTAGCCACACTGTTTCCTCTAGGGTTATTCTATAATTCCTTCCTATCCTGAATTCTCTCCCAAGCCTCCTCTCTGTAACTGGTAAAGTTCTCCACGGTCCCTAGCATGGTGGATTCACTGGGAGAAGGATAAGAGGCATGCCTTCATGTCCCCTTGGTCTGACTGACTAAGGGAGACCACTCTTTGTGCTCCAGGCCAAGGAAAGCACCCCAAGTTCTTGCAGTGAGTCAAGAACCCTCTAGGACTACAAGGCCTGTGTTTCCAATGGGGCATAGGCCAAGAGCAGTCCAGACCTTGGGTGGCAGTAGCACTAACCCCAGGCTTGTGGGTATGCTTTGGGAAGGGGGTTGGCCAGACGTAAGGTGCACTCAGAGACTGGTAGGTGGTCAGATGTAGTGAGGTGGGTGGCTGAGCACAGGCATGCCCCCTGCTGGCCCACCACAGTCTGATTCAAGCTCAACATTAGGAAAAACTTCACAGTCAGGGTGTCCAGACTGTGGAATAAGCTTCCTCCAGAAGTGGTGCAATCACCTACCCTGGAGATGTTCAAGAGGAGACTAGACAGTCACCTTGCTGGGGTCACCTGACCCCCAGTAATCTTTTGTGATTGGTGCAGGGGGCTGGACCTGATGATCTTCCAAGGTCCCTTCCGGCTTTACAATCTATGAAGTTATGAGAAATAAAAGTTTGCAACCACAAAGAATAATTATGAATAGAAAAAAGATCAAATATCTTTAAAAAAAACAACCCCCCCAAACCCAAACCTCTCTTTCTCACTGAGGTCACATCCAGCTCAAGGAGTTACATTATCAAGAGCTCAGTCATTCATGACAATGCAGCCTTGAAACTCTTAACACTCCAGGATGACAAATAGAAAAAGGTAAAGTACTCCTTTGGTATCCTGACACTTCACAATGTACCTTGGAGAATGCACCTGAATGTATGGTAATGAATTAATGCACATGTATTCTGCGGTGGCAATGTGATCCAGTTGGGATGCTCTTTTGGGCATGGCTTGCCAAGCCACTCCAATGCACATACTGCAAACATGGGGATTGTGACAGGGCATCACTCGGGGCTGCCCTCAATGTGGCCCCCGCACCTGTCTCTGGGCAACTGCCTGCCTTCTCACCTGCCACGTCTTTGATGTTACTTAATTAGCAGGAGGCTGCCCTTCTGCTGCCCCTCCACTAGGGGGCGCTGTCTGCAGCGCCTTCCTCCCCAATACCGCAGCCCAAGCCTCTCAGATATCAACTCGGTCTTCCCGTGCCCACCTTGGGCCTCTCAATAAGATGACCCCCTGTCTGGGGCTCACTGTGCCCCGCCGGGCTTCCTACTCCTTGCCTTTCTTGGGCTTCCTAAAATGCTGCCCCCTGTCCAGGGTTCACCACGTCCAACTTGGACCTCTAAATATTGCCCCCCTTCTCAGGGTTTGCTGTGCCCAACTTGGGCTCCTTAATAAGTGCAGCCCCCTATCAGGGACTCCCAATGCCCAAACTTGGGCTTCTCAATGTTGCCTCCTCCTGGGGGCTCGCCGTGCCCCCACAGGGCTTCTCAGTATGGCGCTCCCCTCTCTGGGCTCACCGTGCCCCCACACAGGGCTTCTCAATGTGGCCCCTCTCAGGCCTCTCAAACGTTGCCCATCTTACACCTCTCAATGCTCACTGTGTTGCCGCTCTCAGGCTTCTCAGTGTTGCCCCCTTCCCAGGACTCACTGTGCCTAACTTAGGCCTCTCAAGGTTGCCCCTTGCTGGGCTCTACAATGTGGCCCCCTCCTTGGGGCTCGCTGTGCCCAACCTGGACTCTCCAAATGCCCCTCTCCAGGCTGGGGTCTACACATCCTGCAAGTTGTGCCCTTACTGGCGCTGAATCACGCCCTCTCAGGTGCTAGGGCCCCACGCCTCTGTGGGCCCCTATGAGAATGTTGTGCCCTCTCTGGCACCTATAAGAACACTGTGCTCCCACAGGCGCTGGGATCCCCACACTACTGTGGGTTTCCTCTGAGGCCTCCTCCAACCACTAATAGCCTCACCCAAACCACCAGTGCCATAGATAACAACAACAGAACAAACACAAGCCTTCTGGCTATAACTTAACTCAAAGCCACCCGGCTACAACAACATTGCTCCCAGGACCTGGAGCCACCATCCTCCAGTCTGCAGTGCTCCAGGAACTCCTGCCTCTTCAGCTGCTAGCAAGGAACTACCTACCTGGCCTCAGCTTCTGAGCTTTATAAGGCTAAGCCCTGCCCTCTCTGGTCAGCTGATGCTCATTGGTTGCCCCGGCAACCCACAGCTGCACTGCTTAGTCACTGCTAGGGCTCCTTCTCTAGCAGTTCTCCCTCCTTTAGAAGCAGGGCAGCGAGGTGCTCTGTGACAGGGATACACTGAAGAAAATACTCCATAATCATCGCAAGGGCTTGCCCTGAATCACACAGAGAGACCAAGGTCCTGAGAGCTGCCACAAGATGTCTGAAAGTACCTTCACCACCACGTGTCTGGATCTGGAGCACAAGAGAAGGTCATATCCAGGGCAGCCTTTCTGGACCATTCTTCTGCTGCAGTGGAGAGATGCCCCATGTTCTTCTTTTTCAGTGTAGACATGCCCCCAGGTAGGAAAATGAGCTGATAGCCAAAGGGACTAGTGATCCTGAATCTTTGAATGTATTCTATTTTCCATATGCTATTCCCTTGCTGTGGACTTCATGAAATACCAGGACCTGAAAAACGTAACCTACTGGGCTTTGAAAACCTAACCGACTATGCAGCTTGTATTTTTATTCACAGAAAGAGAAGAAGCCTCTCACTAGAGATTTAGCATAAATTAAACAGTGGGGCAGGGCACTGTTGGTGCCTGCCACTTTAAGACCTAGGCCAAGCAGCTGGCAGGTGCCTGATTGTGGCAGTCATTTTAGAGCTCTGGCTGCCCATATAAACAGGGCAGTTTGCGGCTGCCTGCCCAGATAGCAATATTGTCTGGCTGTGAGGCTCCATAATATCCTGGAGATAAGGGAGGAGCTGTAGGGGATGGTCAGGAGGCTTCTGGTCCTGGGCATGACCTAAAACTGCACCCTGCCTGGAGTGGGTGGCCTGGTGGGGCTCTCACTGGTGTGGGAACCCCCAGGAAATGCCAGTCCAGTTACTGTCCTGGTGAAAGGCAGGTCAGGGTGCCTTAACCCCAGCTCCCACAACTGGGTGGGTCACCCACTAGTAGGGCCCAGAGGGAAGACCCCAGGAGATAGAGTGGAGCTAGAGACTCAAACCTGATTGAGAGAGTACCCTTGACTGATCAATGCTGGGGCCAGGACCAGGATGGTCAAAAGGGCCAGGGGCCCACCATGAGGGATGCTCAGAGCTAAGAGGGCCTGGGTTTCCAACTGGCCTTGGAGGTGAGGCCAGGGCCTATATGGCCAAAGGTCCTAGGGGGACCACACCTGAGTGGGGAAAATAGTTTTAGGGAGCTAGATAGCCTGAATGAAGGCAGGGTAGGCCTTCTGATTGTAGGGATCTTAGAGGGGTCCTGATAGGAGGATTCTGGGGCCCAGTGTGGGGCTGGTGAGAGTAACAGCTGGATGCCATCTGCAAGGCATGGGCTGCAGTGTAGGGGGGGTATGGAGCTGCAGATAGCGCCCCTTGCATCAGGGCAGAAATGGGCAGCCTCCTGCCTTAATTAACAGCTATTAATTAATTAAGAACAAGGCATAGCGAGTCAGGTGGGTGGCATGCCCATGGGCAAGTAGGGAACCTAGCACTATGGATAGGCAGGGAGCCCCTCTTTGCCACAAACATAATAAGTACTGATGTGGTTTTTGGACCCAAGGAGACTGAAGAACACACTGCAGGAACTCCCACTTCCATAGCTGAATAGGAAATAGGGGTTCATCAGAAAGAACATCACAGTGTATCATCTCAGCCTCTCCACTCCAACTGGGCTGATGTTTCTGAAGTCCTCTGTGTCATGACCTCTGAGTGGGTGAACAACAGTTGGTTTCCATGTGGAAAGCATGCAGGAAAGGAGAGAGACTGTCACAGGATAAAGATCTATACAGTCTGTGATTGGAGCCATCCTATATTTTAATGTTCTGTCCTGGCACATCTTACAGAGTAGTCTTGGATTCTAGGAAGAGGGTAAGCTGTTGGGAGGTTGGGTGGGAGCACTACATCTTCTCTGATTAGACCCCACTGACTGGCACAACCCTTTTCTCATAAGATGTTCAATGACAAACTCTCCACACAAGGATGTCTTCAGGAATGAACTGTGCCCTTTGTTGCTATGATGTTGTGTTGTGGCATATTCTGTAGCAGCTGGTGCAGATCTACCTTTACACTTGTCATGTCTGTACAAACACAGACAAAGCAATTGTCAGTCACCATGCACGGTGGTAATCAAAACCTTCAGTTTGAAAATATAGGGTGTTTTCTGGGGTTCTTTTTGTTTCTAGCTCACTATGTGTGGGAAGAATGTTCACAGTTCTGTCTTGCAGCCAAGTCATGACAGATGGGTGGGTTGGAATTAAATCCAGGATGCAGTGATTCATAAAATAGTTCCACTGACACTGAGGAATTTTACTTTATTACTAGAGTTCAAAATCCCTGACCAGCTACTTCTACCTTTGATAGGCTCCCTGCTACCTTGGAGAGTAGAAGCTTTGTTCTATTCCTGAGACCTGGTCTGAGACAGCAACAGTACAGAGAAGTCAGCAGCTGCAAGATTCCTAGAGATACTCTGGAAATCCCCACCTTGTGGCTCATGTTTGTAATAAGACCTCCAGTGTTTGTTGCTTCTCTTCTCTCTGTTCTTATTGAAATTCTTGGGGCCCTGGCATCTCTGTTGCCTGCTTCTGCCCATGCCTGTCACCCACGTGACAGGCCCATGCCTGTCATGATGGAACTTTTCTGCCTACAGTGTGGCCTTTAGGGCCTGAACTCTCTGCTCTTCTGTCTCTGTCTTTGATGAGATGTCCTCAGAGGTTGGCATCTTCAGCTAATACCAAGTTGCAATGAAATACTAAGAACTGGTTTACAGGGTCTGTGTACACCCATGTGTCCAACTTGGGAGTACATCAGTCAGCACCTTCAAAGGCAGAACCAGAAATGGGACTATTGCAGGAAGCCCTCTCAGAGATTTCTAGTTTGGGATTTACTTGGGGCAGCAACAAATGGGAACTTGTTGCCACTGAATCATTCCCTGTTAAAGAAATACAGAGAATCCCTTCTTGTCCAGTGCTAGGACTGGGTCTCTTAGCCATTTGCCCCTTCCTTTACTGGGACAGCCATAGATGAAAGTTGCATGTTGGTATGCAGTATTCTCCTGGAACAGAATCCAACATCCCTCCTACACAGATGGTCTTGGAAGTCTGACAGCTGTCCAGCATTATTTGGAACCTACCCATCACCCTCCTTTCACTCAGCCACTTCCAGCAGCCTGCTTTCCAAGGAGGAAAGAATACAGGACATACATGGGGAAGAGATGGTTCAAGTGTCAGGAACCCACAGATATATTAACACTAGGGCTGTGTGAAATTTTGCCGGCTGTTTCATTTTCATGCTCTTTCAAATCATTTCAAGCTCAAAACAGCAAAATCAAAATGAAACTAGGGCAATTGAAACATTTTGAAAGCTTCAAAACAAAACAGAACAGTGGTTTCGAAACAAAACAAAGCTCAGAATGAAACACAGGCCTGTCAAAATAGCAAAACAAGTCAAAATAAAACGGTGTTATTTCACACAGCCCTAATTAACACCACTTGGTTGCATCCAGGCTTTGAAGTGGTGATGCTGCAGCTTCCAGACTTCTGAAAAAGCAGGAGTCAAGCAAGGGCTCAGCACAGCCAATCACATGGTATCTGGAAAGAGCCCCAGGCTCTGTTCTCACCACCAGGCCATCCAGGGACTTTCCTGTTTCCCACATGCCCTTGGTTACTGGATATTCTGTGATGGGGGGAAATGGAGGTTCCTGCCCCAGATCTGAGAAACCCTTGTGGATGGCCAGTTTCTTGAAACAGGTAGCCTAACAAAAAGTGTCAGTTGCCCTGAATCAGTATTTCCTGAGGGAAATATTATTATATATGTGTAAATTCCTGGCTAGCTCTACATACATGGACTATTTCAGAATCGTGAGTGAAACTTTCATCCACTTTGTTTCCTCCTTCTTCCTCCCAAACCCTTCAATAAGCACATGTGGGATGTGTTCACCCTGACATTATGCTGGACTTGCACTGGAGGAAGTCTGTTGACAAGAGCATTTCTTAAACACACACAGACACACACACACACATGCTACAGAGCCCCATAAGTGCTGGGGTTGGTTCAGCAGTGAAGGACATTATTTGCATGGGCAGATTTGGCTTCAGATACAGTTTGAATCACAAGAACTCCCTAAATCTCACCCAAGCCTTGTTGGATGTTAGTCCATACTAAATAAAACATTCCCGCCTGCTCTGATATTTGCTAAACTCTGTTCAGCATTCAGGGCTGTGATGGTAGGGGGACCCACAGAATCTCTCTGAGATGCTTGGACACAGCTGCATGCAGGACAGGAATAGGAGAGCAGGCTGCGTGTCAGGACTGAAGGGTATTGATTGGGCTGTGCCTAAAGGCAAATAACCAATGTAGTAGGCTGCTGTGTCTGGTCTTGTGGCACAAGCAGTGAGAGAGGCCAAAGCTAAGTGCTTCCACCTGAGGGACTTTTCATCATGTATTCCAACAAGTACAAGTTCATTTTAGGAGCACTAGATCACATTTCCTTGCTCCCTCCCTTGCACCAACAAGCAAATAGGAATTCCCTTATCCCAGCCTTATGCTATCACCCCTTTTCCCAAGTTTCAAAGCAAGACTCCCTGCCCTCGGCTTTCTGTGATTCCATTCCTTCAGCTTCAGTTAGGCATCAATTCCTTAATTAACAAACTCTTAAGAGGCTCAGCCTAGCTTGCAGGAGATGCCAATGTTTATTAATGGGAGTATTGATGGAATAGCTGATGCGCCAGCACACTACAGCCACAACATGATACAGAGGCAGGATTCAGTGGGTCCACCTGTGGAGCACATAAAGAGCACCATCTTACACCTCCTTGTTCCTGCTTTGAATGCCCTGCAGTTGTGTTCAGCAACTGAACCACCTGGCCTTGGGTGGAAGGAGCTTTTATCCTCCCCTTTATAGCTAATGAAAGAGCCAAAGCAGGTGACACAGGAGGAATGTGGGTGCAGCTAAGATGACAGTGATAAGACAAAGGCACAAGCATTGGCATAGCCCCAGACACCTGTGATGGTAGGGGGACCCACAGAATATCTCTGAGCAAGCTCAGAGTCTATAGCAGTCTATAGCAAGCAGACTTCCTTAGCAACTGGCAATACAGAGTATAATCACTAGGCCAGTGTAAAGTGGCTTGTATTTGCTTCAGGTTAAAATTTGGCCACTTTGGGGGACAGTGACTTGATCTGGTGAGTCAAATCACTGTCCCAAATCAATTTGGCTGAATTTGATTCAGAGATTCGTCCGCCGCCAAATCAGCCAACTCTCCAAATCGGCCCCATCCTCTGCTTGTTCTCCCAGCCCTGTCAATGGCTGCCCTGCCCACCCCAGCTCCTGGCTCTTTGAAAAAAAAAGCCCTGCACTCACCAGCTGCTGCTAGGCAGTGGTGGGGGGTGCCCCCCACTGCCTTGCACTGCAGAAGCCCTGAGGCTGCTGTAGAAGCCATCGAGTGCCATTTTTTTTTTTAAGAGCCATAATCTGGACTGGGTGGGGCAGCCATGGGTGGGGGTAGGACTGGGAGAGTGGGCAGGGGCCCCCCTACCTGGCAGCACCTGGTAAGTAGGGCCTTTTTTTTAAAGAGCTGGGGCTGGGCAGGGGTCAGGCGGCACTCAGGGGAGCTGGGGGACCAGGCAAGGGACAAGACCTGGCAGGGGTCCCCCCATGGTTGCCTCCCTGCTCCTCAAGCCCCCTCTCCCCCACCCCCTACTTACTGGCATGGAGTTTGGGTCCAGTTCTCTGCAGCAGCCAGTGGGGTCTGCCCAAATCTCCAAAGTTCTCTGAATCTTTTCTTTATCAATTCAGAGAGCTTTGAATTGATTCGGACCTTTTTATTGTTCTCCTGATTCAATTTGGATTTGAAGTTTTGTCTGCCGAATCACGCTGAATCTCCTCTGAATCAAATCAGCACCCAAAGCTTCACACAGCCATAACCACGCACATCAAGCTGTTCTGCTTTTATCCAGTAATGGGCAGTAGTATGAATACCAATTTGTTCAGGTAGTGGTAATGTACACCCACTGAAATTCTGCCATGAATGCTTGTCCAGAAGGAAGCTATTCCTAATTTTGTCCACTGTAGATTTCTACAGGTGCTGCTAACAGAAGGTTTGGCTACAAATAGTCTAGGGACGAGAAGGCTGGGAACCTTTTCCAAACTTCCCTGCCCTACCCTACCCTGCTGTCAGCCAAACTGCAAGTGAAATTTCTGTATTTCATAACTAGGAATAAAAATAACCAAGCTTATTTTTTTAATTATATCTTGGGTACATTAGCTTTGATTAATTAGATTAACACATATGGCTCTGCAGATAGGATGCGCCACGCAGGGCTGGTCTACGGGTCAACTCTACAGCTGTGTTGTCATGCCTCTGCCACTGGAATTTGACAGTGGCAGCATTAACTACTGCAGCTCCTGGATCCACAGCATCCACTGCTTCATTACCCACCAAATTTCCAGCCCTGCAGGCAGCCTCCTGGGCCAGATGATGTGGTTCCACACTCCACATCCAGCCTATGGGGATCCTCTTGGGTCTGGAAATTTGGTGACAGGATGAGTGGTGGTAGTGGCAACTGCCATGGCTTTAGGAACTACTGCAGTTAATGCTGCCATCACTTACCATATACCTGGAACCTGTGGGGAGGCCCATTAGCCAAATGACAACCTTGCAGGCTGGATCTGGCCCATGGACCATATCTTGGTCATCACAAGCATTGTTAAAGCCATGTTCTTAACTCACAGGCTACCTGCAAGGTTTTAATATCTGCTATTAGAGGTTTGCTGTTTGAGAAGTTTGGTTAGTTATAGGGATATGAAAGGTTAAGCATTTAAATGATAAGTACTTCTTTACTGGTAACGCATTACCAGTTAATGGTTAGCATGGGGCACAGTCTGGCAGGAAAGGGAAGTGGCACAGTGGCTCAGTACCAGGAAGATGGCAAGACAGGCAGGCAGGAGGGAGGGAGGGAGAAGCGAGGAGAAGAGGAGTGAAAGGGGAGAGGTACCCATAGCCTATGAGGTTAAAGTGTAGCAGGAACTGAATTAATGTAGCTGATGTTAACATAGAGTGTAATAATAGTGAAATGTAGCCATGTTAGTCTTGTCCTGTAAACAACTTAAAAACTCCACATTATATCCTTCTCCTTGACATAACTGAATAAACTCTGTATAGCTTTTATGTATGAGTGTGTGTAAAAGGGTGAATGGTGAGAGAACGGCATAGAGACAGGAGAAGAAGATTTAACTGTTTATGTAAGCAACAAGGGGCCAAATGTAAATTACCAGTCAGTAAAAATCCCTTTTAGGCCTATGGCACAAAGAAGATAATGAGAAGGAATACACGCATCCTGCCAGACAGGCAGCAAGAACACTCCAAGGCTGAGATAAGCTGAAGACAAAAGAAGAATAACCACAAAAACAGAAGCTGAGTATGGAAAAACCCCAAAGCACTGAAATAAAGGATGACAACTCCTATAAAAGAAGACTTTGAAAACACTAAGTTGGGGGAGTCTCTCTCTCTCTCTAATGCTGTTTTGTCAGAGCACAGATGCGTCTGTTCACCACCTGCTATCTCCAAGATCTTTCTCCAAGCTGCTATCTTCTAACATCATCATCTACTGAATAAGCTGGGGTTGGCCATCCTGTGCTGATATTAAGCAACTATTACTGGTAACTATATATGATGCATGTACACGGATGGAATGGGGTTTTTTTGTATGTGTGTGTCTGTGTGTAATGATGTGCATAATAATTTATGTGTGTTTGTATGAACAGTGTGTCCAAACCTCTATGTCTAATTCATGTAATCAATAAACACAACACTTTGCCTTATCCCCCATTATAAGGTCTTGCTTTTGATTTGGGCAATTGGCAATTTAAGTAACAAAAGAGGAGAACAGCAGGTGGCCTAATGACTTGTCAATTAAGCAATTAGTTGCTTGTTCACAGGTGCTCCCTCCCTCCTACCTTTCTAGAAGCTGCAGTGGGCTGTGAAGGCCCCTTGCCTGCTGCTGCTGCCCAGCTTCATGTGGGCTATGTTGTCTGACAGGGCTTGCCACTGCCTCCTTTCCTCCTCTTCAGCCTGTCAAAGGCCCCTGGGAGTGGCTTGCAGTAGCAGCTGTGTCCAAGCTGCTGTGTTATCGGTTAACCGTTTAATTCATATAATTAGAGGAGGTTAAATAGATCATTTAAAAAAATGTTATTCAGATCCCAAGTTAGTTAACTTCTGTCAGGTGATTCCATTGGATAGTTTGTGCTCGGCATGGATCACGTGCCAGAGGGCATTTCTGTGGGGTTGGAGTCACATGCAGAAGTAAATCTCATTTTCTGTTGCTGAAAATTGCTTTTAGGGAATACACGGAGGTGCTATCGGCACACCCTGGTTGTACAAATGGTGACAGGAAGTGTGTACAGAAGAACAGCTAATGCAAGCTGCAAGCCATATTCTAAGAAAAATATTTCACAATGTTCACCAAACTCTAGGTAATGGACAGAGAAAAGGTGAAAATGCAGAAAGGCAATCTGTAATACAGACTACCAGAGCAGAACAGCCTGGGGTTCTAAGAGAAAGGGGTAAATGGTACAAAGAGAAAACTTATCTGCCAGGAAGCCATATAAGGGTATGCTTAACTTTACACATATTAACAGTCCCTTTAATACCAATGCCGTTTTGTTGGATTAGAGCCCAAGAATACATGTGTTCCAGAGCATAAACCTCATCTTCTTTGCCATGGTGGGAGTTAATAGAGGAAAAATCTGCCTCCCTGCTATAGTATTTGTTGGGGAGCCCACTTGGTGGAGGGTTAGAGCTAGATCCAAATGAGGACTGAGGTGCCAAAAAACAGAAGATTTGAAGCACCTCAATCCCAACATACAATCTAAATCCCCCACTCAGTAGCCAGCTAAACCTACAGGTGTTTAAACCTACTAGGTACTTACCTATCCAACCTTCAGGCCCCTGCCATTCTGCTTCTGGGCATGCCCAGGACAGCCCCAGTACAAGTATTTCGATACCTGGTTCATCTGGCATCTGGAAAGCAGGCACTGTTCTGTCTAAGATCCCAAAGAGGGACCTTATCTAGTCTGTATGTGCTGAACATGCCCAACACCAAACTGACAGGATTGGGTTACTCACAAAACAGAGCTCTAGGCACCTTCCTTCTTTTTAAAAATGATGATGTGCTGCCAATCTCTAGCATAGTGGCCAAATAGGAATGTATTGTACTAATCTAGGCTTGGGTTCGGTTCAGTTCCCTTCTTGGCCTGAAGTTCAAATACCCTTATCTTCCTGGAGAGCATCCCAAAGCCCAAGCAAGAGGCAAGGCTGATGTGAGTCTTGCCTTGCTAAAGCTGGATCATTGTGCAAAAAAAGAAAAAAAGAAGAAAAAGAATGCTATATTCATGAAACCAAGAAGGGAAAGTGCAAGAGGAAGTCAGACCCTGTTGTCTAGTGATAAAAGGGAAGAGAAACAATAGTGTAAGTGGAGGGATGAATGGGGCACAGATGCTGGGCATTCACTGGATATAAGGGGGTGCCACAGTAGGTGCATCCCTACACCCCAATAGCAGACTGGGGTCAAGGGAAAGTGAATAGGGCCTCAGGGGCAGCTCCCAGGGAGCTTGTATTATGGGACTGTTGATTCCTGAATAAGTGCTACAATGGCATCAGCAGTAGATGCAGTATTATATCTGCATAATATAATAAAGTATGTTATAGTATAGATAGTGTATAGATAGATAGATATCATATTCTAATATAATAGTCTAATATTATAAAGGGTTTTGTCTGTCTGTCTGTACAGCTGTCTGTCCATAAAGCTTTTGGACAACTGTGTATGCACAAATCCTATTGGCTCCTCAGGCAGGGAGAGAACTGTCAGGAGGGAGGCAGGAGCCCTGCTGCTCTGCTGGAGGAGGTGGCACCAGGTAGGCAGGACGGGGTGAGGAAGCTGCTGCCACCAGCACCTCCTCGGGGTGGGGAAATCCCTGCTGTTCTGTGGGAGGAGGTGGAGGCAGGTGGGCGGGGGGGAGGAAGGAACTGCCATCGTCTCCTCAAGTGAAGGGAAGCCCCGCTGCTCCGCGGGAGGAGGAGGAGGCAAGTGTGGGGGAGGGAGCCGCCATGCCAGAGGCTGGAGGAGGTGGTGGTGGCAGTGGAGGGACTGTTTACATGGCTGGCCCCAAAGGGTGAGTAGGGTGCAGTGGAGGTGCGGGGGCATGTAAACACTCTGTCATTCATGACAGGCAATTGGCTAGTATATATATATTTTTCCCCCACCCACCCATACCTCCTAATTACTATGCTATCTATCTATCTATCTATCTATCTATCTATCTATCTACACACACACACACACACACACACACACACACACATATATATATATATATATATATATATATATACACACACACACATACTAGAAACCATCCAGTCCATCTCTCAGGAGGCTGTGCAAAACTACTCCCAATAGTTGAAGTTGTCCAGTCCAGTTTGAAAGTACCAAGGAACAGAGCTACAGTCAGGCCTCTGGGGAACTGGCTGCACATCCTAATACATCTTAGAGTCAGGTGACTGCCCCTGGTATACACCTAACATTTTCCTTCTTATTTGCCTTTGTGGGAAGCTCACAGTCCATAACTAGGTTGCAGGCCAGGGTCAGGCAACCACTTAGGGCCACTTAGGGCTGGGTGAGGTGGTATAGCTGTTCCTTGGCACCTAGTCAGTACAGGCCTGCAGTCTGATTGCTGAGAGCTGCTGGCAGGGGAGGTTACACTGTCTAGCATTAATTAGAGACTGATATATTTTTAATTTACCTTTAAAAATATGAATGCACAGATGATGTAAAACAAAAAAAAAGTGATAAAATAGATTTGTAAACCAAGAAGAGGAGATGCCTTAAATTCTTTCTGGAAGGCAGGATGTCCTGCTAGGTTCAGTGCTTTATGTGGCGAATTTCAAAGACAAATAAATAAAAAGAGCCCCACTACTATATCCTCTTTCTTTTCTGTGTATCATTGATATCGGGGTAAAGCATGTTAATGAGCCCAGAGCTCAGCTAGAATATGTCCTGCATCCTCTGACTGAGGTACAGAGCAGCTATTTTTGGCTTCCTTTATGGCAGTCCCATGGGTAAGTACATGTGAGCATGCCAGTCTTTCTCCACCAAATGGGAGAATGGTGACCCCCACGGTACACAGCACAATAGGTCTACTTTAAAACCAAACTAAACGTGCTTAGCATGTGGAAGCCCGGATTAATTGGGGCAGCAGATCTGACGTGATGCCAGCAGAGACGCTGAGTTCAGCGGGAAATATCTCTGCCACTGAATCTAATGGATAATACTGCAGTTGTCTGGCTACAGGTGCCTGAATCTAATTAGGTATTTCAGCATGATGATAATTTTAATTAAGTGAAGCCAGTAGCCTTTGCTGGATGCGTTTATATCTGAAGTTCCCAGGCAAGCTTCCATTTCATCTCCACTGCTGATTTATTCCCCAGCTCCTCAGTTAATTTCCTCTTCTTTGTAAATAGTTAATTTAAATGAAAAGTGATTTTTCTCCAGGTATGGCACAAAAAAAGCCTCTTCCAAAGACACACACCAAAGCTCCTGAGATAGAAATAAGGATAAGAAATTACACAAATAAGGGACTGTGTTTACTTCTCTGTGCATACAGTGCCTAGCACTATAAGGCACTGATGCATTCAGGACTGCTTCATGATACCATCAATTAATGCTAAATGGAGACTGGGCTAAGGACTTTAACTGAGCTAAGCTTTTTTATACAGAGAGCCTTTTAGACTCCTAAAGATGGCTGTTTTTTCACACTGACAGAAGACTACAGATGCCAACTCCTAACTAAGGACAGTGGATTATATGATCTCCTTCAAGGGAAAATCAAGAATAGTATAAGTGCTGGCTTTAAGGAAGTAATGTATCACAGTTCTATGATAGGTGTGCAGCACTGAGTCACCAGCTAGTGCAACTGTATATTGCCTTGCTATTTGCATTGGTTTTAATGCATCAGGATTCTTAGAATTTGAAGGAACATCTGTGGTCTATTGCAGTTCTTCCTAGGGGTTGAACTTGTTCCTTTCCCTGACTATATTTGTTCAAGAATCTTGCAGCCTACAGGTTAACCTTCTAGATGGTAGAAGGCAACAAGTATGGCAAGGCACCGGCTAGCACCATGGAATTTACTACAGTTCAGCTGGCCCAAATGAATTTTGAGAGTGTAAGTCTTCCTTCAAGAGGCCTCCCAACAATGAAATCAAGAAATTTGTTCTATTTCAAACATAATTAGGGAGATGATCAGACAGACATTTATGACACTTAGGGATGCCAGCTGAGGAACAAAGACAAGCCAGAGGTATGGTGTTCCTCTATAGCTATGGCTGAGATGAGTTTTGCACTTAAAACTTTCAGCCAACTGTTTTATTTCGATAAACAGTTAAACAGGTCTTCTTCAGACTTGCAGCACTTATTCTTTGTGGGCAGAATTAATTTCCTGAGAATTTACAAGGAAACTGGTTAATTAGATAAAGTTCTTTCTTAACAATTAGATAAAGTTCTTTCTTAAAATGAATCATATATTGCAACTTAGCTAAATTAGTCAGACATTCAGGTCACTCTTAAGTGCTGGATAGCAGAGACCTATCCAATTAGACTTCAGCTGCATTCCCAACCTTAGCTGATCATCTGAGAGAGAGAGGAAAAAAAATCTACTGGTTTCCTACATGTATAAAGCCCGTAAGGTGATTTAACAATCCATGAAAATCTAACCCTTCCAAAGTTATCAGAGGTATAATTTGTTTTGGAGAAGCACTGGGTGCTCGGAAAGAGGGAGAGACATGCATCTTGGATGCTCTGCAGAAAGAGATAAGCAGCTGTGCCCTTACAGACTGTCATCTAAGCTTGGTTTTATCATTCTAACCTTGGGACCCCAACATGCTGTTTTCCAGTTGAATAATAAATGCCAGCTTGTTTTGCAAAGCTGTCTTGAGTCACTACCAATTCCTTCTGGTTGCATTGCTCCCTAAAGTGATGAGTCTGTGTTAGTAATCTACATTCATTTTAACCCACTGAAAAACCTCAGTGAGAAACACGGTGCTGAAATCAGAGGGCCAAGTATTGGGGTAGTGGAGCTATGTGGTTGTGTAGTCCAGGACTGAGCTCCAAAAGGAGCCCCCTTCCAGAAGGACTGCATAAAAGATATGGTCCACAAATGGTGACAGGCATCTCTGCAGACATTTTGACAGTACTGAGAGTTCCTAGAAGACAGAGGGCCAAACCCTGACCTATGCTGACCTACTTGATACCAGGTGCTTGTGACAAGGCATTTGTGCCCTACCAGGTAACTGGAGATTCCATAGCATGTGAGAAACCCCAAGCAGCATTAAGCTGCTGTAGCTCTCTTTCTAACATTTGCTGCTGGCACAGGGCTGTGCTGGGACTGTGCCACTAAACCCAAATAAAACCTCAGATGGAGGGACATAAACTAATTAATATTGCAGGAAACATCAGCTTTGTGAGATTCTTCTGATTCTGCATTGCTGAACTCCTGTTCATAACCAACCTGGAGAAGAATGTGAGGGCCACTGGGACTAAGATGAGACATGCACCTCAAAGCAAGGGATATTTAAGAGCCATTGCTGGAGAGGGGTTGAGGGTAGGACTCTAGTGATCACAGCCGTGACACAACTTTGTGGAAATGATTTCAGGCTAATGTTAGTTACAGCAACCTTGTGGTGGCTCCTAGCAGCCTTAGGGTCACAGAGGCATGAAGATGGCCATGGGCAGATCTAGAATTTTGAAAAGGGAGGTGCAGATGGTGAGATGCATCATCACATATAAGACAACATTTTTCTCTGGTTAAAAAATAAATTACAAGCTTTATTAATATACTAGGGACCTAGAGCTGAATTATGCAGTTTAAGATGGAAGCAAAATAAATATAACTTCATTGGACTGAATTAAAAAAAACTGTCTTCAGGGCTGTGAAATAGGAGCTTCATTACCAGGAGCAGCTAACAGCCAGCTGAATTGCACAACAAAGGATAACTTGATTGGTGGAAAATTGAGACTAATAAAAAGGAGAGAGGTTCATTAACTCCTGTGGAATGAAGAGTTCCAAAAAGACCAGGTAGATTATAATAAGCCATGAAGTCAAGTGACTCTCACAGCACTGCCTGATTAGAAATGCAGCTGCCACTGTCCCACAGTTGGTTTTAAACTGTGGGTGGAATAGGAATCAAAGAGAGGGTGCAAAAGCACCAGTGCACCCCCTGCCCTAGATCTCCCCCTGAAGTGGCCTTGCACTGATTGCTTCCTGGCTGGTCCAGAGAATCTGGCTTTTTTTTTTTTTTTGCTAATGCAACCATGCAAAGGACCTGATAAAACATTCTGCCAGAACTGTGATATTTCCTTATCTGTCGTGGCTTTAATACATGAGGCATATGAGGAGAGGCTGAAAGATTTGGGACTATTCAGCCTGAAGAAGAGAAGACTCAGAAGGGACTTGGTGGCAGCCTATATCAGGGCCATGCATCAGGGCCTGGGGAAACAACTATTCACCAAGGCCCCCCAGGGGAGGACTAGAAATAATGGGCACAAACTGATTGAAGATCACTTCAGGCTAGACATAAGGAAAAACTCACAAGTTGAGTGCTGACGGTCTAGAACAGGCTCCCCCCAGAGGTGGTACAGTCACCCACCCTGGTGACCTTCAAAAAGCATCTTGACGCTCATTTTGCTGGGGTCATCTGATCCCGGCAGTCTTTCCTGCCCAAGTGCAGGGGGGTTGGACCTGATGTAAGGTCCCTGGCAGCCCCTAATATCTATGAAACAATGCACTGTTAATGCTCTCTAGGGGCAATTCAAAATAGGCAGATCATTTGAGTCCCCCTCTTGGCCAACTGGCTTTAAAGACTGGCAGAAACCTGCCCTTTTCTCTACTTTAGGAGCTATTTCAAGTCAGGACGCTTTTCTCTCCCCTCAAAGGGTTGTCTTATCACTATAGGCTACTCCTACAAAGATCTGTGACTGTGTCTCTCTGTGTGTGCAAGAGGGAGTGACTCCATGAATACCGATATCTCTGCTTCTCAAGAAACAAATAAGCAAGCCACAGCTGACAGAGTTCCTTCAAGGAACCAAATGAAAACTACAATAGTTGGAGAGACCACCTGCTTAAAAGGAAATCATTGGAAGCTGGTTAATTTGTGAATCCAGCCCTACTTAACTTTTTTTAATTACTCCCATAAAACCAGCAGTTTCAAACACGTGCAATATTGTGAACAGATTCAAATCTAATTAGCCTGTGTTCATGTTAATTAGATTCATTGTGTATTTGATGCTAAACTCTTTCTTCAAGCTTTATCCTGGAGCATGTGTTTGTAATTAACCCAAATTTAGTGAGCAGTTAAGGAGATTTCTCTAGTCATTCCCATCTTTTTACATTTTCTCAGGCAAATCAATCATATTTGCTTATTTGGGGCCAGAAAATAGTGCAAAAGGAGGGTCTCGGAATGAAGGCAGAAGACCTATTGCTTTTTTAACTCAAAGAGGTGAGATTTTGGATCTCTAGAGAAACCTGAAATGGCACAGAGAAAATGTCATGCATAATTAGACACGCCAGTGTGGCTCGGTGGAAATAACAAGTCCACACATTACTGCATAAGGGTTTTGTAAAAGATTTATGGGCAGATGATGACTCCAACTCCACTAATCTTCTTCCAATTCTCAGCCTTGAAAGCAGGATGCCATGAAGCCTGAGCACAAGTTCAGGAAACATACTACTAGAACAGGCATCAAGAAAGATGCTGCTTCTTATGAATGGTCATAGAAGAAAGTTATCAAATGGAGCCTGCAAAAGTAGAACCATGGGAACACTTACTAGGATCAAAGAGTAATTGGAGGGATGCCATGTTTTGGGCTGGTTTTGAGAACTAGCCACTTTCTTATAGGTCCAATGGAGAAAAACATTTTAAAACTCCCAAATAACCAGTTTACTAGGCATCCAACTTGGACCCAGGGCTCCAACTGAATGGCTTTACCAAAGTACCCAGCAGGAACAATTCTATGTGAACTGCACCTATGCTTCTGATGTAACTTTGTCAAGGACACCTATACATGCACCTGATGCCTATTCCAATGCTTGCTAATTAGCATTCTCCAGCAGCCTTGGTGCTGTGTGCATTCAGCATCCTCATGCTTCAAAATGGCAGTAGGGGCACTTTAAAACTCAAATGAGGTTGAATTAAAGCGTTGCCACCACCAGTTTGAAGCATGGGATGTTGAATACACTAGATGCTGATGGCTCTTTAATTATATCAGCCCCTGAGAGCTGCTCTAATTAAAGCAGCCCCCCACATCCACCATGAAAAGATGCCCCAAATCTCTAGCTATCACGCTTCCTGGGGCAGGAACCTGTGCTCCCCTCTTTCCAGACCTGAATTTTAGGGATTCAAGCTCTTTGTGGGCCCAGGGGCTATCCCTGAAGTCTTGAGCCATGTTTGCATCAGTAAGTGCTGTCTCTTTTGGAGACAATGGCAGAATGAATTTGTCCCACCAGCTTTCACAAAGTACAGTTTTATTTATTTTGGATAAAAATAATATGGAACACATAAAACATGCATGCTTAACTTACTTGTTATTACTTATTTTCCATTCTGGACTTGGCCAGGTACAGGACACAAATGCGACAGTTTTTTGTACCAGAGTGAATCTAAGCCCCAGATCAGGGATGCCTTTATTTAATTTTCCTTTGTCATTCTCTAAGACTCAGTTTCTGTAATTTTCCTCCTGAGGGATGAGATTAGTTTCTTCCATTAGAAATATGCATTAAGAACACTACAGGGATTTTAGTTTCTACTCAAAGCTTGCCTCTTGAGCCAGGAACACAAATATACATATAGTAACTTTTGTGTCAATAAAAACTACTACCATAGCACCCAATGGATTTCAATATAGTGGCCTGGAATCTCAATGCATGCAAAACACAATGTCTGTTCACACTAGGTTTGCTTGATCCAAAGCTGAGAATGGCTCAGGAGAAGTGGTGAAATGCATGTTCATTAGAGATGACTTTTTGATAATATGAGGAGGTGGGTTTTTTTCAGTCTTTTTTCTATGCAAATTTCTTCTGAAAACTGGGTTTCTTAGAATGAAAAAGCAGACCACAAATGACACTTGTAGGTGAAAACTAATTGAAGGTGCACATCTCAAGTGAAGAAGTAGATATTAACTGCAGTGGACTGAGAAATTGAAAACATGAGCAGGATATAATGGAAATGGATATACACGGTTGAGTGCGTCAGAAACTGGCTGACGGGGCGCTCCCAGAGAGTGGTGGTGGACGGGTCGTACTCGACCTGGAGAGATGTTAGTAGCGGGGTTCCCCAGGGCTCAGTC
>JAGPOW010001543.1:54465225-54501347 GCA_030014935.1 Caiman crocodilus
TAAGGCATGCAGAGAGGGCTTGTCCAGGTTCACTTAGAAGACCGCATGGCTAATGGCTGCTCTTCTTCTTCCTCAGGACCTTATATACCCTCCCTGACCACAGCAGCCCGATCCAATCGAAACTGCCAAACCTGGTCACAAGCCGACCCATTTCCCAAGCATCCTTGGTTACCTGAGCTGAGCGCGGGTCCAGGGCCAGGTCGTTTCCCTCCCCAGGTGACTACAGTATCCCCTTCCAGGCCCAGGCTTTTGTCATGCAGACAGGGATGAGATCCCCGCCCTGAGGGATTCACTAGCAGCCTCTCAGGCTGGCACAGGGAGAGGTTTCTGGAGAAGGGCACCCATGGTGGCATTTCTGCCAGAGGACCTACCCACTATAAACCCATGTTGGTTACCCCTTTGCATCACATTAGCCAGCGGGCTCCCACAGATGTGTTCCTTGATAATTTTTTCAAAGATTTTTCCTGAGATAGATTCATAGATGTGACGGTCGGAAGGGACCTCAATAGATCATTAAGTCCGACCCTTTGCATAGGCAGGAAAGAGTGCTGGGTCTAGATGACCCCAGCTAGATGCAAGAGGTAAGGCTGACTGGTCTATAGTTCCCTGGATCCTCCTTTCTCCCTTCTTAAAGATTGGGACAACATTGGCCCTCTTCCAATTCTCAGGGACCTGACCCGAGCACCATGAGTGCTCATATATCCTTGCTAGTGGTTTAGCTATGACACTTGCTAATTCCTGCATTACCTATGAGTGGAGTCCCTCCGTCCCAGTGATTTGAACACGTCCAGTCCCTCCAAGTGTCTTTTACCATGTTGGCACTGACCATTGGTTGGCTGATGTTCCCCTTGTTGGTGTCTGTGTTGCACATTGAGGGTGCATCTAGATTCCTCTTTAAGAAGATAGAGGCAAAAAACTCATTGAAGAGCTCTGCCTTGTCCCTGCTATCCATCACTAAGCCCCCCTGCCTGTCCTGTAGGGGTCCTATGCTACCCTGCACCCTCTTTTTGCTCCCAACATACCTAAAGAAGGACTTTTTATTGTCCTTAATCCCTGCCACTAGCTTGAGTTCTAGAGCTGCCTTGGCCTTCCTGCCTGACTCCCTACAGGTGCGGGCCAAGGAAGTGTACTCCTTGCTAGCTACCCCCTGCTTTCACTTCCTGTATGCTTCTTTTTTTGCCCTTAAGGTATCCTGGATGACCCTGGTTAGCCAAAGGGGCTTTTTGGCCCCTTTGCCCCCTTTCCTCTGCCACGGCATTGTCTCACTCTGAGCCCAAAGAATGCTATCCTTGAAGAATGACTACCCCTTCTGGACCCCCAAAGCATCTAGGCTCTTGGTTCCTAATACCCTGCTAACCAATCCCCTGAGCCTACTAAAGTCAACCCTTTTAAAGTTTAGCACCTCTGTCCTGCTAGGTATAGTGCCTGCTGTTCTCTGGATAGTGAATTTTATCATTTGGTGATCACTGTCCCCTAAGTTGTCTTGAATCTGCAGATCCCCTACCAGGCCATCCCCTGTGGCCAACACCAAGTTGAGCAAGGCATTACCCCTGGTGGGACTCCTTACCTCCTGTGTTAGGTGGAGCTCCTGAATACAGGTTAAGAACCTGCGTGAGTGGTTAGATCTGGCTGACTGTTCCTCCCAGCATACGTCTGGGTAGTTAAGGTCCCCCATGACTACCATGTCTCTTGACCGCACAGCCTCTGAGAGCTGCCTGGAAAATTCCCCATCTACCTCACCCTCCTGGTGCGGAGGTCTGTAATAGACACCCACCAACAGGTCCCTTTCCCCCTGACCCCCTTGGATCCTAACCCACAGAGTCTCCGATTGTCCATCCTCTGATCCCAATCTGATTAGGGAAGATGTATACTGTTCTTTGACATAGAACGTAACACCCTCTCCTTTTTTCCCTTCTCTATCTGTCCTGTAAACCTATAGCCCTCTATTCCTATCACCCAGTCATGAGTAGAGTCCCACCAGGTTTCTGTTAGACCCACTAGGTAAAAGTTATTGCTCGCAAGCAAGAGTTCTGGATCCTCTTGCTTGTTTCTCATGCTCCTGGCATTTGTATATATGCACTTAATTCCCCTGGTGGCTGCCCCTGGAATGCCCCTATACTCCTGTCTAATAGGTTCTTTGATACTTACTTGGGCTGATCTTGTGGGTATCTCATGGTTCAGTGCTCCGTGGATCCCTCCGTCCCTGTCCTCCCCTTGCCCCAATGAACCTAGTTTAAAGCCTGCAAAAATTTAAGGCAAAAGGTGGGGCGGGGGAGGCTCTTTCTCCTCAGTGGCTTTTTGGTAAGAGTAAGATGTATGTCACATCTTTAGTGCATCTACCTTTGTGACATAAGACTATGTCACAAAGGTAGATGCACTAAAGGATTTTCAAGGACTTAAACAGGCTGGAATAGAATTATACATAAGTGCCTAAGCCCACCTGGACAGCCCATAGGTGGGATAAGATTTGGCCCTAGGTACCTAAGGGTGCTATAGAAGTTACACATTTCATGTGGCAAGGCTCCTGAAAGCACTCTACTGCTGTAAGGTTAACAAACATGCCTGGCTGCAGAGCGCTTTTAAAATGGCTAATCAGAGAAAAATTTAACTCTCATCTAATGAAGTATCACATCGAGGCGCTATAAGGGAGAGCGCCTTAGGGAACCTGTGTACAGGTTTCTCTGCAAGGGTAATTTTGGGCAATTCAACCCTCATCCCATGCAGCTTTGTGGGGCTGTCACAGAGAAGAGACAGAGTCTCCTCCCTGTTCAGTAGAAGAGGGAGGGTAGGTGGGGGAAGGGAGCCCTCCCTCTTCTACTGAACTGATGGGACCCCCATCTACCCCTGCTGGGGTCTTGAGGGAAGCTGGGCTGGACCTGCGAAGCTGGTGGGCTTCCTTTCCTCTTTCTTGCCCCCCACACAAGTGTCTTAACAGTAACAGAGGATGCTGCACCCAGAGCTAGGGTTGGGGCTGGAGAGAAACTGGAGCCCCCCCACTTCACCAGCTGGCTTGGCTCCCCCCCAAGACCCCAGCAGAGGTAGTTGGGGGGACCTCAAGGCAGGAGGCTCTATTTTGCTCCCCCCCCAGCTCCCGGCATAGCAGCCTCTGTCACTGTCAAGACATTGCGTGGTGAGGGGGCAAGGAAGTCTCTGTCCCCCTCCCACCCCCCCCGCATCATGCGGGCCTGGCTTGGCTCCCCACAAGATTCCAGGAGGGAGAGGGCATGTGTGGCTGGGGGTGGGGGGGGGGTGAGAAAGGTGTCCATCCCTCCTCCCTCCTCCCCATCTGCTGCTGACAATTGCCAGCTGTGGGGGTGGGGGCAGGGCTGGGGAGAGGGGTGGTTCAGCAGCTGCCTAGGAGGCCAGTGGAAGGCAGGCAGCTCCAAGCCTCATGTAAAGTGCCTTTATGTAAAGCACCATGAGTTAGAATGCCTCTCCGACAGGTTCCCTGCACTTGTGTACATGCATTAAGTCTAATGGATAATACACAAAACCAAGTCTAACTGCTTAGGAGGGCTGTGTGAAATTTCACCTGGCGTTTCATTTTGAAGCTGTTTCAATATGTTTTGAGCTCAAAACAACGAAATTGAAGTGAAATAAAAGTCTTTGAAACAGCTTTGAGATGAAACAAGAGAATTTGAAACATTTTGAAACTTTTCAAAACTTTGGAAATGTTTTGAATTTCAAAGCCAGGCTTACTGGCTTCCATGCAGGTCCCAGCCAGCAGCATCTGCCTCCTGTCATCCAGAAGGCAGATTGGGAGCTCGCCCACACCCCCAGGTGGGCTTTGGGGGTTATGCCAGAGTCCTCCCAGAGATGCAGGCCCCTGATCTGCCTGCTTGATGACAGGAGGTAAGTGCTGTGGCCTGGGGCCAGCAGCAGCACCAATCTTCCTGGCACTGGGTGCAGGCTGCACCCAGCACCGGTCTGTCATCTGGCAGGCAGATCAGGGGCCCACACCCCTGGAATCAGTCTGGCACAGCCCCCACAGCCCTCCTGGGGGGTGTGGGCGAGCCTGCCTGCCTGCAGCATTTTATGATTCCCCATTATAACCTATGGGTGAAACAGCGAAACAGTGTTGAAACAGCAGAACAGTTTCAACGAAACAAAACAGAACAGTGCTTTCGAAACAAAACAAAATTGAAATGAAGCACTGTTCCATCAAAGCGTTGAACAGAAGTCAAAGCAGAATGGTGCTGTTTCACACAGCCCTACTACTTAGGTGTCCAAAGGAATTTAGGCACACAAATTTTCACCTGGAAAACCACCTAAATTAGCTAAAAGTGAGAAGTATATTCATTTTATCTAAGCAGAGCATCTCAGAGCCTGAGCCCCTTTGGGATTCATAAGTGAGGCATCTCCATGCCTCTGTTCCTTGAGGGGGCTTAAAATGTAGACATGTTCTGATCATGTCTACCACACACCAAGAGTGCCGAGTTCAACACAACACACAGCAGCTACAGCCACTTCCATCCAAAAACATGGCTGTTTTTTTGTAACAGTGCCTACCTTTTATGTGCTGGTAATAGCCTTACTTGGGCAGTAGGAGACCTGGGTTCAAGCCCCTCCTCAGTCCTACCCACTTCACCCAGCTCTTTCAGCAAAACTCCAGCCAAATTAATAAAGCACAGCACCAACCTTCTGGTGCTCCTGTGGAGCCTTAGTTCACCAGCTGCTAATCCTCAGCCCAACCACCACTGCTTAGACCCTGAAGCAGAATGACAAAGGGGGCTTGTCCCACTGATTTATGATCCTCCACCTTGGTGAAGGCACCTCAGCATATTAAAGATGGCCAGTGATTATTACCATGACCGTTATTAATGTCCGGGTGGCTGCTCATGCTGCACGGTGATTTATTTCCTAATGCAGGTGAGGCTGCCATGACTAATCCTTTGGGAAGAGAGCACTTTGGTTTTTCTAATAGTTATGAATTATTTGTATAGGGCATGAGACTATCATTTTCTGTTGTAGCACGAGTGGGTATCCTGGAGCTGTGGGGTGGCTCTGAAATGTCTGCCCCTGTATGCAACAATAATTTAACTGTCAAGTGTGCTTTCCATGCAAGCAGCATTTGCCTTGGGATTTCCCCTGGCACCCATTGCTGCAGTTGCTTTTATTTCTGACGACTGCAGAGCTAAATAACAAGAACAGCAGGCAGGATATGGCAGAACTGCAGAGCAGAGTGGGATAAAGATGATGAATGAATTACCATTGGCCAAGAAACAAAGGAGAGAGAAGTTAAGAAGCAAAGGCAGAATGGTGAGTGGGGAGGAAGCAGCAATGTTTGCAGATGAGGCTGGGAAACAGATGGAAAATGGGCAAGTTGGAGACACATATGGAGGCTGCTCCTATGGCAGATGCTAGTGAGGAGAATGTTGTGCTGCTTATGACTGAGATCCCAAGGAAAGGCTGTAACTTTGCAGCCCTTGAAAGGGGGCAGCTATTAGGTTCATGCTGTGAAAACTGTCTCTTGTCTAAAGTTGCTAGCAAACTGGAATTTATGTTCTCCAGGAAATACCAAAAGGAAAATTTCTTCCCCCATAAGGAACTAAAAGTAGAAGGTTTGACATTTTCAATGAAAAGGGAAAATGGTGGGAAAGGGGTTAAGAAAGGGGATTATTTTTGAGTATCTAAAACAAGATTAAGCCTGGGATCCCAACTTTCAAGGCTCCTTGTTCAACTATGGCTTCTAAGCTCCCAAAGTGACAGGGACCAGGAATCTAGAAGCCCTGGGAGCTCTGAAGAAGTCAAAAGTCTTCCAATCTGGGAGCCCCAAATCCCAAAAGAGCTCTGTTCTCTCATCCCTCCTGATGCCCAGTGGAGGAAACAAGGGAAACAAAATGAGACTGACTCTACTGTAGAAGCAAATGATCTATGTTGAATTTGATGACAGGGAAACAGAAGAGCCACAGCAAAGGAGAAAACCTGCTGTACTTGGCAAATACAAATAAAAGTGCTGAGTCCCTAAACAGGGCCACTTAACGCTAACATGGCATTTGTGGTTAACTTGATTTCAGTGTCTCAGTATTTTTTTTGGAGGGACAATACTATGAGGAGATTAGCACTTAAATACATTTATCAATTTAAAAGTGGGGCTTTTTTTGGTAAGTATTTAAAAGTGAACATTTTCCTCTCTCAATGTCTTGCACGTAAATTACTAGAAAAGCAATGAAAAGTATGGCAGAGTTGAACATTGTGAATTTGTATTTGAAGCTGATCAGCTCAAGTCATTCACATGCAACCAGGTCATCTTTTGGTCTGTTTTTGAGATGACTGATGGGAGAATTGTATTTCCTTGGGGGAAGAGTTAAGGCTGTGCAGCAATAGACTCTGCATAACTCCAGAGGTTGGAAGCATGCAGCTGGGTGCCTGGGATAGCTGCCACAGACAGGACAGCTTCTGGTTGGCCCCCACACTGCACAATTGTGATTGTGACTAGGCAGTTGTGGCAGCAACTGTGCCCAGCTGCTGGGCGGTTGTGGCCCCCTGCAAACTCCTGTCCAAGTCAGCACCTGTGTGCCCGCCACAATTGCCCTACCCTAGTTATGTCACTGCATAGTTCCAAACTGGGACAAAAAGCCAACATTTCAATTTTATTGAGAAACAACATTTTGGAATCTAACTGTGCTTAATTGCAATATTTCCTTTAGTTTTATCTTTATATTAAAAACATTGACAACTTAATGTTAAAACAAAAAAGTGATATGGGGGGGAACTGCACTCTAATCAAGTCAAAATGGGATTTAAAAAAATTGTCAAAGATTTATCTGTCCCTGGCCTCACCCCCCCCCCGCCGGTTTGTTTAATTGAAATGGGGCTTTCTGACAACAGTATCAATGATAACTCTTCCAGAGAGTTTTTGTATTACTGAGACACAACAACCGTAGTTAGTCAGAGCAGATATTGTACCTTCTAATAGGCAGTATTAGACGATCCCCACCACACATACTGTCCAATAAAAGCACTGCTCTTGTCTCCCTAGCCAACTAGTTTTGTTGCTACGCTGGGCATGCAGCACGTAACGCTACGTTCAAGGGAGAAGTTCTTTTGTCTATGTTCCACGCTGGAAGTTTGCCTTCTAGGCTTCTTTTTTCTTCCTGTTCTCAGGCAGCATTGGACAGTGCTGTCATTTGCTCAGCAGGGAGCAACTGTGCATTAGACTGTTGTGCAATATCTCTATGTTCATATTTGGCCAGCTGGATGGAGTCAGGCAGTGGTCCCAGTAGGGAGGTTCAACTAAGTTCCCTGTGGTATCCTGTGGTATAAAAGGCAGCAGACAGACAGATTGCCTTCCCATGTGGCAGCAAGCAAATGGAAGGCCTCTGCTGCAGTAAGACACATCTGCCATTTCTCTGTGGGTCAGTGAAGTGTCTAAGCCTTTCCTGTTTCCATTTGGATTGTGGCACTGGGGAATATCTGATTTGAGTTGTTTACTTCCCATTTACCATGTTTCTTTCAAGAAGGTTTGACTGCCATTAAGAAGTGAGAGGTCAGCTGCCGAGATCTTGGTTTGAGATGAGCTGCCAGATGCATGGCAGACCAGATACCACCTTTTCACGGCATGGGCTGTTTGTCATTCAGCACTGGGAAGTGTTTTTTCCAAGGCTTGTATTCCAGTGAGCTATTTGGTGCAGGTGGTGCATTCATGACAAAGCCTTGCATGGGAGGGAAGGAGGAAGCTGTGCAGCAGGAGCTGGAGCAGAGCTGACTGACTCGGCTGCAATGCCCTCTTGGGGCTTCTGCAAAGTGGAGTGTGTGGAGGGGGAGCTCTTTACCAGAGGGCTCTATGTTACAACCTCTGCAGATGTGGACAGCAGTCTTAGCTGATAGAGAAAAGGCATAAGCATACTCCCTTTGGCAATGGTATTTCTCCTGGCTGTGATCCGTGGGAGGGAGTGCTCTCTCCTTTCGCACACCTACTAGGCCCTGTCATACTTGGCCTCCAAGTATTACCAACAGAAACCCTATAAGCATTTCTTGTCTTCTGCACCCATATGGAAAAGGCTGCCTTCAGAGGTAGTCTAGTAGACCTTGCATCAAATATTGCAGGAGTGGAGAAGAACCAGGCCTCATCTCCAAGCTTTGTCCCTGAGGGTCTAAGAGGAGCTCTGTGGGGGTCGGCAATAGCATCAGGCTTTAGACTCCACAACCACTGTGCAAATGGGTGACAAAGTGACTATGCCATATCTTTAGGTGGATGCTCTGGGCCAGCTCTGCTCCAAGCAGGGGGTGGGAAGATAAATGTCTCACACCATCTTCTTGCTGCTTTCTTGG
Organism: Caiman crocodilus; assembly: GCA_030014935.1. Lineage (NCBI taxonomy): Eukaryota > Metazoa > Chordata > Crocodylia > Alligatoridae > Caiman > Caiman crocodilus. The sequence goes on from JAGPOW010001543.1 coordinate 54,473,500, forward strand.
CTAAACAAAGGCAATCTTTGATGCTATTTTTCCCAATTAGGCCTGTCAGACAATTCTTGTTCTGCCATCCCTGCTCTAATTTTACACCTAGATATCTTATTGAATTAGTGTTTTCTTTTTAATGCTGAATTAACGCTTGCTGTTGTTACAGCTCTGGGTTTCCCCTCAGAGAGGCTTTGATCCAGGCACACTCCCTAGTGGATCAGTTTTTCTGAGCATAAGCCTGGAGTACAGCAGATTTTTTCAAGGCAGGATTGCGCACTTTGCTCAGAGCCATATTGTGCAGAGCCGAGCTGCTTCATAAAGCATGCTGAGCTGGATTGCCTCAAAGACTGTGGTGTTCCCACAGCTGCTCAGCATGCCTAGGGCTGGGGTTGGGGGCACAGGAAAGAAGGCCATGCTTTAGGTTGTGCGGTTGCTCTCCAGCCAAAATTCATGTGCTGAACAAGGAGCATATTGCCCCATTCTCTCTCTTACTATTCATTGCTTCTTTCCAGGGGTTTTGCTTTCTAGAGGGAGCCAATGAGCAGGTTCAGCTGACACAGACTGCAATTGTGCTCCATATTTTTGGGACAAGGAGGCAGCAAAAAGCGCCCCTGTGATTCTTGTGTGCCATCCATCATCCTATGCAGATCTAGGACAAAACATTCAGCTAATCCCAGTGTCACTGCACAGACTCATTGAGTTTCTCTGAGAGTCACATCCTCCTCTCTGGAGCATATGCTGGGGCTTGCAGAGGGTGCAGAGTCTACCCCATGCCCTGATCGTGGACTGAGAAAAGAAGATTGGGGGCAGATCTGCCTGATGGGTTGTAAAGTAGAACTGTGCCTCGGATGACTTTGGCAGATGCAACTGCTTCTATGTAGAAATTTATGATCAGCATTACTGGCCTCAGTCACAGAGTGGCTGAGAACCCAGCAGAGGAACCAACAGCATGAGTGGTGTGATCCATCTCAACTCACCACAGCTGTGCTACCTGTACCTCTGGCCCACAGCTGCAGGAGATGAAGGAGTGACCAGATTGCAAGAAGCCTTCATATAAGCAAGAAGCCTCCCTTCCTTTTGCTTGACTAGAAAGTGTTCTCACCACACAGTGCACAGGGGTCTGGGAAGAGCAGAAACAGCTCACTCCACTTCTTTCCCACCTCCATATGGGGAATGGAAGACTAGGAGCCTTACTCTTGTTGCAGAATTGGAAGGGAGCTCAGAGGTCATCTCACTCAATTGGTGTAACAGGCTCCAGTCTCTGCTGTGGCACTCAATGCCCCCAGTACCTGATAAGGTCTATTGTATCCTCTGGGCTCACTATTGATCCCCTTGCTCTCACCTGCCACATCTGAATGGTAAATGTCGTCTTGAGAGGCTACCTTCAGGTCATCTGAAGGACCTTTTCTTCACAGGGCAGCTCTTTCTCAGCATGTTTCATGCAGTGTCTCCCACATACAGAAACTGGGAGTCTTCAGTTCAGCTCCTTCCCACAAATAGAGGCTGGATGGCACCAGCAAACCTACTATCATAAATCAACATGGACACAGACAAACAGCATAACCCAACAATAAAGGGCCTTCCCCTAGAGCTTGTTCCATTTAGCTACTATATCCCTCGGCCACAAGTGTAGTGGTCTCCACTCACAGTTTGTTATACCTCAGGGTACAGCCCGTAGCCAGAGGCCCCTCTTGTCTCTGTGGTCCAGGCTGGACTGCCTTGTTCTGCTCAGGAGCAGAGCCTATATCATCCTGGACATGGCCTTTCTGGTCTACAAGAGTCCAGCTCTTAAAGGAGCGTCCCCATTTTCCCTTGCCTTCCTGGCTCTTAATGCTCATGCTTCTGGGCTCCGCTAGTTGCTGCCTGGGGCTGGGAGGGAAATCCCCTCCTCCTTCCCGCAGCCACTACATGTATCAGGGTGTTTATAAGCCTTCCTCAGAGGTACTACGTGTTGGTTGCAGCCAAGGTTGGGGATTGTGACTGGAGTTTGCCAATGTTCCTGCTGGGACTTAAAATCAGAAAGTGCCTGCAGATGTGAGGGACACCTGCTCTGATATGCTATAATTGCAGCATGTTGGGGGAGACTCAATTAACTGAGTCCACTGGAGCATGCTAATGAGGATGCTCCAGCAGCCCCAGCATCAGGGGCTTGTGTGTTCAGCTCAGCGTCCCCACACTTCAAAATGGCAGTGGGGGGCCTTTAACAAAAGCTCACTGAACAAGCTTTAGTTAAAGCAGCCCTGCTATCATGTTGAAGTGCAGGACACTGAATACACAAGGTGCTGTGGGCACTTTATAAGAGCTGCTCTATTTAAAGCACCCTTCCCCGCTCCTGAAGCACATAAAGAAGTTCCTGGCTAAAGGGTCTTGCCTCTCCGCTCAGGGGCAGACCGATCACCGTATTTGGGATCAGGAAGGAATTTTACCCCATGGTCAGATTAGGATTTGTGTGGGGGGTTGCCTTCCTCCGTGGCAGGGGGAATGGCCGCCTTCTTGCGATCTCTTGAGCATATTTAACAACCTTTACAGCAGCTGGATGTTAGCCACTGTGGTTCCCCTGTTTTACCTGTAGTGGGGTGGGGTAGGATGTTATGTCTGGTACTGTTTCAAGGTTAACTGTGTAGTTTTGCTAAGAGGTTAGACAATGGATTTGTATAGTATGGTTTGGATAGGGATGATCAGGCAGGGGGTTGGATTAGATGACCTCTGGAAGTCTCTTCCAGCTCTACTTCTCTATGACTAGCTGAAACCCACAAAACAGTTGTGATTAAATTTTTATTGCAAAAGTATTGCCTGGAATGAGCTGGCTGCCCTGGCACAGCTACGTGGCCAGGCAGCAAGCTGCCGAGGTGCCCTGAGCTATGGGGGGCTCTGGTGCTTCCCTCCATGGTGGCAGCACCCCCGGGACCACCGGGGCAGGGTGCCAGGGGGTGGGTACTGCCTGGTGGCCTGATTCTTCTCCTGGAGCCTGGCTGCATCTCCTGCAGGCAGGAAGCAAGCTGCCAGTGATTTGCACAGCCCCTGAGCTGTGGGGGACCCTGGTGCTTCCCTCCATGGTGGTGGCACCCCTGAGCAGCACCCACCTGCTGGCACCCTGTCTGGGGAGCCCCAGGGGGCACTGCCACCACAGAGGGAAGCACCGGGGCTCCCCGTAGCTCAGGGCCCACCGGTAGCTTGCCCCCTGGCCGCAGAAGAGGCAGGCAGGCTCCAGGGAGAAAAAAAAGGATCAGGTCCTTTACCGCTTTTTTTCCCCAGCTTAGGCAGAGCTTGCCTGCTTCACAGCAGGGAGCCCCAGTGCTTCATTGCAGCTCTGACTTGCCGGCATATCTGTTTGAAATGTCTCAGGATCTATAATAATAACATGCATATTCTATTTGTCCGGAGCACTCTGATTGGTTGTTTCAGTAAGCATTGTGATTGGCTGCCAAGATAACCAATTAGCGTGCTCTGGACAGAGAATAAGCCTATTGTTATTATGGAGTCTATGAGTCTATGTTACCTCTGCACATTTACTTAACTGACTTGCTGGGCTGTGAAGATGGCTATAATCAGCTTTATGCTGATCACATGCCAACTCCAGCCCCTGATTTTGCCAAGCAAAGAATCCAGATGTTGAAAGGTTGGAGAGAGGTCCTGATTCGCAAAGAGATTTGACATTTATCTACATCTTTCTGTGCCTATAAATATTTGAAAAAAATTTGGCTAGGGACAAGGGACAAAAAGGGCTAAAAAGTGACAATCCTGGAAGATTCCAGAAAGGTGGGAAGGTAAGAAATAGATTCAGTGATCAAAACAGGACTTTAGATAGTGAGTCCATTTGCTGTAAAATTGCCTTTTTTCCTAGTTTTTTATTTTACTGGCTGTTTGATCTGGATCTATGTAGAGACACTGTACTTTTAGGCATGAGTAGTAGAGAAAAGTGTTGATTGTTAAAGATGATGGGGAGTTCAATTGTTCAGCTTTAAAGGGACAGCATCCTTGCAAAAATCACCCTTCTGGCAATGGGAATTTGGATCACTTAGATCCATAGAGATAAGACTCATGTGAATTGCATCACTTCCCTTGGGACAATTCCACACAGACTAATGGCTGTTAGCTTTGGGGGATAGTCATCTTACATTTTCCTTCTTTCTGCTTCATTCAACTGACAACCTCTTATAACACCCTAAATAATTCCTTTCCTTTCTACATTTAATGCCCTTCATATACTTGCCAACACTAATATCTTGTATACACAAGACTCAGTGGTTTCAGCCAACCTGGGTATTCAATATGTATTTCTTAACTTTATGAATTTTGACTACCCCAATCAACTTCAGTGAGATGACTTTTAGGGCATGAACTGAGCTGGCACATAAATCTTTCCAAGTCTTCTATGATTTATCACAGTGAAAAGTCCATGCATTATATCAGACAATGTACTCCTGTGGTCAAAACAGGGGACTAGGAGTCAAGATCCTTCCTGACGCAACACATGGCCTTCAGCAAAGCAAAATGGTTATGCTTTTAGACTTATTTTACCCAAATGCAACTGACAGCAGAGGTCAAAGAATGAGGCCCCTAGAATCAGCATTTTGCTCTGCTTTCCTATTTACTACAGACACCATCCTAATAAACTCAAAGGAAGAACACTGCCTTTGTTTTAATGATATTTGTTTTAATTAAATACACTGGTATGCATGGCCTGTGATTATGTAAGCCTCATTAATATTCATCCTTTATAACAGGGTTGATCCCAAAGGCACAGTCAGGTCTGAGGCCCCACAATGTTATATTCTGTTTCACAAAGCTGGCCTGTAGGTGCCAGAAGCCAGTGGCAACCTGAGTGGTTCATATAATGATCAATCACTTGACTACATGTAAGGCCTCTTTAATATATACCCCAGGTACAAAATCAGGTTCAATTAAAATTTGTTGCATGAGCAGAAATGTTAAAGGATCATGTCCAGAAGGAGCACAGCATGGTGGTTTCCCAAGGTTATCCAATAAATTGGCTCATGTTGTGTTTTACACCTGGATGCATCATAGTTCTGAGCCTGAGCTGCTCAGCTGGATCTACAGGGATAAATCATTTTTATGGCAAATAAAGCTCCCTTGCCAAGAGGCAGCAAAATATTGACCCCGTATTTCAAGGTAGCAGGCCAGTTAGAAAGTAGTGCGCCCTGAGAGTGCTAAGGATTTCTACTTGTGTGGTACTGAATATTAGAGATCAAGTCAAGAGCCCACCTGCACCTAGCACTCCATATGGCAAACACAGATGAAGCTTTCTGTAGCTAGTGACAAACAAGGGAGTAATGTGATGAGCATAACATCCACTCTGGCCTTTGACATCCTGTCCAAATGACCAGCTGTCCATTTATAGATGGGGCAGCAGGAGGTGGCTTACACCATGCATCAAGAGCAGTGCTTGAATTCACACCTCTAGTACAGTAGTAAGACCTCTTAACTCCTGTGCTACCACCAGTAGCATAACTACAGCAGGGTAAAAGTGGCACCAGTCCTAGGTGCTTACCAAGGGTAGGATGCCAGTATAGCCCCCTTCCCCCAGGAGTCTTTCCATGGCACACAGAGCCTTTGTAGTCTGGCAAGCACAACCAGGCGGGGCAGTGCAATGCCCATCAATTCAGCTGGTGAGAGAGAGAGGGGTTGGAATGACATCTCTTCCCCCTGGAAAGGGGTTCTGTCATGAGAGGATAAGCCCTGGCCCCTGGAATAGGGGGCAAATAAGGCACCAAGAGAAGCCCCCAGAGCCACTGCCTGACTTTTAGCAGCAGCAGCACAGCCTAGGCTGTTAAAGTAGCAGCAGTAGCTGCAGACCAAGGAGAGCCCAGGCAAGAAAGATTCCTCTCCCTCTCCTCCACTCCACCCCAGGCACTAAAAAGTTTGCAACATCTCTGGCCATCACATCCCAATCTGAGAGAGGCACCATGTTTCTTTTTGTTTAAGGAAAAAAGCTTCTTTAGAAAGTCATGTGCATGGAGCTACATGCATGGAGCTAAATTAAAAAAAACAAACTTATGTCCCCTTAAGAACTGGCTGCAATCTCTATTATTATGAATATGACACAACAGACTTAATGACGTGCTAATATAGGATATAGGGACCATGCCCTGGACCAAATGCTCTGGCTACATGAGGCCTCTAAAGGTTTAGAACAAGTGTAAATTAAGTCAGAGAAATAAGACTTATCGTTTTTAAACACCCAGGTCCAAACACCAAAGACGGCACATTTCTATGCAGCAAGTAGAGTACCTTATACAAGTCAAAGAGGAACTTTGAGACGCAGCAGAATTCTTTTATCACAGTTCTTTTTATCTCTTAGAGAATGACATTGTAACAATATACCCCAAATAGCTATATTGCCCAGCTCCTGCAAAAGCAGGATCACAGGATAGTAGCCAGTGGCTTCACCTTCCTTTTTGTAACAACACGGTCTTGCAGTAGGAGGTTGGAGAGAAAGCAAAAAAGAAAGGAAAGGAGCAACCACCAATAACTATTTTTCGGGGAATCCCCTATGCATGACAAAATGCACTTGTGTGTCTTGTTAGGTAGGAAAGCGCTAAGCCAGGGAAGATAAGGAATGGCTGTGGTGACACTGGGGGCACCACACAGTGCAGCCATGTGACAGGAGCACTTGGTCAGCTGCATCCGCAATCATGGATGGCATGTACCTCTCCACCCGTCCCCTGGTCTCCCACCCCCTGCCTATCAGTTCCCAGAAGAGGTAGATTTGGCAGTAAGAGCCTGCCCTTTGAAGAAGGAGCTTGTTACCATTCTCTCTATAGGAAGAATCTGTTATCATGTTAGCTTTCAATCAGTCTGTTGAGGTGCTTGATCTAAGATAATGGGAGTGTCATATACCATCCCTGTCACTATGATAATGAAGTGTCCTCCCTGCTCCCCCTCCACCCCTGCCCCGGCCCCCCCGCCACACCATCTATCCTGGAGCAGACAGGTGACTCAGGCTGTTCAGAGGCATTACACTAGCATCAGAAACATTTGCTTTAACATGCAGGGGTATGTTTCTACAGGAACGTCATTTGGCAGCATATTGGGCTTCTTCGCTTCCCTTTAACTATCCAGCTGTCTATCTACTTCACCCTCCCATTAATCCCTTCATCTGTCTGTGATCCGCTTTGTTATGTACACTGGGTCCCTCAACCTTACTATCACATGCCCCAGCTGAAACAACTCAGTAGAAATCTGAGTTCAGAAACATAAATAGCTAATGATATAATTAATGAAGGAGTAATTTGTATTATAAATACACAAAAAAACATCTGTGGCACCAAGAAGCATCCTCTGCTCCAATTACTCACAGAGATGTGCAGTGCAGTGTTACTGGGAATGTCCTTGTCCCAGATACGCCAAACATAATCATTTCACTCGAGGCAGAAAATAATACTGTCACTTCTGAGACTTGCTTTATTTTGATCTTTCCTTGCAATGGAAACCCATCTGGGGAACAGCATTTCACCTGTAAGGCTGAGAGGACTCATTTCCTAAAGACATACATGAGCGTTCTGCAAATATTACAAACTGTTTGTAAACAGAGCTGCTGTATGATATTTATGGCCCTCTGCAAAGCTCAGCAAAAGCAGGCATTTTTTTTAAAATGTTAAATTAATTGTCTTGAACAGGCACCATGGAGTGTGCAGCAGTCTGATTGGTCAAGGTCTCTTTTCATTACTCACTGGTATAATAATTTCCATAGTGCCTCAGAGACACAGGGCCAAATCCTACTACCTCTTAAGTCCATTTATATACCTAAGTGAGATTCTATTCTACCTTGCTTGAATCCCTGAAAAACTGCTAAGGCAAATATGATAGGTGGGATTGCCCTTCTATCCTTCACTGATTTTTTGTGACTTATTTTAAGGTTAAGAAGCCAGTAGGTTAGAAAAATAGATGCATTAATGGATTTTCAGGGACTTAAGCAGGGTGGCTTAAATTTGCCCAGAACCAGCCTTAGGGTGGGCAGCTCGGGTGACCACCCAGGATGCTGTGGTCAAGGGAGGCACCACACACACATGCCTGGGCACCACAAATGACAGGTAGTGGTGCTGGCCTGGGGTATTGCTTGGGGGTTGGGGGGGAGAGGGAGTCTCAATGGGGTGGATGGAGTGGGGTGGGCTGCCCCCGATTCTGTGCATGGGGTAGGAAAGGGGGAGGGGGGAAGGGGGCACTGGCACCTGCTCCCTCCAGGGCAGGGCTGGGCCGGGTGGTGCATGCAGGAAGGCCCAAGCTGGAGCCAGCAGCCCATGGAGGGGATCAAGGGAGGGCTCTGGCCGAGTTTAGTCTGTATGCAGCTGTTTGTGTGTTGGGCTCTGGAGGAGCCAGAAGGCACCAGAGCCCCTGTGCAGCATTTGTCAGCCACTCATCACAAATTCCTGCTCCCTTCACTTTGGCTCCATGGAGCTGCAGCCAGAGAACCCTGCCACTGGCAAATGCCCTGCCCAGCTCCCAAGCCCGTTGGACAGAGCCCCTCTGCAGCACAGCAGCAGCACCAGTGGCTGGGGGGGAAGCAAAATACAAGTTCACCCAGAGCACTATTTTCCCTAAGGCTGGAGCTGATTCTACATATACACATGGGTGTTGGGAACTCTGCTCCAAAGGGCCATAAGTCCCATTTTCAAAACTGATATTGGAGCCTATGTTTTATTCACCATCAAAGGCTTTAGTTTCATAAGAACTTAGAAAATGAGGCTTAAGTTCCTATGTCAAGTAGGTGCTTTTGAAAGTTTCATTCAGGATGACTATTTACTAACTGCAGTACAACCCTATGATAACAAATGCCTATTGGACTGGCAGAAGAGTTCTTTAAAAAAGGATGCTTGCTGTAACAGGGTTAGTAAATTTGCTGCATCATAAGAAAAAAAGTGTGATTCCTACTTTTGGAATGGTTAAAATGGGTTTGTTATGATGAGGTTGTATTGTACTTAAAACCAGTGTGTGAAGTGATATACCAGCTCCAAATGCCATGGTCTGGCCACTTGCCACCTTCTCATCCCCAGAAACAATCCTCAGTACTTTGTAAACTCTTTATTATGAAACTCTGTGGGCTTCAGCCATTTCTTGGACAGTCCATTGTTTCAAGTCCCAGTAACCTAGACATAAAACTTCCTGTACTCTTATTCCGTGATAGTATTTTCTCAGATAATGTTTTGATGGATGGAAAACTAAAATACATCTTCTTTCAAAGTTCTCAAAAACACAGTAAAGATTTATCCTTTGTTGGAGAAAAAAAATCCTTTCAGTCTATTCACAGAAAAAGCATTTACAAACAATAAATACATATGAATTTGCCAATCACATAGTGCAGCAGGATTATAGAGCTAGCCAAAGATATTGTGACAAACTGTTGAAACATGCAATTTCATCAGAACTAAAACTTCCTAAGGAAGTATGTCAGTTTCAACAAAATTTCATTTCAGGAGAAAAAGAGAACAGTGTTGAAATGTTGCATTTTGATGTAGCCCAGGTACATCCAAGGGAGTGCCCTGAACTTCTTTAGGCTATCACGAGGGAGTGGTGAGAGGTGAGGGTGCTGTGGGAGGGATCACCACCACTGACAAATGGTTCCCTCCTTCCTCATAGAATCATAGAATCACAGGGCTGGAAGGGACCCTGAAGGATCATCAGGTCCAGCCTCCTGCATGAGCAGGGAAGACATCTGGGGTCCGTTGACCTCAGCCAGGTGACCATCCAGTCTTCTCTTGAAGACCTCTAGGGTAGATGATTGCACCACCTCTGAGGGGAGCTTATTCCACAGTCTGGACGCCTTAGTTGTGAAAAAGCTTCTTGTACTGTTCAGCCTGAAACTATCTTCCAGGAGTTTGTGGCCATTGTTTCTAGTTTTCCCCCAGGGTGCTCCGGTGAACAGTTGTTCACCGAGCCCCTGATGTACTTCTCTGATATAGCGGTAAGCACAATCAGCTCCCCTCTCAGCCTTCTTTTTTTAGGCTGAAGAGTCCAAGATCCTTCAGCCTCTCCTCTTAGAATTAGACTCTAGACTGGCTCTTAACTATTTACATTATTTATTAACTTATAATTAACCTATAACATACATAAACATAAAACTAAATATCATATACATAAATTTACACAGTGGCATTCCTATAACCAAGGTCAAACCCTAAATAACACTGTGGGAAAATCACTTCCAACCACAATCTCCAGGAAAAACAATATATACACAATAACCCCCAGTTTCCCCACCCCACAGTGAGGAACCTGTACTCAGTTAAAGAGTCATGCAAAGTATAACAGGGGAAATGTGATTTTACCCTTACAAAGGAACAGTCCCTCTTTCTTTAAAGCAAGAAGATAAGCATCAGTGGACCCCTACCCAGTTAGGGGACCTGGCAATCAAAGAAACAAACAGAGTGCTTTTCAGAAATTACTCTGTCCTATGATAACACTATTTTCCCATCACAATAAAACAATTACAGCAGTATCAACACAATACAACATCACAATACAACATTTCAATTACATAATATAAGGTGCAGACATAAACAATCTCAGTAACATCTATTCCTTAATATAGTCCCTGACCCATAGCAAGAGAGTCTTTTTTTCAACAGGGTCCTGGGGTTGGGGAGGAGACTGCTCACCCTGCCCCTTCTTTGGGGTTTGCCCACTCCAAATGTTTTCCCTTGTGGGACCCAAGGGCCCAATGACTCATGCTCCCTCAGGTGGCTGTGGTCAGGGCACAGCTTGATGGGGTCTCCTCCACATTGCTGCTGGAGTGCCTCCAGGCCTCTCCCATGCTGCTGGGCTCTGGCACCTTTTACCTGTCAGCTCTGTGTTCCTGGGGAACCCTGGCACAGGACACCGCCTGTCTGACTCACAGAGAATCCCCTCTCCGCCCCCAAATGAAACTGAGTAAGATGCAGTGGGAGACACACCTAAAACCCTCCAGAAAAGGATGACAAGAGTGAAATAACTGCCCTAGATCTCATTTGAATCTGAGATGGAACCAGATGACCATTCATTTTCATGAGAGATGGAGAACAGAAAGCCTGAAGCAGAGACTGCAGTGAATTCTGGGACCAAAGAAGCAGAGGAGCACTGCATGATGGGGAATCTGTGCTCCAAATGCTAATCAACCTACATTTACACAAACCCAGCTCAGCATTTATCAGACAAGTTCTAATCTGAATATACAAAGGACGTTTCCTCTCTCAGACACACACACTCCTCTAAGTTTAATAGGCATCTCAGGCTGTACATTCCCCAGTCCCACTATGCGAGGCCTATATAAATTTGATTGACTAAAACTTGGTTGCCGGGTTAGGGAATGCTGAGGCAAGAGACTGAGTCTGAGGCAGTATGGGCAACATTTGAACAGTGGTAAAGGGGTTCATCACAGCATCCAGCCCATTGGAGACCGGACCACAAGTGTTGTCATACTTTTCCTGGGATGACTGATGAAAGTTCTCCTGCCCAAATGTTATGAACACCCCAATAATTGCCTTAAGTCTGTTAAAAGACTATAGTAAGATCTGGAAAAGTCATGCTAAACTGAGGCTTGTTCACAACAAGTAAAAATCCAAAACCCTGATGCTGCAAGCTATCTATTGTTTCTGAAGAAACCATAAGATATCTCAACAGTATATCTGCTATCTATAGGAATTTCAAGCTGGCTCTCAAGTGTCTGGGTACTTCCTAACCTTATGTGTTTCCTGATTATCAATCAGTTTCTTGAGATGTTCCAAATCAGATAACCCCTTGTCAATAGAAAAAACAATGATTTACGCAATTGAGAATGCTTTGAAGAAGCTGAACTGAGGTTATACAAATCTGTAAAAATAGCAGCAGTATGGGTGCTGACACCATTCGCTGTTGCTCTCAAGAGGCTGGAGAAAACATATTGTCTTCCTTCAAGGATTATGCTATGAACTTTACCTGTCAGCTTTGCAACCCGAGTACCTTGGACTGGTGAGATCCTAGAACTCTCTCTCTCTTTTCTCTCTAGCCATACATTTCTGAACCTGAACTGTACCAGTTAAGCTTGAGCTAAGTTTCCCCAAATACTTGGTGAAACCAGAGTAGTATTGTAATTGTTTGTGTTTGTTTTTCCTTTGCACGTCTATTACTATTAGTACCATTATATATTTCATATACTATAAAATAAATTTTATAGTCAAACTGGTAGTAACTGGATACATTTTTCCTTCTCTGCTTCTCCTTCCTCATGTGCTCTGCAGCAACGCTTCTTTTACCTAAGCTAAAGATCCCTGTGAAGCCCAAAAATACTGTGGGATCTGCTCATCAAGAGGCCAAAGATTGGGACATGCTGAGTTTGAAACATATAAGGGGATCAGCTTGTACAGGCTGATGGACCAAGTTTGACAGACATGCCCTTATGAACTGAATGCTGGCCCATGAGGGTATCAGCTGGACACCCAGCTGAATTCAGAGCGATTCTGTTTACCTATGTGCTTGTGTCTGACTGCAGTTTATTGTTGCTCTGATGAACTGATTCTTGGCATATGAGGGTGTCAGCCTGTCCATGCCGATCAACCCGGCCGGGGCAGGCGTGTCATGTTAATCTGTGTGTGTGTTTGTGTGTATGGTGATCTGAGGACTGGAGGAACCCAACCCCATTGAAACTGAGTCCTGCAAGATAGCTCCATTGGGGGTGAGGACTTGCAGAAGGGAAGTATACAGCTCCGTATAGAAACACAAGTAACACAAGCAACACATTGACAGAATTACCAAGACCCTGAAACGTATCCCTAATAAACGAGCACACCCCAAAGTAATGGGCAAATCTGGTAACACACCAAGGGCTCGGCTCCTCTGATGTGCTGTGCCTCACACTGCAGCACTACTATTTCCCTGTGCCCTTGCATTAGCACTGAGGGCTCTTTTAGCAAAGACCAGGCTCTTCAGGCTCCAGCCATCTGGTCTCACAATGGGTGGCTAACGCAAGCAGCGTTCACTGCTTCCTGGCTCCGCTTCCCTGTGTGCCACCTTGCGCACCGTGGGACCCAGCCACTTGTTGGGAGATGGAGCCTGAGCCACTGCAGTGCAGCTCCCAAGGCCATTGTCCCCTGTACCACCCTGCATTCTGAGTGGCCTTCTGGCCCTCCAGGGTTGCAGGCTCAAGCCACTATTTGTGGATTCCCAGACGTGAACCATGCACCATGATGCCTGGCCACCTGCTGGGGTTGCAGGCTCGAACCACCACTTGCAGCTCCCAAAGCCTGAACTATGTGCAATGAAATGCGTACTGTGATGGGCCCAAGAGGTCTCACACCACTCCCAGGGCCGGGTCTCCATACGCCATCCCCGTGCACCGTCAACAGCACTAGCAGTCTTGCACTGCTCCCAAAGCTACTTCTCCAGTAGCAGTTTCAGGAACCTTGGGCCTATTGCCTGCTGAGGGGGAGCTCCCCAGCTGCTCTCGCTCCACTCATCTTAAGTCCCTCGTCACACCTCCTGTTCATGCTGGGCCTGCTGCTCTTTAGAAACTCCCCAGGGCTCTGCCCCTGAAGTCTTCCGGACCTGACAGTGCTGCAGTCTCCAATCTGGTCCACGGAGCTCCGCTCCCCCACCCCTCAGGAAAGGGGCGTGGTTTCACTACTCTTGCTGCCTCCTGACTGGTGGATGGGTTCCACCAATCAAACAGCAGATTCTCAAGCCTAGGACTCAACCCAAGATCCAAAAGGTACACCTGCTCCATTGACATCTCTAGAATGGATATTTTAGGGGTTTTTTTGTTATTTGTTTTTTTTAAATATTATTTCAAAAATAAAAATCAAGAAGAATGAAAAATTAAACGAAATGGTTTGATTGTATGTAATTAAAACATTTTTACTGACCTAAAACATTCTTTATCAGAAATTTTATTTTATAAGAAATTTTGAAATTCTTTGGGTTCACTTCAATTCAAAGTGAAAGAAATTCACAACACAGCTCTAACAATTAGTTTGTCTTTCCACTTGCTTTTCAGCAATGAAACAGTGTTGCTTTCTAGATACATCTGCAAACATGAGTGTATACAGGTCACTGCACTCTGAGACAAGTAAACAAAAATATTCTGTTGTTATAGTCACTTCAGTGATTACATGTTCAGAAAGGACATTTTGGAATGAGACCTACTTTAGATATTTCTAAAGGGCTATTTAATAGTGGTACTGAACATTGCATATCCACGAAAATTTCCTATGGCACAGAAAGACATATCTTGGATCAGAGTGTTAAATCATTTTGTTCAGGGCAGATGATACTATAAATAAGCATAACAAGAACCATCAGTATGTTTTAGTTAATAACTGCTCATTTGTCAGTACCTGCAGTGAGACACCTACCCAAAATGTAGAAAAATTGCAGTGTTTCTTAGTAGTGTTAATATAGCTGAGATATCAGCAGCTAGCCAGAACAAATAAGCATCATTAGCTACAAATGGAAATCTTTCAATTGATTTTTATTTGGCTTTGGATCAGGTCCACACACTGCTGGAATTTTTATTAAATAATAGTAAATACAGAGAGTAGATCTGAGCATTACTGCACTCAGTGTGCTCAGAGTATAATGGCAGTCATGAATGCAAAATAAATGTTAAGGTGTCTTCCTTTGCTATCTTCTCCCTGTCCTTGCCCTCCCTTAAAAACACATACCTTTTTCAAAACACTGCTCCGCACAGAGATTTAACAGAGCAGCTCAGTACCCTGGCCAATGGTGGTGCATGGGGCAGTGGCAGCTGCCAGTGGGAGCAGTGAAGCCAGATGCTAGTAGTGCTGGTGGCTACTTCTGTGTCAAGCCCCAAAAGGCAGCGCCCAGGGCTGCTTCACCAGTCATCTCTCCTTAATTACACTACTTGGTATAGAAATAGTTTTTTCTGGCTCATTGCTCTGATCATATTGGCCCCTAGTCTGTCCACTGGTTCCTCCCCACATCAGACAGACATGTGATTCCTGTTCTACCCAGCACCTCCCATATGCTATTGACCCATTTGATTCCATTGTTACCTTGTCAATGGGGCCAGCCTTCATTGTCCTCTTTTTCAATGCCATCTCTACTCTCTCCCATTCTCTCCCTTGTTATTTGGAAGCAGGTTCTTTCCATTATGTTGTCCCCTTTTTGATCACTCTTCTCTGTCATGACATCATGTCACATTGCTTGGATGAGGCTCAGCTGGGGTGCTGAGGAGTGCTGCATTTAGGTTCATACATTTTGAGCCCAGTAAAAAACAGTTCGCTCTCTAAGAGTGTGGACGGAAGGAATACTTAACACATTTCAAACGTGTTTCTGAGACATTCAGACACTAGAGGCTACAGCAGTTTAAGACATTTGAGCGAGGAATGGAACAAGGGACACATGTTGATCCCTGGCCTGAAATGTTTCCAGGGGCATTTCACTTGGAAAGATTTCAATTGTTACATCTGTTTGCTCCCTAACCTGAGAGCCCATATAACATGGGCCAGAGAACCTCATCCAGTGACCTCCACATCAAGCCCACAAACAGCTGGCTGTGCTAATTTCCATGGACACAAATGGTCAGGAGCATGTGGTTCATTTCATGAGGCACAGCTCCAGCAGCACAGGGCCCTGGGAATTCCAGCACATACAACTCTGAGCCTGGAACAGTATTTGCTAGTTCATCAAACACTTAGGGCTGAACTCTAGTCCATATTTTAGGCAAAACAGCAGAGATTCTAAGTGTGACACTGTTCCACTCTACTTGAGTCCCTGACAAAATTAATGCAAAAGGTGGGTGAATTCTTCTCCTCCTCCTCCTCCTCCTCCTCCTCCTCCTCCTCCTCCTCACTGCTTTCTGCTGACTCATTCTTAAGGGTAGAGATGACAGTACGTTACAAAAATAGATGAATTAATGGATCTTCAGGACTTAACCAGAATGGAATAGAGTTGTACTTACCTAAGTCCACTTAGATACCCAAGACATAGAAAAAATATCTGGCCCTGAAGTCCCAGATATTTAGTAGGTATGACAAATATAAATACGGACTGATTTGTGCAAAAAATACTTTACCATTCAAAGCCTTATTTCACTGCCACCTTACACTCATTTTATCTATGTATCTTCCCCACCTCGTCTCTTCTGTCATTCAGGACAAGGAGGCGGTGTGGTCTTTGGATTCAGGTACCCTGTTTGTGAGGTCCAACTGTGCTAGGCAACATCACACAACTCACTTCATATCTCTGTGCCTCTGCTTTCCCATTTGCAAAATGAAGAGGATGCTGACTAGGTCTGTGTGAAGCGGTTAGTATTTGCTTCAGATTCAGTCAATCTGGGGGACAGTGATTCTATTTGGTGATTCAAATCACTGTCCCAAATCAATTCAGCCAAATCTGATTCAGAGATTCAGCTGCTGCTGCATCAGCCAAATCTCCGAATCACACAGGCCTCATCCCCTACCTACACTCAATGTCTGCTCCACCTGGCCCCAGCTCTCAGCTCTTGGTGAAAAAAAAGACCCAACTCACTGGCTGCTGCCTGGTGGGGGGTGATCCCCGCTGCCCTCCACTGTCCCATGGAGGGCTCTGCCACAAGCCCCACCTGCTCTCCTAGCTCCCTGCCATGACTGCCCCACTCACCCTAGCTCTGGCCCTTTAAAAAAACAACCCAAAACCCCCAAACCCCAGATTCAGTGACTCCTGCCTGGTGGAAGGGGCCATCCACACTGGACCCCACTGCCCCCACCACATGGGGGCTCTGAATGAGTCCCCAGAAGCCCTGAGGCTGCTGCATGAGCCAGTGAGTGCGGAGTGGGGGGATTGAGTTTTTTTCTTAAAGGGCTGTAGCTGGGGCAGGCAAGGCAGCCATGGGGAGGCTGGGAGAGTAGGAGGGGTCAGGGGGCATGTTGCAGAGCCCCCCACATGGCATGGTAAAGTGGGGAGAAGTGGGGATCGCCCCTCCCCCCCGCCAGGCAGCACAAGTGGCTTTTTTTTTAAGGGCTGAGAGCTGGGGTGAGCAGGGCAGCCATTGGGAGGCAGGGGCCTGGGGGAGCAGATGTAGGTTGGGGGAGGCTGGGGGAGCAGGCAGGGGATGAGGCCTGGCAGGGATCCTCCTCATGGTCCCCTCCTCCAGCGCCCATTCCCTTGCCCCCTACTTACCAGCTCAGAGTCTGGATCCACCTTCCTCCTGGAACGGGCAGGGACTGCCCAAATCATTGAAACTCTTCAAATCTTTTCAAATCAATTCAGAGAGTTTCAAATCAATTCAGACCTTTTAAATGGTCTCGATTTGATTCGGATTCAGAGATTTGGCCGCCAAATTAAGCCGAATCAAATCAGAACCTGAAGTTTCCACAGCCCTAATGCTGACCTCTCTTATAAAATGCTCTCAGATTTACTCAGATGACCATCAGTCACTTGCCAAATCCTGGTCCTTTCTCCCTTCCCTATTCCCAAGTCCAGGATAGTGGAGTCAGGGGAGATGGTCCCAGGAATAGGAATGGGCAACCCCATCTTCCCCTATATCTACCAATCTAAGAATTAGTCCTGATGATATTTAGACTGGGAAATGTTTTGATCAGAGGCTGCCCTACTCTTCTATGTATTTATAGCACCCAGGTAAGTTACAGGCAAATGATACTATGACCAAAAGTATAAATAAAAGGAAAAAATAATCCTGAAAATACTGCAAAGCCAGTTTATACCTTTAACCTCATCTGGAATTCTGTGTTTTGTTCTACATACCTAATTTCCAGCTCAGTATCTCAGAAACAGAAATGGTTCAGAGATGAGTAACCAAAGTGATTAGGAGCATCAATGGGGTATAGAATGTAAAATGAATGCACTGATTTATCATGTACCCTCATCAAAGTACACTGGAGACCCAGTGAAACAGGGAGGCAAGAGCTTCATAAATTATAAAAGAATCCCTCTTTTTTTCAACAAAACACAATTTGACTTGCAGAATTCACTGCCACAAAATATACCTGAGAGCTGAATAAAACACGTCACCGGTCACAGTCCTACATTATCCAAAAGCCAGGGTGATCCATTGTAATCAACATTTTGCAATGTTTCACTTCAATGGCACACTGAGGAGACATGCTTCAGGCTTCCTGTGCTTCACACCTGCTCTCAGTACCTGTGTATTCTTCAAGGAGTATGTATGTGGTAGGCTGCAGGCACCATTAGAACCTGTATGATGCATAGCAAAGTGTGGATTTGATTTTACTTGCTGGGTTTGCAGCAAGGGGAAAGAAAATCTATTAGGACATTTTCTCAAGTATTTTATATTGGCAAAAGCTGCTTTTGAAGTGTGAGCAATAGTTTCAAATTGGTAGTGAGGCCAAAGGAAAAGTACTGTGATACCTGAAAGCTTGTCTATGTCTATAGCAACCATACAGTTGGTCTAATAAAAGATATCACCCACAAGAATTCTTGCCTCTCACAAATTGGTATTGACTCATTTTGTGAGAAGCGTATGATGCGAGGAGGAATTGGGAGGGGGTTTGACCCCCAAACTGGACAGGCAGGGGATGAAGGGTTCAGGAACATTTCACCCTGTCTTTTATCCTTTCCTGTCCCACATGAGAGATTTTGAGCTAATATAGAAAATAAATATTTTACTCACGAACGTTAGTTAAACGTGAGTTAAAACAGATCTGTGAGTTAAAACAGATCGTAGACAAACTGTGTGAAGTCACACCACGAGGTACCTAAATGCCCCGCTCTGCCGTGAGGTACTTCAGTGCTGCGTACCCCACTCGGTGCCAGCAGTTCCCTTAACTTGTCAGCTAACGCCACAATCCAAAAGACTTTAACCATGGGAGCTCGAGAGCTCTTTAACAGTATCTGCTTGCAGACTATCCAATGGGAGCACCCGGGGGGAAGAGGGAAACCGTGGGCGCAGGACCTCAGTGAGGGTGATCAGTCCTCTCGATGCTGTGTGTGGTCCTGCCTTTCCTTTCCCGGGCTTTACTTTTATACTGGCCTATCAACCAATCAGCTCAGGTCTTAGGATTGCGCGGTTTTCAAGCAGCATGAGCCGGGGATTTTGTAGCATGCATGCTTCGTGCGGCTGATTGGGCTGCACCCGCTGCTTCCCCCTGCAGCGAGCACAGTTCTGCTGGCATTTGGTCACTCTTTATTACCACACATGAAATTTAGGGAGCACACAGAATCAGTGGCAGCCTACCAGACCAGATTTGCTGTAGTGGACACATCGATTCCAGGAGAATTTATGTTTTCATATAAAAAATTTCTAAAATGTTATGTTGGCAAAGACACCAGTCGAACTGTGAACTGACAACTGAGTCTGCAGCCTGACAGACTGCTTTAAGTGATGGACATGTCCCCTCTTCTTGGTCATGGAGGGCCATTGAAAATAAGGGCTTCTTGTGGCTTACTCTGTATAAGGCAAGGTATGGAAAGACATCCACATTGAGCAGGGGTGTTAAACATAAGGAATCTGATCCACTGGCTGGTATCATCTGGCCTGTGGGGTTGGGAATTCTGGAGCAGGGCCTGCCACTGAAATTCAGGGTATGGAGCTCCACTGGGGATGCATGTCAGCAGTGGGGTGTGAGCAACAGCTGCATTAACCCCTGTGACTCCTTCACCTGGCTTGCCTCACCCCCATCTCTGTTTCTTCTGTTGCTGCCATGTCTGGTTCCACACCCAGTGGCTGGGGCAGTTTGATACCCCAAGCACAGAAGAATGCTTTGATGGCCCGATGGCAGCAGAACAAGGCAGTTGACAATGGTCCTAAACCCCCTAGTCAGAAAAGACAAAAAAGGCTTCATCTGTTTCTTAACAAGGATTTGCTTTGACTCACCTTGTCTTAGCCCCACAGCGTCAAGGAGGAAGAATTCCACTCAAGTCCTCATTCAGCTCAGTGCTAGCTCTGGAGCTAATGGCTAACAATGTAAATGCCAGCACTGGTGAGTTTTCTACTTGTATGAGAGACTGTGAGCAAGGCAGGAGTTGATCACCACACCTTCCCTCCATACCCCATCTTCCACTTTAACCCTAACGAAGGCCTAAGTAAGGACACATTTACATGCAGAACAGAGATGCACCTTCTGTGCAAACCTGGCTCTTCAGAAATACCCACACCAGGAAAATAAAGCAGGCAACTCTATTTGCCCTCTTGAAATAAGATTGGCTAGGTCATCGGCCTATGACCTGTATGGGTCTGTCAGGACTGTGAATCTGATCTACGGTCTGTGGAAGGCATCATATTATCCTTGAAAACCATGTACGATAAATGCTACTCATCCCACGTAAGGTACTGCTGCAAGGTGTGCAGAGACCATGATAAGGAGTGCAAGATAAGAACTTGAATCCAATAGAATAGAGCAGAATCAGAAAATGCCGGTCTTTAATGGCCACATTTACTAGACTTTGTCTTGCTTCTTTAAAACAGCTGCTGATGTTTGACTTTGTCTGAAGCAGCAAGTCTTAGCAAGTGCTGACTGCTCTCACAGTGTAAGAGGAAACAACAGGCTGGAAGACAAAGCCTTGAGCTGAACCATGTGCAGGGTACCCCCACCACCCTTCAGGGAGGCCGCAGCTCTGATACAAATCAGTAGAACTGTACCTTGACCAAGGTGATCTTCCACCTGGAGGCAATGATGCATCCCATGCACTGCCCACAGTGAGTACTCTGAGCACAACAGACCCCTCTGGCTCACAGGAAAAAGCAACTGAATAGCAGTAGCTCATCCAGATTTCCTGAGCCAAGTTATCAAGATCTGCTCTGCAGCAAAGGCTGTGTGTAACTCCACAAATTGGTATGTGATAGAATGGTGGGGTGCAATATCACACTGCTCACATTCACACAAAATGCTGCAGGGAAAATCTCCTTCCTTTTCACTGCCCAATCACCACCCTTTCGAATCTTTGCTCTGGCTGCCTGCCTGTAGATACCCACAACAGCCTTCACCTTATCTCTCTCTCCTACTTCACTTGCACCATCTGTTCAGTCAGTGTATCCTGCCTATCGAGCTTCATTTAACAGGCTTCCTTTGCACCACAGCCTGTATCCAGTGTGTGTTCTCAGTCTGCGAGCTGCATATCCATCACCTAGCCTGTGAGTTTTGACACCCATGCCAGCCCCTCTCCTCTTCTCCCACAGAAGCCAGAATAATTCCAGAAAGAACACATCACCTCAGAAGCATCACCCTAGCCAGTCTACAACTCTTCCTTGTATGAGTTATATACCTCACTGTCCTCAGTTAGGAGAAGATCATGGCCAACCCTGTAAATGTAAAATCTGGATGTGGAAGGGGTATCAGGACTCTCCCCTGTACAATGCCCTTTCCTGGAACTGAACACTGAACTCCTAAAAGGAAACCATGCAGGTTACTATTGCTCAAGCTCAAGAATCAGCTATGTGAACCAAAGAGCAGCATGAGTGCCATTATCTGCCCCAGGTGGTCAAGCTACTAGATGGAGACAAAGAGCCTCATTGTTATGGTGGAGACATATACTCCATCCTTCTGCTACTGTCCAGTTTCTGCTTTCTACTGAGCCACTGCCTCAGCAGAGGACTGCAGTGAGTGGGGCTGGTGGAAGAGCTACCCTCTCTGGCTAAACTGGTCGAAGAAAGAACCCAACCACTCATATATTGAGCTGTATTCTGACCCAGCGCATGAGCCACGTATTAGTGTAATTCAAGTACGTTTTCCTTAGTGAGGGCTTTGTCTTCTTATGTAAACCAATCAGTTCTCTAGTGCTTAAAACAGGGATGTCCTAAAAAAGTATCTAACTCCATTAACCAGTCATACTGCTCAAGCAAGGTGGGGATGTTACCATGAGCTTCAAGAGCCATTTTAAAACAAGTTAGAAAAAGAAGATCTAAAAAACAAACAAACAATGCTCTTCTTTTCAATGTGCTAGAATTCATAGAGTCCTTTGAACCACGGGTTTTCCTGACTCTCTAGTGGGAGCAGGATGGGAAGCAAAGTTATGAGGAGCAGGGATTGATTTGAGATCTTTTGTGAAGCTACAGTCCAACCTCCTGCTGCCTTCCACTCCCACAGCTGCTCCTTTCCCCCAAAATAGGCCCTCTAACCCTCACCTTAACCTATGAAATCTTCTGGGCTGGGAGTAAAACACCAAAACTTGCAACCATCCATACACATGTGTACACCCATCTGCCTGTTTGAGTCCATATTGCTGCTACTCTGAGACAGCACTAATGAAGCTCCTTTTAGTCTGAAGAAGAGAAGACTGAGGGGATTTAATAGCAGCCTTCAACTACCTGAAGGGTAGTTACAAAGAAGATAGAGCTTGACTGTTCTTAGCAGTGGCAGATTAACAGAACAAGGAACAATGGTCTCAAGTTGCAGGAAAGGAAGTTTAAGTTAGATATTAGGAAAAACTTGCTCACAAGGAGGGTAGTAAAGCACTGTAATGGGTTACCTAGAGAGTAGGTCTGTGCGAAATTTCATCACCAGTTTTGTTGTGAAGCTGTTTTGACCTGTTTCAAGGTCAAAACAGGAAAATCAAAATGGCACAGATATGGTTGAAACAGTCTTGAAACAAAACGAGGCAAGTCGAAATGTTTTGCCATTTCTATGCTGTTTCAACTTTTCGCCCATAGGTTATAATGGGGAAGGTTGAAACAGCCTATAACATTGTCATTTATGGCCAGATTTAGATGAACCTTGCAGAAATGGTAGCCCCCTCTGAGGGTATGAAGCATACCACCTTTCAAGCAGATAGGCGAAGGCGGTTTGCAGAAACTGCACCCCAAATTCTTGAGAGCAAAACTCATGTCATGTGTACGTGTTAAGCCACAGCAGGGTCAAAGCTACAGAAATGCTAGCCCCTGCTGAGGCCACAAAGCCTGCCAAGTTTCAAGGAGATAGGTGCAGGGGCTTGGGGGAAATTGCACCTCAAGCTATGGACAAGCAAAACTCATGACGTGGGTAACACTGTGTGTGTTAAGGTGCAGCAGGATGAAAGCTGCAGGGATGGTAGCCCCTGTTGTGGCCACAAAGCCTGCCAGCTGTCAAGGAGATTGGTGCAGAGGGGTTCTGGGGTCTTGCACCCCTAGCTGCTGGCAGGCAACTCATGACATGGGTGTTTGTGCAACTGCTGCCTCTCATCAGGCAGCAGGACTGAAAATCTCCCATCACTCTTCACCAAGCCCTGGGAATAATAATTGACCACAGTATGAACATGAGCCAGCAGCGTGATGCTGTAGTCAACAGGGCCAACAATACACTGGCATGCATCAATTGATGCATCTCCAGCAAAACCACTGCAAAGAAGTGATTCTTCTGCTCTACTCAGCTCAGCACTGATGAGACCACAGCTGGAGTATTGTGTCCAGTTCTGGGCTCTGCACCTTAACAAGGCCATGGTAAAGCTTGAGAGAGTCCAGAGAAGGGCTATCTACATGATCAGAGACTTACACAGCAAGCCATACAAGGAAAGGCTGAGAGACCTGGGACTCTTCAGCCTGAAAAAGAGAATGCTGAGAGGGAACTTGGTAGCAGCTTACTGCTACACCAGAAGTGTACATCTAGGGCTCGGTAAACGACTGTTCACCAGGGCACCCTTGGGGAAAACTAGGAGTAATGGTCACACTCTGGACACCCTAGTTGTGAAGTAGTTTTTCCTAATGTTTAGCCTGAAATGAGCCTGAAATGATCTTCCAGGAGTTTGTGACCATTACTCCTAATTTTTCCCAAGGATGCCTTGGTGAACAGTTGTTCACCAAGCCCGAGATGTACACTTCTGATGTAGCAGTAAGCTGCTACCAAGTCCCCTCTGAGCTTTCTCTTTTTCAGGCTGAAGAGTCCCAGGTCCCTCAGCCTTTCCTCCAACGAGTGATAGAGATGCAGGGGATGCACACCATATAGATCTCTCTCCTCCTCTTCCACTTCAGGTACAGGGATGGGGACAGATTTAATCTAATAGAATTCTTATCACATTCATCTCTCACCTTTCCCAGAGGCACTTTCAGCTGCCACTGCAAATTGCTCAGCTGATGTATCTGGACACATCATTTACACTTCCCTTTCTCTCTGCGTGAATGAAGATTCCCTGTCCTCACTGACCTTGCTGCCACAGGAGAAGAATTCTACTAATTTCTATGAGGTCACTCCTGACGCTTGTTGGCACAAGGGGGAAGAGCCTTGAGTGCACCACTTCAGCCATGTACCCAGTTCAGCTGATCCCTTTCTCGCAGAGGCACACATGTAGGTGTGTTAACCTGCAATATGAGGAACCATGTGCCTGGAAGAAATTGGGTAAGTCTGAAAGAGCTTCCCATGAACATGGCAAGGGATGCATCAATGAGCTTTTACTTTTCCAAGGCAAACGCATCCCTCCTGGGCTACGGGAATATGCAGAAAGTTCTGTGTTGTGTTTGAACTGGGCTGCTCATTCCTTCTGTGTGTGAGACAGGCTCCTCACAAACTATCTAGCATCCTAAGGGAAAATGTGCTGAGAAATGGGTTTCCTAAGGCTTCTCGGATGACATCAGGTGAATTCAAGCTAGTAAGACCATCTCATTGCCAAGTTGCTTTTCAGGACTAGCCACAGTCATATATATAGTCCATGTATTAGGTGCCTAAGTATTAGGTGCCTAAGTAGACTAAAGTGCCTAGATGTGTTCCTTTTTCACCTTTTATTAATGCATCTGCTTTTTTAACATACTATCAGTTTATCCTTAAAACTGGGGCACAAAAAATCAGTGAGGAGGAGAAGGAGAACCCACCCACATATTGGGTTAAAAAATTTCAGGGACTAAACAGGGTGGAATAGAATCATAGTCACTCACCTAAATCCATTTAGGTGCTTATTAGATAAACCAAACTTCTTTTTGAGCCCTTATTGCTGATCAGAGTGTTATATCTAACACTGGAAGGCAATCACACATTAGATATCCATCTCTCTTGATGATTTTACAAATCATAGAAAAGTAAGGCTGGAAAGAATGTCAGGAGATCATATAGTCTATCCCCCTGATCAAGGCAAATGCATCCCTATCTAACTGTAAAGGTGGATTCCTAAAAGTTAGGTCAGGAAAAAGTGAGACACCTAAAGCTCTGACATGCCTGACACTATGTACCTGTTTGTCAGATCTAGTGAGACAAATATGTGTTCTTCTCTTACACTCCCTCTAAATACTTCACTATACATGCCTGATTCGTAGCCAGGGACAGAAAGTAGGTATCATCATTTGCAGCCTTTTGCTTCTGTATCACAAATAGTTGTGTGTCTATCCATAGGCAAGCAGCAGGGCACATCCCTCTCTAGCAGCTGGGCTATAGGGAGGATAACAATTTTTCTGTCGGAAGGTAGGGCAGAGTGGCACCTTATAGAGTCATTCAGAGAAGTATGAGTTTCAAGAGCAACATCTTACTTTGCCAGTTTATCCTCCACTTCATGTGTTAGAAATTGTAGAGGATATGAGAATTGATCTATGGTGTTAATGCTGTCATGGAAAATGTTTATGGTTTGACCTTAGGGATTAGGTTTAATTGCAAATTGTTATCAGGAAGGAACACAAAAGGTAACACCTCCAAGTGAACAAGGAGAGGAAGATAAAAAACAACACCTGCTGGATTGGATGGGAAAGTGATTATTCCAGGTTCTAGCCAAGCTTACATAGATTTTTTCTTGGGCTGTGTAAATAACTGTTTCATACTCTTTGGATGTGTTAATGGGGCTTTCCCTAAAGGAGTGGGAGCAGTTACCGATGTTATGTTTGGCAAAGAACATAGATTGACACAGAAATTATGATTATATGGCACAAGGGAGGGGTGCAGTGAGATCCACTCTGCTATAATTGAAAAGTTCAGCAGCCCTTGTCTCCACATAAACAGGTTGCAAAATATAGTTTTCCTAAAATTATTTGTCTGGACCTCCCAAACAAGTGAAAAAAACAGTACATATGTGGTCTCTTTGCAAAGCCCAAGTAAAAAACAGAAACAGAATAATTTGCTTAACCATGGTATGAATCCTGTGTTTTTATGTGGGCAAATACTTCATGAACAAAATTACAGATAGGCAGTATTTTTTTGTATTAGACCTACTGTACACAATCAGTTGAAAATGTTCCATTGGCTTTTCCTCTAAAGGTTTTCTCAATAAAAAGTATATTCTCCACAAAACTTTTGGACTCTTATTGAAAAACTGAATAGCCTAAAATAAAAAGGGGAGAGAAAACCCCAAGGCTGGAAAGCATTTGGTCTGAAAATGCTATCACAGTGTCTCTTGGAAGCTGTTGTTCAAGTGACCCATACTCAACATTCACCTTTATAAGCTGCATTCCCTAACCCAGTGGTACTGAGTCCCTGGCCCATGGGTCAGATCCAGCCATCAGAGCTGTCATCTGGCCCATAGCACCCCCCCCCCATATGTCCAAAAATTTGGTGGTGAGGGAGCAATGGCAATTAACATTGCCATGACTCCTATGCTTCCAAATGTCTAAGCCATATGACCAGATGACTGACCCCATGCTGGTTTGGATCCATGGGTTGATCCTGTGCACCAGGTCCAGCCCACAGACTGACCCTGTCCCACTTATCTGCTTTGCAGTCCAGAAAGGTTAGGCACCACTGCATCTCCCATGATGTGCTGGGTTCATTCTCCCAAAATGCACCATGATGGCTCAGTGAAAGAAACCATAGGACAGGTACTTTAGCCTAACAGTTCAACTCATAGAGGAGAATGGGGGGCATGAGGCACCTAAAATCCCTCCTACTTCCAAAAAGTATGAGTTAGACATTTCCAAATTTAAATGTTCCCCTTTAAAGTTTTCAATAAAAAGTCAAAACTTGCTGCTGAAAAAACAAGGAGTTCTGACCAGGTCTACCAGCATAAGAGGAAAGGGCACTTGCCAGCTTCTTGCTTTTGACAGGTAATATCCATTCTGGCCTCATGCCTTCTGGAATCTGTTTAGATAAATAGTTACTCAGTAATTCCTTTGAAAGATGCTTTCCAATTGGGAGCCTCTCCTCTGGTAAATTGTAGGTGAACAGCTCCAGTGCTTCAGAAATAGAAGCAGGACTTTGACAATGAAATGTGGGTTTGTTGTTCTTCATCACTCAGAGAGTGACAGGCAGCGGCTGATAAGGGTACCGTTATTTAGTTCATCTACCCTTCCTTGGCCTAAACACTCAGAGGGAATTGTTTCTTTTTGGTATCAAGGGAATTAAAAGAAAGAGGACAGGCTCTCCAGAGATATACAGGACTGTCACTCCTGTCTCTGATTCCCCTGAAGCCACGTTCTCAGTTGCTCGCCCAGCATTCTCAGCACTGACTGTCAGGAGAGAGACCAGGGGATTCTTCAGAAAATATCCATTTACCGTATAAGGGCTTGGATTATATGAGCAGGTTCCTTCAGAGTTTACATGTTAAGATGAGCCCCTCCTGGTGCTGTTCTCATCACCCCTTTCTATCTACTATCACCTCTCCTGTTTTTTCACAATCCCATCTGGCCCTTTGCTGCCCCCAACAAACCCACTCTGTTTGATAGACCACCAAGCAGATGGACTCTGCTCTACCACCTTGTGGTTCAATGTGCCATTCAAATCTGGAATTACCCAGCTAGTCAGTACTCCACATACAATCCAGGCCCTACTGTTGAGCTTCTAGGATGAGACAAGATCAGGTGCATTCAGGCTGGCATGGCCACCTCATTGGCCAGTTTTCTTTTCAAGGGTAGCCAGAGTCATAAATAGTTGCTAGGATATGTAGAGTTGCCTAGCATTGAGCTGAGGAAATGAGGAAGGGAGAGGGACAGCATTTGAAGACACTGCTGTGGGAAGGAGCAGATTGACTTTAATTAGTGAATGTTAAGGATTTTCAAAATCCCCAAAAAAAGATGACAAAGCCATGAGGGAAATACAGAGCGCCCGGGCGAGGGACTAACAAGAGAAGGATGGGGGTGAGGTTGGGAACGCACCTAGGTT
>JAGPOW010001543.1:54501447-54566540 GCA_030014935.1 Caiman crocodilus
AAACCCTTGAGCTACTAACCTGAGCAGAACGGTCGCATGCGCAACTGAACGCTCTTTCGGACGTACTAAATGGCACCGCCTTTCTCTAGCCCGTCATGATGAGCGAGAACCCTCGCTGCCACAGGAGAAAAGAAGAAAGCAAGCTGCTAACCAGCTCACTTTTCGCTCTGCAGTTCCGACAGTCTGCCGGACTGGATGGGCGTCGGTCCTGGAGATGGTGCAATACCAGGCCGAGAGTGCTGCTAAAGAAAGAAAAAGTGTTTCTCTGTCCTTTTCAGCGATTAAACTGATCAGCAATAGACTAACCAGCGATTAAACTGAAAAACCACAGATACTACACTTGATCTGAGCCTTCAAGAGGCAGGCTGGTGAAGAACTGCATGAATCATTTAGAGGTCGTAATCTTTTGCCATATGCTCTGTGTCACCAAGGATGTGTCACACCCATTAGGATAATAATGGCTCAGTTCATTTTATTTTTTTTAATCCCATTCTTTGGAATCAGTAACATTTGAATGACAGATAAATGACACTTTTGATGCCTTTATTACTCTAGGGAGGAGATCAGATGTGAAAGGCATGGGAGGGGGCATGCAACAAGGTGAGACTGTGTCAGGGGGAAAAGGAGAAGAAATAATTGCAGAGAATATGTATTTGTGTGTAGGGGGAACTGGTAATTTTGAGAAGAAATGCAAGAGGCAGAGGCATGGACTAAATAAAATGTGAGCTCCTGGAAAGTGCAGAGAGCAGGGAAGTTGGGAAGTGTCTACCTCAGCTGTTGGTGAACTGGGGACAGCTGGGAGTCTCTGTGAAGAAATGGCCTGAGGCCACCAATGGTAAGGCTGTTTTCACACTCCAGCCTCCCCAGAGAGATTGGGTGCCAGTTTTGCTAGCTGCAGCTGTGATGATGACATAGGTTTGCTTATGGCTCATTTGAAACCAGGCTGTCCCCTTTGGAGCACATGCTGAGTTCCTTTCTGCCCCATGCTTGGGGTCAGTAGGGGCAAACACCAGAAGCAATCTTATTAGAGGACCAGTGCAGATGCATCTTCGTGAGTTGTTGTTACGGCCTCCTAGACTTTCCATTGCAAATAAGTTATGGCAAAAGCACCAGCAGTAAAGAGCAAGAATAGAACCCAGCCAACACTGTTCTGTTTCCCCAGGGAAACTCAGCATCTGCTACTAGTCAGCAGTGTATGTGTGTGGTGAGGGGAAAAGACTGGATAAAGGGGATACCTCTCAGATGACACACATGCCCACAGGCTTTTGGGCTTGATATCAGATCAGTGTCTCCTCATTCTTTCATGTAGTAAAGCAGGGGTGGAAGGGACCACTGGTCATCTAGTCCAGTCTACAGCTCAAGATAGGATCATTTTTCATTAAATCATCCCAGCCAAGTGTCTGTCTAACCTGCTCTTGAAAATTTCCATGGATGGAGATTCCACAACTTCTCTAGGTAGCCTGTTCTAATGCTTCACCAGCCTCCTAGTCAGACAGGTCTTCCTAATGTCCAACCTAAATTTTCCCTGCTGCAGTTTGAAGCTATTACTCCTAATCCTGTCCCCTAGAACTCCAGAGAAAAGGCCGTCTCCGCCTTTTTTATAATCATCCTTCAGGTATTTGAAGACTGTTATCAAAGCCTCATAAGTCATGCTTCCCAGGACTAATAATTTTCATTGCTCTCTGCTGGACTCTTTCTAATCTGTCCACATCTTTCTTGAAGTGTGGGGCCCAAAACTTTTGAGTTTTAATTTGCCCAGCTTCAGTTTCCAGCTGTTGCATCTCATTATGCCTTTTTTCTGAGGGATGAGAGCCCTCTGCTACCAGATATGTTTCACTCCTGCAGTGATCTGTAGGCTCAGGCTGGACTCAAGTTGCATCTTAACCTTGTGCAGCTCCTTGTAGCAGTGCTCAGTGGGTGTAAAATGATACGGTGATGCATCCTGCCTTCTATGAGAAGGTTTTTTTGTGCATGCACCAGTATATGTGGCTGTGCCTATTTGGGGTGTGCATAGTCTTTGTGTGCAGCATTGTGTGAGAGGTGTGTGATGCAGAATATTCTTCCCAAGGTGCAAATGTGCATCTTTGCTCTGTGTAGGGATTAGTTTTCATTAGCAGTTTTACAGGTACTTAAGCAGCCAAACAGCCATGCCTGAAAGACTCTGGGGTGAATTGTCATTATGACACAAAGGTAGCTAAGCTCCCAAATCCTATTAGCAATAAGTGGAGAGACACTGAAAATACCCTGAAGGGAGGGAGAGAGCTTGCTGCTGTGACAGAGGGAAGTATTGGCAGTCACCTTATCATAGAAAGAAAGAAGAGAATGTGAATAGTATCCCCCCAAAAGCCAATGAGTTTCTTCTGTGCACAGCCCAACTTCTCCCACCACCTCAAAGGTACCCAGCCATCCTGTTGTAGACTCTTCTTGCCATTATTATGATTGTCATCACTTTTTCTGTCCTATGGCATTCTCTACAAATCTTTTCCTTCTGGCACCACTCAGAAACCTCATGTTGAAGAATGGAAACTCAGGGTTGGGGACCTTTGGGCATTCATGTTCTGAAGGAGGCAGGGATGAACTGTAATAATTTATGAATACTGTATGTGACTTGGTTATCATGATGGTTACTGTATGGCTGTATTTGGATTATTGGAATGATTATTTCATGCACATATTGAACTAGTTTAAGAGTGGGATGGTTGAGAACCAAGCAGGAAGGGAACACAAACATTCCAGATAACACATTCCTGGTAAACTGTACAGGCAGTTGGAGGGGTGTCATTCAGGGCCATATCACATGGGATACTTAGCATGTGCTAGATGCACTTAAAACCTCAGCATCCCTGTGTTCAAGCAGGATAACATGCTAAGTTACACCTTTTTGAGGAAGAACTATCTCCAATTTGTATAAAGTAACACATGTTGAGCTAAAGTGGGACTGCTCCATGGATGTAATATGATCATCAATGGCAGTCCTGGGGTGGAACCTGCAGTCTGCTGGTTGTGGGTTCCAGGACTGCACAGGAATCTTGAGCGGGGTCCAGTGCTGTGCCAGGGCTTAGATTGAAAATCATCTGATTGTCAGTCCCTGCCTAGGACTCCACTGGAGTCTTGAACCAGCTTCAGTGTGGTCCCCAGGCTGAGACCAGCAGTCAGCTGATTTTCAGTCTCACTCCAGCATGGCACCAGAGCCAGTTCAGGACCAGTGCAGTGCAGGGACTGAGACTGACAATCCCCAATGTAGTAAGCATCACCATGCTGTATTACAAGTTAGAATGTGTTTTGAGCAGTTGCATGGTAATGCTTGCTACCATCTCAGATGGAACATGTGCTAAGTATCTCATGTGACACAGCCCTGAGACACAAATCATCAGGTATTTGTTCTGAAGATGCTGCTTCCAGGCTGCAATCAAGATACAGAATTAATTCTGCCAGTGCTGGGAACCAGCAGATTGAAAGGACCATCCACAGGTAAAAGGACAGGCTCTGTCCAGACCTGTGGGGTAGACAGGGGAAGAGCTGTTTACAAGGATCTGATGAAACAGACTTGTACAAACACACATTAAGAACAAGGAATGTGGGATCCCTGGAGGATCAGGAATGTACCCTGCAAAGTAGTGACTCTGAATTGGGTCTTGGAATTATACACAATAAGCAAGGGTGCTGCTGCAACAAAAAGGATTAACATGACTTGAGGAGAGAGTAGAAGGTACGAAGTAATAGTACTTCTGCCTACAGTACTGGTGAGAGCAGTGTAGCAATATGGTGTTCAGTTCTGGTGCCTGCACTTTTAAAAGGACATTGAAACAATGGGAAGGATTCAGAAAAGAGCTACACAAAAGTCTCCTGGTTAGGAGAACATATTTTTACAAGAGTGCTTCTTCACCAGGGTGCTGTGGCAGCCTTAGTGCCATTAGATACTTTAAAGGATGGGATCAGATATTGTGTGCTATTAGGACTATTAAGTGTACAAACACCTCAACATGATTCACAAGATAAACCTGGAGATTTTACATAGGAATCCATAGTGTCAAAAACATTTTGAATCTGCTGTGGACTTTCTGAGTTCTTTTCAACATAAGAGTTGCTCTATTATTTTTACATTATAGTGAAAAATGCCAAGTGCCTAAATTTAGCAAGGGGTTGCTTGAGTCTAACAAAGGGTACCTGGAGTCTAAAAAGGTTGATAACCACTGTTTTACTGAGACTGAAGAAGTTTGCTTAGTTTGCTTACTTCCTGACAATTCTTGAGCACGTTCACAGAGAGAAAGTACTGACTATTGGCTCTTTATAGAAGAACAAGGCAGGACAAGATTCAGTGGCTGGAAGCTAAAGTCAGACAAATTAAAATTAGAAATCAGGCATAAATTTTTAACAGCAAGCCTGATTAACCACTGGAACTGACTACTGAGGGAAATGGTGTATTCTGTATTTCTTGATGTCTACAAATATATTCCAGATGCCTTTCTGGAGGACATGGTTTAGTCATACATGAATTATTAAGCTCAATAAAGAAGTAAAGGCAAAATTATCTGGCCTGTTTTATGTAGAAGGTAAGATTGGATGCTCTAATAGTCTCTTCTGGCTTCAAACTCCATGAATACCTGATTTCCCAAGTACTTGGAATATACTAACCTTCACCCTATGCTGTAACATTTTTGAAATGCCAATATTACAAACTCCTGCCTTGTATTTGATTTACAGCAAAATCACCTCCCACCATTATATTCACTGACTTTATTAAGTCAGTCATTATTTAATTAATTATTTAATTAATGAAAATTATTTCATTAATTATTTAATTAATGAAAATTATTACTAAGCAGGGTCGCATCTGGCACTGGTAGTGCCTTGTGCTATGACCGTGGGAACATCACTTATTTTCACTGGTGTTCTAGTTTTTGCCATCTAGTAGAATAAGGATAGTAACAAATGCACACACACACACACACACACACACACACCACTATCTATATCTATATATACCAAAGTGATTTATACAGGCAGATTTTTTCAAAGGGCTTTTGACTTTGGGCTGGAAGACAATAGAGACAGCAATCCTGGAAGTGTTATCCATTAGGTAAGAGATCATCAAAAATCAACTAGGTGCTGAAGAAAGTAGCATAGGGGATTCAGTAAGGAAAATACAGAAAACATAAAGCCCATAACCACCAAGGTATTTAGGCTTCTAACTCCTATTTAGGTGGTTAATTCCTGTGACTTGGCCTCAATCACATGAAACAGAGCAAAGAATCAATTCCAGGTCTCCAGAGTCCTAGGGTAATGCTTTAAATACTGAACTACTCCCACCTCCTCTTTAATTGTTCGTGAAAGGTAATAAGTTATAAATAATACATGTTGGTCTAGATCCCTGACTACTTGACATATGAGCCTAGGCAGCACTCTCCTCAAAAATATGGATCTCACCTATGAATAGCATTGTTATTCTGTCCCAGGAGGTACCTTAATGGGCTTATATGTCATCAGATCATGGAAGGGTTGAGCAGGGAGTCACCTAGAGGTAGCCAGTAGGAAACACTAGGTAGAAAGCAACCTTCAGCCATCTGACTGTGCCTTCATCATCCTGCGATTTAACAGCCTGCTGGCAAGGCACCAGGAGGACCCAACATAGCTATAGGGATCTTTGCACACTTTCACCCTGGTGTCAGCAACTGCTTTAAATGTGCACAACCACTGCACAATGCATGGCACTATATACACAGACAGTGTGGTAGATGCCCATAAATAACTGGTGTAGAAATCCCTTAAAGTCCCTATCATCCTCCTCTGTTGCAGAATGTTTAGGATCAGAGTTGATAAATACCCAGGTTTCTTTAAATCAAGCTACAATTGTCTGAGCTGGCTGGCACAAGATATACCCTCCCCCACCCCACCAGTCCCTAGCAGAGAGGTATGGAATACACAATGTTTTTTATTAATGCTCTCTGGCTCCACATCAGTCCAAATGTGTAAAACAAAGTCATCCATACAATTTATCTGGCACTTCCCAGCCCCTAGCAACTGTTGTGAAATTGAAGGGTTTTGAAAACACACACAGCAACCAGGCATCACGCTGATCTAAGAAAGTCAGCACTCAACAGCCGCTAATATTTTCTGATGTGATTCCAGACAGAAATTTGGACAATATCTGTGGCTGGGGAAAGGCAGTGAATTTGTCCCAGCAACACTGGCTATTGCTGTCTCATTCATTTTTCAACATGGACAAATGGTCTTCATGATGCTGTGGGAAGCAGTTTGCCTGGGTTTTGGTTTCTCATAAGAGCCAGAGTTACTGCATCCTCAGTGCAAACTACCTGCTGTAGAGATGGCCAGTGCCAGGGTACTTGATAAGAAGGTCAGAACTGGAACTGAGTGAAGTTTGGGGGGTGAATAATTTATTTGCCAAATAGTTTTGGTTGAGAATGAAAAATAGGGATTTTTGAAAGTTAAAATGTTTCATTTTGAAATTTTCTAAGTGAAATATTTGTTTAAAAAAAAGCTAAATGCACCTTTTTATTTAAAAAAAAGGTGGGGAAGAAACAAAATAGAAACAAAACAGTTAATTTCCAGTAAGTTAAGGTTCCAGTTTTTCTTAATGATTTTTTGTTCTTGTTTTGTCAAAAAAAACCCCAAAGAATGTCTCTTGGGTCAACCCCAAATTATTTTTTTCCTGAGTTTTAGATTGACTGAAAAAGCAATTATTTGCTCAATGCTATTCAGGTGTTTTAGAGTTCATTTTAAGCTTTCAGTGAAAGCTGTGATTGGTCTTTATTTTTTCAGAACACTGATTATAATGTCTTTTAATGGTAATGTACTCCTATTTTAGAACCCTGTATATACTATGACTATTCAGCTATATCAGGGACTCCATGGCTAGCTATTCATTTTAACCATTCTTTTTATACCTACCACATACAATAATCATATTCCAGAAACCAAATCTCAGGTTAATGACTGTAAAATATCTTTACCCATTGTGACAGCAAAAACAGCTTTGGAGGTGGAAATAGAATATATTACAACCTCCTGTTATAGAGAGCTCTCAGGGGGCCAGGAGAAAAGTTTATTAAAATAGAATATTTGCTATTACAGAGCGAGTCAGTTGATTGTGTCATAATAGGGGGAAAATAGTTTCTGGTGTTGGAATTAAAAGTAGGACTCTGTTATAAACAGTATTCAGGATAATCAAGTTATACTGTAAATCTGGTACCTTTCTGCCTGAGTATGCAGACAGCCTGATTAGGGACAGAAGTTACACATAAACTGGTATAAGGCTAAGGGCAGACATTACACACAAACTAGTGTAAGTGATCAGAAACTGGTTTAAATCTGTAAAAGAACATAAGTTCAGTGCACATAAAACAGTTTCAAACTGACTGGAACTGGTTTAAGATAAACCTGGTTGAATGTAGTATCAGACTTAACTGATTTGGGTCAAATCGGTTTATGGAACTTCTGTCCCAGACCCCTTCCTGGTTTAAGTTAAACCAGAGTCCCTCAGCATCCCAGATGCTTTGCAGACCTGGGCAGGGCTCTCTGCTCCAGTGAACAGGCTGGCCCCACCCCTCTCTTCTCTAGCCAGAGTTCCAGTGAACACAGCAGGCACAGCAAGGTCTGCCTGGTTTCCTTTGCTGCTCACAGTTCAAGCAGGGATTCCCCCATTCCTCTCTCCCATAACACAGACCCCAGCCTCATGGACCCTAGGCATGTGGTATGCCAACTAATGCTGAGAGGTCTCTGTATGTGTCTTTAATTTCACTGGGACAGGCAGACAGTACAGTGTTCCCTTAGAGCTTTTTGAGGTTAATTAACAGGTCAGCTGGTAATGTCCCTCCATTTCTTCCTCAGAAAAAGCTGTTTAAGAGTGTAAACTAATGAGAGAGGCTTTTATTATATTGATGGGCTGATAATATAGTGTTTATCAGCCCCCCCACTGGCTCCCTTGCCTGTTAGGTTTGCAGACAATATGAAGAAGCAGGGAGAGGGATATTGAAAAGCTCAGTATCGTCAACAGATGCATGCATTGCACCCTCTGCCTTTGCCTCAGAGTGTTAGCCTGAGACTAGGGTCTGGCAACACTCCTGCCCCTTGACCAGCAAGTAGGGGAAAGCCTGGGATGGTACAGGCCAGGGTAAGGGTTTACTAGGGCCATATGATGCTTCAGTTCCTGATTCAATTCAGTGGAGATTTGGCCTGATTCGGTGGCTGAATCTCCAAATCCAAATCAAATCAGAGAATGCTTCAATTTCTCCGAATCAACTCAGAACTCTGAATTAATTCAGAGAGATTCAGAAAGATTCAGCGATTCGGGCATAGACACAGCTTTAAACATTTTTTCTACCTACCTTTAGGTAGCAGGGGCTCATGTTCACTGTGATGATGGGGCACATGGAACATCCCACAGGAACACAGGGGGCTCCCTAGCACGCTTGGCAGCAGACCCAGAAGGGGACTATCAGCACTTCCAATACTCTTCCAGGTCTGCCAGGAAGGGCGCTGAGGGAACCCCCTAGTTGCTCCTGGCTTGGTGACTGGTGCTTCCTAGCTTGGCAAGGGAGGCCTCCAGCACACTCCCTGGTGGACCCAGAAGTGGATCTGGAACTACTTCTGGTCCACTTATGGGTTCACTGCTGAGCACATGAAGGGCCCTCCCATACTCCTGTGGGACACTCCATGTACCCTAGCACCACAATGTTTACAAGCTGCGCTGCTACCTCAAGGTATGTAGAAAAAACTTTTAAAGTTGTGTCTGTGTCTGAATCACTGACTCTCCGGATCAGCATAGAATCTTCAGATTCAGCCCAATATGAACCAAGCACAGTGATCTGAATCAACAAATTGAATCACTGTCCCCAGTTTGGGCCGAATCCAAATCCGAATCAAATGGGGCTGCTTCGCACACCCCTAGGGTTTACATCCCTCCCTAATCAGAGCATCCTGCCAGGGCCTGGCCAGGCCCCCTCCACCCCCCCAGCTCAGCACCATTGAAGGGAAGGGATGGCTGCTCTAGCATCCCCTGGCTTCTAGCCTGAGCTACTGCAGGCAAGTTCCTGCATTTCTTCAGTCCAGAGGGAATGTCTATATGGTTGTAAACTGGTTCAACCTAGGCAGGTTCGACTAACCTATGAAGATTAAATCAATTCAGGTTCAGGCTTTTTGAATGTCTGTCCATAGCCTAAGTGATCAGAAATTGGTTTAGTTCTGTAACAGAACATAAGTGCAGTGCACGTAAACAGGTTTCAAAATGGCCAAAACTCATTTAAGATAAACCTGGTTGGATGTAGTATTAGGCTTAACTGTTTTGGGTCAAACTGGTTTATAGAACTTCCGTCTCAGACACTTTCATGGTTTAAGTTAAATCAAAGTCCCCCAGCATCCCAGCATGCTTTTCAGCCCTGGCCTGGGCTGGGCTGTATGCTCCAGAGAGTGGGATTTGTCCCACCCCTCTGCTCCCTAGCTGGAGCTCTGGCTGGCTGAGAAGGCGGCGGAGACTGCAGGCACAGCAGCATTTCCCTGGCCTCTCCCTGCCCTACCCCATATGACCACTCACTACTCAAGCAGGGATTTCCCCCTCTCCCACAGCAGAGACCTCAGCTGGCATGTGGTCACAGTCACACCGCTCCTGTGCTAGCTAATGCTGAGAGGTGTTTGTGTGTGTGTCTCCAATTTCACTGGAACAAAGGCAGACAGAACAGTGTCTTCTTAGAGCTTTTTGGAGCTAATCAACAGGTCAGCTGGTACTGTCCCTCTATTCTTCCTTAAAAATACTTTGCAAAAAGCTGCTTAAGAAGAGCTTGAATTAATCAGAGGGTTTGGGTTTTTTTGATGGGCTGATAAGCTTTGTGTTCTGGTAAGCTCCTTGATGTCTGCTGGCTTGCTGTCAGTGTGGGGACAGACAGAGATGTGAAAAGTGACCTGATTGTCAATTAATGCAGTGCCTTTCAGTTTACCACAGACAGTCTGAAGAAACAGGTAGAGGGAGATTTAAATGCTCATTATCATCAACAGACAACAACAGACAAGCAGTTCACACAAGCAGTCCTTCTCCACTGCCCTTTGCCTCAGTGTGCTAGTCGAGGGCTGGGGGCTAGCAATACTCTCACCCCTTAAGCAGCAAGTAGGGCAGGAGGGAGGGGAGGAATCTTGACAAGGGCTGCTTTCCCCTCCCTCTCCACCCCTCCCCATCCAGGCACACCCCAGCTGGGGACTACAGGCCAAGGTGGGGGTTTAAACACCTCCCTAATCAAAGCATCCTGTTGGGACCTAGCCATGCCCTCACTGAGCTCAACACTGTGGTAGGGAAAAGAGAACTGCTTTAGTGCCCCCTCAGCCTCTAACCCAAGCCACTGCAGGCATACATCTGCATTTACTGAATCAAAAGTTAATGTCCATCCTGCAAAGATTGAATCAATTCAGGTTCTGTCTTTTTGAATGTCTGTTCTTGAATGTCCCTGAGACTAACTTTGAGAGATTTGTAAATTGCTATTGTTCATTACAGTTATATGCTAGTGCTGAAGCCTATTGATGTTAGTTAAAGTGTCGACACAGTTAAGAATTTCTCTGCTGGTTGTTTATTAGAAACACCAGTACATTTTTTTTACCCATTATTGCTGGGTATAGTGGAATGCGAGAGCAAGGAGAACTTATTACTGTCAAGGTTTCCTGGTGTGAGAAATGATTCTTTCAAATGCTGATCATCCACAATTCAAAGTTACTCTACACCTGAGAATCTGTTCAAGTGTTTTCCCCTGTCCACCTGACTTACCTTTATGGAATATAGTTGCTAGGATTTTTCCCTCCTCTTTCTGATGAGTCTCTGGGGATCAGATCTAATTCCACCTATTAGGCTCATTAGTATGATTCTATTCCACCCTACTCAAGTCTCTAAAAAACAGTTAACGTAAAAGATGAGCGAGTATTCTTCTTCCTCATAGCCTTTGTGTGACTGAATCTTAATGGCAAGATGACAGTGTTTTACAAAGGCAGAGGTACTGAAGGGTTTTCAGCATGTGAACAGTGTGCAGCAGCATTGCATCTGAGTACCTTTGTCCACTTAGTTTCCTAATAGGTGGTATAGCATCTGCCCCACTTCCCCTCCCCCACATTTTTTTCCTCCAGCTTGAAAAAAAATGCACAAGGTTTGAAAGCTGACAGAGAGAAAATGTCTCCAAATGTTATTTCTAAAATGATTACACTTTTTTAATTCTTCAGCATGTGCTGCTCTCTCTGAAAGTTACCAAGAGATGAAACTCTCATTATGATGAATATAACAGACCAAAGACACTGGAAATTGCTCCCTAGACCATAAGCCATTTTGAAGCTTTCAAAAGAGGGGATGGACTTGCAGTACTGGGGCACAACAAATGCACTGAAGAGTGTCTAGAAATCATTTAAGCTGGGTTCCATCTCTCTCTCCCCGCCACCCCCCACAAGACAGATTATCCATTGACTTGTTAATTATACACACAGAAACAATTAAATAGCAGACAGGAATAGAGCAGAAAAGACCAGGTGCATGTTAAAAATGAGTAGCCATTATCTTTTCTTGAGAATGACAGCAGAGATACACCCACATATTGCTAAATATAATAGTGTGGAGACTGTTCAATTCAGCCTTTGCATTTCACTGATCAGGCACCAGCATCCAACCTGCTGAGGGCTAAATGGCAAGATAATAACCTCTAGGGCAAGTCAGCCTCTCCTGTTTCCCTTGTGGCCCCTTAGAGGAAGCAGATTGTCAATACCTATTTTATTGCATGCTGCATGATGGACAGTGCAGCTTTGTGGTGCGATGCATTGGAGAGGTCCACCCATTCCCTGGTCTCATGCACTACTGAATTCTGGTCTTCAGAGAAGTTTCCAGCACAATAAAACACAAGGTGTAGGATAGAGTGGGACAGTTAAAAACCTTTGGTTTCCATGCAGCAAAGAGGTTGTAGTAGGGGAAGAGTTGCCCTAGGATGTTGGGGGCTACTTAGCCCCTCTGTGCCTCAGTTTCCCATGTTTACAGTGGGAACAATAGAACTTTCTTTTCCTCCTAAATGGGCTCTAGGGATTATTTCCCTAGTATCTACAGGGTGCATGGATCTGCAGCTCATTCTCATAGTGGGACTGAGATTTGAGTATATTTTCAAAGCTAATCAAAGCAAGGCTGGTTCACAATGGAGAATGTCCATCAACAAAGCGTAGATTCTAGAGTGGGGTAGGAAGTTCTCCCATTCAGGTTTAGACTCAAATCTCTGGTGTCTCTGGGTTATTTAAGCTCTCTAGGTGATTTTCACAAGAGTTATGAAAAACTTCAAGATTTCAAAGATTTTGCAAGACAAATCTGAGACCTTTCCATGCTTTTCATGCAAAATCAGAGCCACCAACACAGTGACCAGGGCACTCACCTGGGATAAGGAAGATCCAGCTTCAAATCCCTGATCTGCCAATCTCTTGCATATCAAGGGAGTGCCCTCACCAGGGCTCTACAGAGTCAGTCTCTAGCTTTTCTCCCACTGTGTCCTGTTAAAGCTTCTCCATTTTTGATATATACAAAAGGAAATCACAGAGTCAGAGATTGACCATATAGTCCAGTGCCCAGTGCATGCACTAGTTACATAAAGGTCCCAGCTGGCAGTGCCTGGTTGTAATCATATAAAGCAGGCCATGAACATAAGTTCCACACATCCCAGATAATGGCCTTGATTAATTTGGGGTCAGTCCCTCCATATGGAGAGAAGCTCTTCTGGAGGGTAACTTTATCAAAACAGGTGTGTTTCTGTAAAAGTCTTCAATTCTGACAAATCTGATGGAAAGAATATTGTGTCAAAAAATATTCAGCCAGGTCTCTAGTCTTAACCCCCACGTCCTAACCAAATTCCATGTAGGGTAAGGACATTCTCGTCCTCAAAATTTCAGCTAGATATAAAATTCCTCAGTAGTGCTCTCCTCTCCCTCTAAGTTCTGCAGCTTGTAGGATGACTGCAGATGCAGAATACATAGCTATTTTTTCAGTCTCAGAGGTGGCTGCATTCAATGGAGCCTGATATAATTTATCAAGAGCTTTGCAGTCCTTTGGAATAAGAGGGGATAGAGAAATGACAGGTATTACTTTTTATTATAGCCTTTTTTCATAGTTTATCATTAGAAAGTCCAAGTGTTACTCTGGGTAATCAAAGGAGGTGGCAATCTGCTTAATAAGAAATGTCAGGCTGCACTTCCTAAGGGTGGTTGTTTGCAGCCTCTTGACCCTGAAAATCAGTGCTAAAGTGCAAGCTGGAAGGGTGTGGAAGCCAAGCACACAGAAACATCTCAAGCTTGGCATAATATTATTTCAACCTATGACTGGACTGTAGTGCAAATGATGGACTGGTTCATTTTGAAGTCACCAGGGCTGCCAATGGGTTGCAGCCTGTCTCAGTGCAGTGAGGCTGAAAGCAGACACATGCAAGGCACACAGGTTTTCTGCTTGCCCTTTGGTTTTTGTGTGAAATCTGTCTTGTTATAAAAGCAGCAGCAGGAACATACCAGAGTGGTCCCTTGGATACTGTGTGGGTTGTTCTTCCAATTATAAAGGAATGTAGACTTGCACATAGCTGGACTTTGAAGCCAGAGGAATTGGAATACCGTATCCTATCTGTAAAGGACATGTCTAAAGAGACAGAAAATGACTGCTTTCTCTTTGAAGGCCTCTCTACAGATCTACCTTTTGGGAAGTCTTATAGCAGTAGTGAAACTGGGGTTAGGTGACTGGGGCACTAATACACAGGCATGCATCAAATGATGCATCTCCAGCAAAACCATTGCAAAGAAGTGATTCTCCTGCTCTACTCAGCTCTACTCAGCACTGGTGAGACCACAGCTGGAGTATTGTGTCCAGTTCTGGGCTCTACACCTTAACAAGGATGTGGTAAAGCTTAAGAGAGTCCAGAGAAGGGCTAACTGTATGATCAACAGGGTAGTGGGATCTCCTTGAAAACAGATAGCTGAGGCCTATTCAAAGCATCAGTGACAATTTCTAAAACACCCTGATGTGATGGCAGGGATGTATTTGTTAGCTGTGTTGGCCTGAGACAAAAAGAATTGCAAAACTCTAGAACTCTTGGTTCAGAGATGATACCTTTTATTAGACCAACTAAGAAATCACAAAAAATGTATCTTTTTCTGCAAGCTTTCCAGCACATGCCCATCCTCAGGCTCAGGGAAAATTAAAGATGGTAAAAAGTCCCCACAGGTAAAAAATAAACTTCATTTTTGCACAGAGGGAGCTGAAGGTGGAAGTCTGCTTCTCTGGATCCATGAGAGTGTCTTTGGGAGTTGCTCTTTGATGTGCAGATGAGGCAGGATTCCTTCCCTGGTGCTGTTAGATGGCAGGGAGGTGTAGAAATCTTTCTTCTTGTTCAGCAATGAAGTTTAAATCCAAAAATCGGCTAAAATGCAATTCCATTTCTACTTTCAACTTCCACCCTGACCATCTTCTGTGCAAAAAGGAAGTTAATTTGCTACCTCTGGGGACTTTTTACCATCTTTAATTTTCCCTGAGCCTGAAGAAGGGCATGTGTGCCCAAAAGCTTACAGAAAAAGATATATATTTTTGCAATTTCTTTGTTGATCTAATAAAAGGTATCATCTCTGAGCCAAGACTTCTAGAGTTTTGCATCTCTTCTTGGTATGATGGCAGCCACCTCTGTTTGTGGTATTAGTGGGCTTGAGTAAACATGGCACGGGAACTCCCAGAGGCTGAGTGTGACAAACAGTAGGTCTAGATGGGCCAGTGAGGCCATCCTTCACCTCATGATTTGGGCCTGCTTATAGTTGTGCTTCTCTTGGAGATCAACCTGGTACTGGGGACAGGAGACAAAGGGGCACCGGGTTTCCTAATAGGCTATTGACCAGGAGTATGTAGGGGATTTTTAACATGTACTGCTCTCAGGCCAGATCCCTGGCTATGGCTCAGCATATGACCTGGAGGAGGAACTTGTGGCAATAAATCACCTATCATTGCCACTAAACCTGTGGCTTACCAGAAGAGCTTCAACCTCCGACATAAATTTTCGGTATCCTAAAGGGCTAAAGGACTTCTGGGCACTCTTCTACAGGCTAGAGGTTTCCAGAGCACAACTTGCTCTCAACACACTGCTTGCCATCCCTAGTGGTGATATATAAATCTCCCTTATTTATGGGCAAGGGGACTTTTTGTCATCAAGGGAAACCTTGAATATCTCTTCAGCTTACCAGAGTAATGCAAAGGGCCCAGAGTCACATACCAGTGACAGTCCCATTATTTCTGCTTTGAGATAGACTGAATGAACCAGGCCAGAAAGTCATCTGATGCTGTGAAACAGCTGTCAAGCAACAAAGCCGGGGAAAATGGCTAATTAGGACTGTACAATCTTGCTAGGGCAAGTCACCAAAACATCACCAATACATTTTCAGACATTACCAGCCTCCCCTGCTGGAGGAACTGTGTTATCCCTCATAGGCCTTTCAGTTCCAAGACCTTCCTCATTCCCTGAGTATCATTTCTCAGGGTAAGGCCATGTGGGACTTTTAAATGTCACCTCCCACCAAACATACCTGCTTTCACTGCAGCTTAAGCAACATACAAGTGCCATCCTCTCATCCTAAGAACACAAATAGCAGGCTTTGGAGAACAGAGGACACAGACCCTTAGCAGGTGGGACAGCTGAATCAGTGTACTGAAGAAAACAATTTTATTAGTCATACAATAGAAAGTTCCTTCCAGGAAAATTTCTATTGAGATGCAAATTCACTGTCCTTTCCCAGCACAAAATAAACTCATTTCCTGTGTACAAAGCTCACACAATCAGACATGCAGAGCTCCAATAACCTATTTGTAGAAGTGGAGCTCAACAGAGATATCTCCAGCTCCCTGGGAAAACATGCATATTAGCAAGGAGCACTGTACAGAAGGAGACAGACGCAGTCCAGACTTGTTTATCGTTGGGATATTCAGGAGTGAATGCAATCTCAGTTTTTTAATTCATATGTTTTGCTGAGGAACTTTAAATAGCTTTTCAATATATATAAAAAATATGCTCAGAAACATGCCAACCAGGAGAACTTCCTGGGCTTTTGCCACTCAGAATCAATCGTTCTCATTTAATAGGTAAGTTGTACCCTGGTGACACACAGCCCTGTATTAAGGA
This sequence comes from Caiman crocodilus, assembly GCA_030014935.1. Taxonomy (NCBI): domain Eukaryota; kingdom Metazoa; phylum Chordata; order Crocodylia; family Alligatoridae; genus Caiman; species Caiman crocodilus. Next base: position 54,517,602 of record JAGPOW010001543.1, read on the forward strand.
AGGCAGGGTGCCTGCACTACAAACTGCTCTGTAATAACTGAAATCTAATTATGCAGTGAACTGTGCAATTATTTAATGCATTAAACTTTGTTAAAAGAACATTAGCAAGGCTGCAAAGTCCAAAAGTACTGAAAACTGGGAAATGCCAGATTTGTGGTCCCAGTTTTATCCCCATAAGTGTTCACCTTTTGCACTGAAATGAGAGATGGGCCCTGTGATAAAATGTATGTGACCATTTAACTAATGTAAAAGGGGACAGAACTATGGCCATACAGACAGCCACAACTCTGGCAATTCCTAAATTCTGAGCGTTTGACTACATTCTTAATAATGCCTTTAAGGCAGGTTTTTCCTCTTATTTCCAAGGCTACTTTTTTTCTCCTGAAGAAAAATAAAACTTAAGAGCATGCCTACCCCTCTATTTTGGGATGACTTGAAAGCTCACCATCTGTCACACAAGCTACCCTCCGCATCTATACTATCTTGTGGTTGCAGGATGTGGGAAGCACAGAAGAGACAACTCTTAGAATAGGAAACTGAAACAGAGTCTGTTTAGAAAATACCACCCATCACTTGTCTCTCCTTCTATGTTTTTTTCTAATTATGGGCAGTCAAGACAGGAAGTGAGCAGAGAAACAGAGGACAGGCATCCTCTGCTACGCCTGGGGCATTCAGGTATGTGGACAACACGAGAGAGGTGGTTGAGCTATGGGGAAGCTCTTCCTTGGGATCTAGTGCTCAGCCGAATGTTTATGGGCATTCTGGGTTGCAGAGATGTAAGAAAGCAGGCACCTGTGGTAGCGGGACACATGGGAGCAGCAGTGACTTTTGGCTGCTATTGTGCTGCTAGCACAATCCTGCAGCAACAGCTGATATTTTCTGCACCCCTCCCCAAGTCAGTGCCTGAGGCAGCTGCCTCATCACCCTGGCCTTATTATACAGCTGCTGGGTTGCTGCTAACAGGACAGCTAAGGAATTTGCAATGTGAATGGCTAGTGGGCTTGGGCAGTTATACCTTATGCTGTGAACTGCAACAATGTTGATCGGCTTAGAGTTAGCCTGGAGTTTGCAGCAGTTACACCTTTAGCTTAGAAACCTTCTCTGGCCTGATGAGCAGGAGCAGGACTAGGAGCTGTAGGAGTTCAGGGAGTGGAAAGGTTGTCCACACAGAATAGGAGGGTGGGGGAGGAACCACTGCATCCTGGGATACTGGAGGTCTTCAACTTGAGTGGCACATCTATGGGGCATGACCACACCTTAAATGGAACAGAGGGTGAGTTGTGTAGATCCTGCCCTAGAGTGGCATAACTTTAAGCTGCATAACAAGTGCTTTACATCACTTTAAGGTGTTAATGTACAGACAGACAGTCCAGGGGTTAAGCGCTCCAGGAGCCACCAAAAATTACCATGTAACAAGGCCTTTACAGGCACCCCACAATTCTGTTATGTACAACTATAACAACCCCCTATCATATACCATTCCTAAGATTTATTCTCTAAATTCTCAACCAGAGTTTAGACTGCTGCCAATGAATTACAAAACTGATTTCATTAGGTATTGTCCTAAAAGAAGACAGGCTGCTCAGCCTAATTCTTGTGTCCTGAACATGATTGACATGGGGAAGATGGGGGAGGAGAGCTGAACATATTCCACTTACCCCCTGAACTGAAGGGTTTTAGCTCCATGTGATGCCCCTTGGGGTGGATGGGACCTTCCAACTATTGACACTGACCTTAGTCTGTCTTTCCCTATTGGAGGAATTCAAACCACACATTGTGCGTTTGGGGGATATAGGACTGGAGTAGGCCACTGGGGGAAGGTGCTAGTGCTGGGGGCTGTTTATGTTGTAGGGGGTCCTTCATCCTTTTGCTGCCTCTTGTGGGATATGATCTGTGGTCAGGGCTGGGGATTGCTGGTCTGACTTTATTGCTCCCTTCACTGCAGCTCCTCAGGCAGCTGCCAGACGTTTCCAGAACAGATGCTGCTAATGTGCTAGCAGTAGTGTGACACCAGCTTTGGGATGCTCATGGGTTTTACTGTTATTCTGGCAGGCTGCTGAAATTTCCCCAAGGAGCAAACATAAAGAGATAGGAAATGGTGATTTTATCTCTTAGAAAGGTAGGTCATTTGTTCTGAAATCTTTTGTTTTGCTGAGGTTAGTCCCCAGCTAGTGCAGGCAAGCAGGTCATATAATCCCAGTCATGCATTTATCAAGCTCCATTTTAAAAATAACTAGGCTTTGCGCCTCCACTAGTGCTAATGGGAAGCTGTTCTAGAATCTCACTGCACTGATGTTTAGAGATTACCTCCATGCTAAGTCTGCATGAAATAGCTGTCGTAAGCAATGTCTGTTACATTAGGATGTGTACAGACAACAAAATGACTAATGCTACGTACCCAAAATACTTTCTGTTAACCATAGGTGTTTTAAGTGTTGGGGACTGTATTCCTTTTATCTGTCCATGAAAGGGTAATTGCTTACTCCTACTATTCTTTCTAAGGTGGTTATTCATAAAGTTAGGTATAGAGCCCTTCTATATTTTTCTCCCTGGCTTGGGAAGCAAATTCCATATAATTTTTGCATTCAGATCCAAACAAAATTTCCCGATACAAATAAAACATGCACTGCATTATCCCAGCTGCATTCCCTCTGCCACATATCAAAAGTTTATTGTATTAAAATTAATTATCAGAGAAAAAAAGTGTTGGGCAAATTAAATACAGGAGTTGCTATTAGCTCCCCCTACAGTTCTGATTGTTCTGATTCTAATCATTATTTGTATCTTGAAAACGTTCAAAGGTTCTACTCAAGATAGGTTTTGACTTGGCCCCTCAATGGCAGCCACAGCAAAGAATGACATTGGGTGTGGAAAATGAATTGCTTACACCCTCTAAAATGTCATTTAAGTCACTGCTCATATATATTTGTGGAAGAAAAAGGTGAACACAACTTTTTCAGCAGCATTAAATAATTGAAGATAGACAGTAGTTGGCAGCTCTTAGTGATGATGATGATGAAGAGGCTGTCCAAACCTCAACTGGCAGTCTTGATTCATATATTTTATGTAGAGGGCTAGAGCTTTAAGTTCCACAGTGAAGCTTGTGAGGAACTGGGGGCAACCTGAAAGGCTTCCTGATGGTTTATGATAGAGGTGCTATTTGATCATCTGGTTTCTGTACGTGTAAGTTTTAATGCATATCACATGTGCCAAAGTTCTCAAAGTCCCTTTGGACAAGCAGCTCCACAAGGTTTCATTTTAATTAAAGAATTTAGAAGCCCAGGCCTATGAAGCTCTGAAAATCTCAGCTTTCCTCAGCCATCAGCTAGGAGGCAAGGGAAGGTAATGCCCACAAAAGAACCTCTTCCAAGCTTTGCCTACAAAAAAAACCCTACCTCTACATGAGCATTCAACTTTAGAAATTATTTCCTGTGGATCATACAGAACATGAGCTTGTGGCTGTCTCAACTTTCAGAGTTTGGCCTCTTCCAAAAAATATAAATGATGATGCTTTCCAAAATGCTACTGCCTAGTGACACCAGACAGTCCCAGTAAATAATCCAATTCTGTAACCCTCCTCCCCTTGCTCACATAAAAAATGAAATAGCTAACAATGTCATCACCTAAATTACCATGCAAAAGCACCTGAGTAAGGTGAACAGTACAATTCACACCTCTTGGACTTACTGTTCAAGGCTTTCTGCAGTTTCATCTCTGCATCATTTACACTCAGCTCTAATCTTTGAGGATTACTTTACATCCATGAGGACTAGACTGCCTTTTTTCTTCCTTTATACCTTCTAGCAATACTGTGTAACTGTAGCTCTGCAATTGAGAGAAGGTCTAAGTAATGGTATATGAACCTTGTATCCAGTCCTGAAAGCTCAGCTCTCCTATCAGACAGTATGCCCAGGATGAGCAGAGCTGTGTGTGCCAATCAGTTCTTAGCTTTTCCATGGCATTAAACCTTTAGGCTGAGGATTTCAAAGCTGCCTAAGAGAACAGGAGGCCTAATTCCTATAAAATTTACAAAATTGGACTTTCAAATCCCCCAGATGTCCTTGAAAATCTCAGCCATCATATCTCTCATTTTCCCCAATTTGCTAAGCAAATTAGGTTGGCAGCTGCCTCCAAATGTCTTTGCCAGCCTGAGAGTTCATTTATTATCTGGCATGTGTTTGACACCCCTGTCTTGGTCCCAATGTGCTGTGGAGCAGAAATACTGACACTCTAGCAGCTGAAAACTGGCACAGTTTAGCTTTGAAGTCTTTGGTAGGTGTTGTGTGTAAAAATCAGAAAAAATAATTAGTTATGAGGCAAAACTAAGATGAAAGGTCTCATGGCAACAGTCCAGAAGCATCCACAGATCAGGGCTACCTGTGTCATAGGAACCTGGAAAGTGGAGCATACTTGTGAAAATATAGGGGAAATAGGTGACAAGCTTACGCAAAGAAAGAGTTTTTATTATGGTGGACATATATGTATTCATTACTAGTGGCGGTACCAACGCATTCTTTATTCTCCGGTCTGTCTTGATCACTGTTTGCGGAGTTCAAGGTTGTATTTGGGCAACTGCTTTTCATCCTGCAGTGGACAGGCTGAGACTTGATTATTTAAGAAAGCAAGTGGCAGCTTAATTTCTAGCTAGGAAATCTATAATCATCTACAATGTTGTACCTCTTTTTGTCCAAACCAGATAACTTGCAGTGTAAGAAGACAACACTGACAGCATGTTTCTTAACTGATTCAACACATTCACTGTGATTTTATGATTAATAAACCACACCTGACAGCTCTACCTAATCGGAAAAAGGTTCATTTTACCCAAAGAGCTTCTCTACAGCTCAGAGGCTAAAATCATTTATCTCCTTCTAAAATGTCCTGAAAGACAATTGGTTGTCTTTAAAATGATTTCTGAACTCTTCAGCCTTCTGGAGCTTCATTGCCAGCTAATTCTTGCTTGTCCACCTCTCTATCTGTGTTTCTGAAGTGCCTGCCTCTGCAGTCACTATAAATTTTACGATATATCCATCTTACCCTTTCAATACTATGATTTTTCCTCATGCCCAAAACACCTTCTTTATCCTATCTGGCATGTCCTATTTGTATCCTACTGATCAGCCTTATTTGAAATAAAGCAGTCTTCCTCAGCCTTCATATACCACAGTGCCTGAAGCCTTAGAAGTATATACACTAAATCCACATTCACTTTCAATCTGAGATATGTAAACTAAATTCAGGTTCACTCTGTCTGAGGCTCTACAATTCATGAAGCATGAAGCACCATATCTGAAGTTCAGTCCAGCTTTTCATGTGTTTCTGCTGCTTTTGTGTAGGACAGCTATCTAGTTTGTGATGTTTTTGCCTGTGAGTATCTTGCAGGTAGGAACATTCGTCAGGTTCCAGCTCCTGCACAGCAAGCTCATAATGCACCACTAAAAGCACACAGTTTGAACTTAGCCCTGAGCAGTTTCTGTAACAGCATGTTTATACAAGATTCTCCAAATTAACATTGCTTAGTCCCTGTTCTACTACTGTGGCATGCACAGGGCTTACCACAAGCCAGAACCAAATCATTTTTATAGGTGCCTAAAGAGGACTTAGGTGACTTAAATGCCAATGTTTCACTTATGACTGACCTTGTTCATGCAAACACAAAACCATGGTACCTACAATCATAAGACACCTCCAGTTTAGCCTGAAAAGTTATATGGGTACCTTGGTTTAGCCCTGTGTGCTTGCTCCAGAGTGGGCCAAATCAAGGGTTTAGGTGCCTGATTGCCAACTAAATTTACTGTAATCCAGATTTTGCTGGGAGGTGCTTAAGCTTCCTTGTAAATCCCTGCTCTATTAGACACTTGCACAGCACGTCCAATTGGCACCTACAGCACAAACACAGCAGTGGTGGTACTGGACAAAAGGTGGGTAAACTTGTGCACTCACCCAGGCAGACCTCAGTTCTTCGAAATTATTTCCAGCTTTAGTCAGGTCATCCTTCCCAAGCAGCCAGTCCAAATCGGCGTATGGAAGTGTGTCATTCTAGTAGGACCCCATGTAATCAGATCCTCTGTGCCCTACAGTCAAGAGCAGGATTGGTGAGTATTGAGGAGAGGCCATGCATTTTGAACTTACTACTACACCAGCTGAATGAGCAAACACCTGCTCAAAGGGAAAAGAGAACCATAGGTGATGCATGGGGGAGTATGGGGGTCATGTGCCCCCCCGACAGTGCTGGTGGCCCCCCTGAAAGCGAGCACTCCAGCTGGTAGGGGGGCACAGAGAGTGCTCATGCCCCACCTGAAATTGACTGCTGGTGGGATGTCGGCTGGCACATCCACTGCCACCATGCCACTGGTGCACTCAGCGACTGGCCACTGGGGGACCCCTCCTGATTGTGCCTCATTGGTGCCCACCCCAGACTCAGGAGGTGCCAGTTACCCATGAGGAGAATAAACAGCTGGCAACAGTCTCATGGGGGTTCAATGCTCAGGGGAGCAGTACTCATAAGAAAAAAAATAAAATCAAGCCAAATCAATTGAATCACTGATAGATTCACTCAACACTGCCTTCTGAGGGAGGTGTAGGACACAAAGTCTCATAAGTTTTCTTGAATTAATCCAGTAGCTCTATGAGATAAAAAGCCAGATCATCAACTAGTGTAAAACTTGGTTTTCCAGGCAAACCAAGAAAGAGATGTTCTTCAATACCAACTGAGAATCTAGCTCATAATGCAGAAAAAGCTGAACCCCCCCCCCACCATGTATTTAACCTTGCTCTTAATTTTAGACGCTTGCTGTCCCTCTTAATCACAGGATGCTGCTATATATTATAGTCATTAAATGCATCTGCTGGATGGAGGGTGTGTGCTGCCAACCATCCAGGTCTTAATTTTCTAATCTGTTTCAACCAGTATTAGTGCTGTGCTGGGACACTCACCTAATGCACCATGTCACTGTCCTGGGAAGTGATGCAACCAGAAGCATTGCCAGCAGGCAGAAGCATGTTGTCTGGGTTGTTATCCAGCACTGAAGCAGCATACAGGTCTAAAAGAACAAACACACTCTGAAGGAAATTGTGGCTTGTTCTACTAAGGAGCATAATTTTGATGTCCTAGGATGGGGGTAGACTCTGGTGACCGTAAATCATCTTTGCACACACTGACCCTAGCAAATAACCTGTCCTAACTTCTTCAGCCTTAGGTGCCTCTCTATGATAGGGGTATCCCATGTGTTTCAGCATTGTCTGGAGCATCTGAAATGCCATGTGCAGAGCTCCTACTACCATTACCAGGACTTCCAGTGGGGTCCTAAGAGGGCAGTCTTACAGCCGTCTTTGAAGTGCTTGCATAATGATGGTCCTCCCACACATAGAACTTGGATCTGAGAGCTGTTTGATGTTGCTTTTGACCATTTGTCTACCCAGAGCAGGCCTGAGAATCTCAGCCCCTTGTTTATAGCACAGGCTCACCTTCTTCCTAGTCTTTAGTTTTTCATTAGGAAGGCCAGGAGTCACAAGTGCAAATCTAAGTCAAAGCCTTCTCCCAGGCTTGATTGTGTAATTCCTTCTATAAAACCACACTCCTCTAGAACACGTGTCCCTTGGCCAACTATCAACAATGGAAATACCTAGGTGCACCTGTCCTAGCGAATCTGCAGGAAACAGTTGCAAGGCTCCAGCTGACAGAGCAATTTAGCAGAAAAGCAGCCCTAGGAACTGAAGTCCTTCCCTTATCTCCAGAAAAGAGGGATCCAGAAAATATCAACACAATTTTCCTCAGAAACAGTGTGACTACGTACTGATGTGGTGGTATCATCTCCAAGGGTAAGCAGTGAGTTCTGTCTTCACCGCCTAATCAGCTCTGAGATCTCTGTTGCAACTGCCTATAAAGATGCAAAATAGTGGAACTGATAGTATGGGCAGAAGTGTGGGTTGAAATAAGATTGCCAGACTGATTTCCCACCTTTTAATCAAGGCGTATCAACTTTGTCACTAATTAACTGGGCCAGAATACGAACCAGTGACATTAGAACCAGCATTAGAGTTTCCTATAAAAGTTTTGCAACTATGAGATTTCCATCTCCCACAGAGCCAAGGAGGTTAATATTAGACCTGGCTGAGAAATTTTCCATTAACTGGATGTTCTTTTTCTACACTGAAAAGTGTTGATTCATCAGAAGTGAAACTTTTTGTGGGAAGGGGCCAGTTCTGATGATTTTCCCATTTACAAAATAATTTAAAAGAACAGACATTTAAAAATAGGTTATGAATTTCAGTTTTGATTCAGTTGAAAACAAAAAGGTCAAATGCTAAATGAAAGCTTCTGAAATTTTCAAAATGCTTTGACTGACTTGAACCAAATTTGTTCTTTTGTAATTATTATTTTTGGTTTGCAAATAGTTTTGAAATTTCAACTTTTCACCCCTACTTATGACAGGAAGACATTTCAACATTTTCTAGGGCAAGAAAACAATTTTCCTCCAAACCTGTTTTAGCACTTCAGGCTGCTCTGTTAATCAATGACATTACACTTAAATAGAAACTCAAACCACTGAATTGGAATTAAATTCTCACTTGTCAACGCTGCAACAGTAAATACCATTCAAGTTGCACAGGCCCTAGCAGTATGAAATAGGCAAAGAGAACTGGCATCTTCCTGAACTTCAATTTCCCATCTCACATGAGTCCATTTGGCTTGGCAGGTTGCTTCATTCACTGTTGTCATGTCTAGCATATATAGATTAACTGATTCAGCACTGGAATGGAAGGTTGTCTCTCGTCTGTTGGGCAATCATTGCTTCTGATTTCTGAAGATGATTGCTTGAAGGTAATATTATTGAAAATTCAATATCCAGTTTCTGGAAACTAACAGCCTAGGGTGTTAGTCATTATCCAACATGTCTATCTTATTTTAAGGGAATTATTATTTTTGATCTGCTGTTTATTTTAAAGATCATATTCTGTTCCCTCACTCATTCCTAGTCCCATGCCAGATATTGAACTTGCTCCAAACTGACTACTGCAGGAAGGTACAGCTGCTGCCCTGAATTTCAAAGAAAAAAGATCATTCAGAGAATATTTTAACTGGCAGCTACTCCAGCCAATCAGGGCACAGACTGTTCTTAGCAGAGAAAGCTAAACCCATTCAGAAACACAAGTAGCTGCGAACATTTGCCTCTGTTTAAGTTTGGAAGCATTTTTGTAGATTTGCCAAACATGGCCAATCATTTCTGGCTTGTTAGTTGGTTTTATATTTGTGTACCTGTGAACTTGCTGGCTCTCTTTTTCACATACTATCTCACCATTTTGTAGAGATGCATAGGCTTTAAGGCCTAAAGGGATCATTAGAATGAGCGTTACCCCATCTAATACAGGGCAGTGAATTTCATCTAGCGACACTTGCACTGACTCAAATAGCTGTGTCAATAGAAATCATACCTGCAGCTGAGCAGGAAAAGAGTGTGCCTATCCAATGAAAATCACCATTTCAAACATGCTTCTTTCTAGTCTACATTGGGAATGAAACCAATGCATTTTGCAAAATACACAAGAGTCCATGTAGCCACTAGAGCTGTGTGAAGCTTTGGGCAGTGATTCAATTCGGAGGAGATTTGGCCCAAATTGAATCAAGGGACCAACTTAAAGGTATGAATCAATTCAAAGCTCTCCGAATCTTCAGCAAAGATTGGGAGAGCTTTGACAATTCAGATAGTCCCTGGTGCCTACAGCAGGGAGCTGCAGCCACTCAGAGCTGGTAAGTACCAGGGGTGGGGAAAGGGGACTGAGGGAGGGGGAGGGGACCATGGGAGGACCCCTGCCAGCCCCCCCACAGCTGCCTCCACCCACCCCAGCCCCTGGTACTTAAAAAAAAAAAAAAAAAAAAAAAGCCTGGGTACTCACCAGATGCTGCTGGGTGGCAGGGTGATCCCCACGCTGCACGGTGGAGCTCTCCATGAACTGCCTGCCCCCCCACTCCCTCGCCCCCTCCCCCCCCCACAGGTGCCCTGCCTGCCAGGGCTTTGGCCCTTTAAGGAAAAAAAAAAAGCTGAGAGAAGCCTCCTGCAGCGACCTCAGGACTTCGGGGGGCTCGTGCAGAGCCCCATGACGTGTGGGGCAGCGGTGATCGTCCCCTGCCTGGCAGCACCCACTGAGCCGAGGCTTTTTTTACCCCAAGTGTCGGGAGCTGGGGCGGGCTAGGCAGACATTGCCGGACTGCGAGAGGGGCAGGAGATGGGCCTGGCCTGGCTGATTCAGAGATTCAGCCAAATCAAATTGGGACAATGATTTGAATCACCAAACTGAACCACTGTCCCCCAAATTGGCTGAATCTGAAGTGAATACTAGCTGCTTTGCACAGGCCTAGTAGCTGTTCGGTATGGGATTTGCCCAGGATATGGAAGACTGGTCAAGTTCCTGGTCTGGAAGAAGCAGAGCAAGGACTCCCACCTTGGTCTCCTGCATTGTTGGTGAATCCCTATGGCTAAGTGATGTTCTAGCTCCTCAGAAATTCTTTGCTTCACTTCACCTAAGACACGTTTTCCTGCCAACAGCTTTGTTCAAACTAATGTTTCTACGTAGTATTTTGGTTTCAAGGAATCAGCATTTTCCAGTGAAAAACTGGTTCCTCAGAAATCTCCTGACCAGTTCTATCAATGCTCCTCTTTGCAGAAATTCACCTCCATACAACAGTGCTAATCAATGATCAAATAAAAAATGCCTTCTGTAACAACAACTTACAACTCACTCATTATATGTGGGACTATTTTCTTGCATGCCATACCTACCTTTTTTCAGAAGTCAGTTTTTCAACATTGGGATGCATATCTTAAGCTGGGAAGTGGATTTGCTGCACTGGAATAGAAGCATGGAGAAGCATGTAATGGCTGCTGCTACTTTCCCATGTCTCCTGGGCCACAAGCAGCAGGGGCAGAGTTCTTTGTTCAGCATCAGAGCTAGAATGAACCCTCTCACAGCTGCTGCTGAACTGGCAGTAGCTCTTAGCTGAGCAGGACAAGGAGGGCAAGTGAACTAAAGGGTAAGTTCGACCTCTGCTCCATGGGTCAGATTTTGACCATGTCTGTGGGGAAAAAAAAAAATCTTTATTTCATTCTGCCTTCCCAAACAAGATACATGCCAAATTTGTAGGGTAAGCAAGAAAATATGGAATTTCCCTTTACTGCCTCTTGTGAGCGACTTCACTGAAGGATTCTTGAAAGTCCAAAACAGTTATATACCTGATTCTCCCTTATCCTTTGTTTTACTGAAAGGATCAAATAATTCTAGAGCAGAGGTTCAAAAACAGTGTTTTTGGGACTGTAATTAGCCACTCTAATTCTCCCATCCACACCCTGTCAATGCTGTGCTGTGGGGCTGGAGTAGCACTGACAATCAGTCAAAGAGAATGTGATTACTGCTGACACATAAAAGGAATGGAAGAATGAGGCAGCAGGGTAGGTTCAGTGTTGACAGACACTGTATTTGAATGAATTAAAGAGGCATTTTCCTTTCTAAGACTTGATATTCTGAGATTGTTCAGAGCCTGTTGCTGTGTTCTTCTACCCTGTCTGGAAATAATGATTTTGACTTTCAGATTTAGCATGTACCCAAACAGTTACATAGAGAGAGACATGAGTGAGAGATGCCTTATGCTAAAGGAAACAGCACAGGTAAGAATATCCTGCCAGCAACTGGCAGTTTATTGTAAGAGAGAGCAGTAGCACCAGAAGGCACTCTCCTTGGATGCACTGAACTCCTCTGTACTAGATTTCTGTTCCATCAGTTTATACTCAGTGGAGGGGAGGTGCACTGCACAAAGCTTTAGGAAGGGAATGGGGAGGAGGGGAGCGCACCAATTCATTCTGAAGAGGATTGCAGCAGTTCCAGGAGTGACTTAGTTGTATCCTCTCTCTGTTTAGTTAGAGCACAGACTACTTGGCCAGACATCCATTCCTATGTCTAGCAGCAGCTGGGGGGAGCAGGAGGTGCCTAGAGTAGACCACTGGTGAGTTTTAAAGATGGCGAGTCAAATTTCATGTAGGGCCTACATTGTATTGATCTTTGAAAGCCATGGAATGAGTGGATAAGCCTGATATATTCTCCAATATCCAAATCCTAATCTGTAGGAAGTAGACACTTGAGAGGCTTTTCGCTTGGCCTTTTACTTCACAAGTACTTCCATGAATGACAGGACTTCTTACATTAGTGTCTTCCTTACCATAGCATCATGGGGAGCACAGGTTTATGATTCCCCAGTATGCACACCCAGGTGACCTCCCTGGGTACTGAAGCAAAGGAGCACCAACACACACTGCCTAGCCGGGGCAAGGCATGGGATGGAGCTGCGAGCGGCTTGTTTGGCAGAGGGGTGGGGGGAGCACAAGGATGGTGGGAGTGTGGCTCCTGCTGCTGTGTGCATGCCTGGGCAAGCATGGGAGCATGTGTGCCCCCTGGATCTGTGCGTGGAGCAAGGGCGGGCTGCTGCTGCAGGCTTGCCCCAGGTGCCAAACTTCCTTGTTATGGTACTGCCTAGCCCAGGGATGGGCAAAATGCGGCCTGGGGGCAAGATGCGGCCCACCAGGCCATTCTATTCAGCCCATGGGGCCTCTAAAAAATTTAGAAAATTAAAATTCAAATGCCTTGGGCTGCCTGTCATGTGGCCCTTGATGGTTTACCAAAACTTCGTAAGCTGTCCTCTGCCCAAAATAATTGCCTGCCCCTGGCCTAGCCCTTAATGTATTTGCTCTGACAGGAACCCAGTGGCTGTGTCTACATGAGATGCTTATTGGGCATTCATTACTGTGTAATCATTTAGTACTTGTATAAGCAAGTACTAAACAAGTCACTGTATAAACAAGTACTAAATGATTGCTCCGTAACTGGAGTTACTGTGCAGTTGTGCCGAGGAAAGACTGTTTTGTAACGCTGGTTGTGCATTAGCTCATGACTACTGTGCAGTAGCATCACATCACATTTGCTGCCACACAACACTACTGTACAGTAGTCACAGGTTACTGTGCAGTCAGTGTCTCTTGTAGATGTGGCCAGTGTGATGGGGAATGCTATTATCCTTTTCCTATCAATGGAAAACTGAGGCCCAGCGAGACTACAGGCCAAATCCTCCATGACTTTGCAGGCATTTAAACAGGATTTACATGGCATATAGGCATCTAAATCCCTAAGTAAGGTCCAGATTGACCTCACTCTAGTGCTCACAAACCTGCTAGCATGCCTAGTTTTGTCACACACAAAATAGATGCCCATATGTTTAATTCACAAGCTCTGTGCACTTTTGGTCACAATCCCAAAGGTACTCTGACATCCAGTACTCTTACACAGGCCTTTTCACCTTCCTGATTGGCCCACTCTGCAGGCTTAGATGGAGTTTAGGAGCCACCCAGTGCCAATAGCCTGGGTGTACTCAGAGCATACATGATAGCAGAGCACTTTGCCTCTCTGCAGATAGTTTAGAAAATAATCCCTAGATTGGGGCAAAGCATATACTGGTCTCCCTTTTAAAGACATCTGAAATTACCAGAGAGGCATAGGCAAGATGAGCCAGACTATGCTGCCAAGGGACTCCCATGTCTATATGAAGTGGCACAGAACTCAGGAACTGAACAAAATGGTGCTCTGCAACACCTTCATGGACTTTACCAATGAACTTGCCAAATTTCTGAGGTCCAACCACAACTCCTCTATGTAGGCTCACCACTGCAGATACATCAGCCAAGAAGAGACCCCTCAGGGCAGGCTACTAGATAAGAGTGGAGGGGGGGTTGTGTGTCACTTGCTCCCACCTTGCCCTCTGGACCTTTACCAAGCCATTGGACCTTTCCTAAGCCCTTATCATTTCTCAGTTCTCTCTGACTGCCTCCCTGCAAACCAGAGTTCCTGAAACTGGACTATCTGTATGCCATGTTTGGCATAAGCCTGATTGTTGGTCATTATGGTTTTGGCAAATGACTATGGCTACCCTCTCTGACTCCATGCACCTCTCCCACCCCAAGAGGTCGTGGCACTACAACTGCATGCACAAGAGAAATAGTTTGAAAAGGAGCAGAAGGCCTTGGGACCTACGGACATTGCTCCACCAAAGCATCTCTCTTCTCGCTTTGCCCTCCCCACCCCCCCTACCCGCCTCCCCAGAGGCAGCACCTTTACTGCACATGGCAAAAGTAAGCAGAAGAAGGGTACGGGCCAGACTGACCTGGAAAGTGGTCACCTAATAAAAGAGGATGAGAGAAGCACAGCAAACAGCATGGTGGGATTTGTATTTGTATTTTTAGAAACTGAGAAATGAGAGACATGCACAAAACAAACCAACCAACCAGAAAACATGGCCCTGTGAGATCCGTTCTCCCTTGGGGACAAGAAAGATGAAGATACAAGTGTGTGACGCTTTCAGAAACTGAATGACTGTTTTGTTTTCTGCAAGGTCTGCACATGGCTCCCAAGTGAGGATCACTCCCTAAAGGGGTGGGAAAAAACAGTACTTACATATGTCTCTACAGCCCTTCCTTCTTTTGCCTTCTCAGATGGCCCCTCCAGTCTTTCTTTGGTATGTTTATCATGGGACCCACTGTGTTCTCATGGCCAGCCTATGACTGGCTTCTCCAGCTCCCTTCAGTCTCTCTCAACAGATTTTGACTCAACTTCTAATTTCCCATGTGTCTCATTCTCAAACATGTTGTGCAATGTATACCTTGTATCTCCAGCCTGAGGCTGTCCCTGCCTAGTGCTTAGCCTAGTGGTTCTCAACCTTTTTAGATTCAGGACACCCTTCCAAAGCTTCTCTGAATTTGGCAGCATCCCAGTCGAGGACTACTATTGTACTGCCTCATTTCACGTCAGTGGTCCTCAACTAGGGTGATGCCATCACTGGTGCCAGGTGGAACTGCCATGCCTACCTCATGCAGAGGTAGATTGGGAAGCAGCCGTGACAGGACAGACAGCCCCTGCTGCAGCCCTTCCTGTTTGTGCACGTGCTTCTCCTGGAAACTGAGACATGTGAGGCAGCTCTGCCTAGCAGTGTGGGTGGGGTGGCACATTTCAGAAGTGTAGCCACACCACCATTTGTAGTAACTTGGATCACTTTCCTGAAACACCCATTTTTGAGGCATGTCACCCCTTAAACTAGTTACCTTAGAAATTGCTTAGGATCTGGTCCAGGGTCACACAGGAAGTCTATGGCAAAGCAGAGAACTGAACCCCAATCCCCTTAAGAACCAGGCTAACACAATGGAAAACAAAGTTTTAGCTTCTTTCAGACATTGTTACCATATAACCTGATGCCACAACTTGTTATCCAACTAAAGAGGAAATATTAACTTTTCCATTTATTCCTCCCAGTAAAAGACAGACTACTCCCAACCCCAGCCACCAATAGAAGCAAGAAGCAGATATTTGAATGCAACATCTCCTCTTTGCTCCAATGAATGCTATTTCTAGGATTCCAGACCCATCTGAAATCAAAGATACTTATCTACATTTCATATGGATGGAGGATCGTTGGTTACGGACCACTTCACCACCCAAAAGTCCCAAAGATCTGGGAGATGATTCAGGATGTGCTGAAGTCTGGGTAACTCTTGCTTGAGAACTTCAGTCAATAAACAGCCATACAGGATCACAAAGAGAGGACTGTCAGAGTACAGGCTAGAGAAACAGCCCTGAGGGTATCATGTTTGGCCCATAATACTTACAAATCAAGCATGCTGCACACTTGCCCACACACTAAACCACTTATTGACAATGCACTCCTTCTGGGGAACATGAGTGGTTAGCAGCTTAGCAATATAAACATAGACAAAACAATTGTTTTTATATTATGACTACTAAAATTATAGATGTGGCTTAGCTGGTGGTCTCCCACTGTAATCAGTTGGGGGACAACTGAGCAGATTCCTGCTTTCTGAGCAAATGCTAGGAACACTGGCCTTGTGTCATAACATTTTGCTGCTGTTAAATTCTCTAGAATAGGGAAACAATTATTTATCAATGAAAGAGAACTCCTTGGAAAAGCAGAAAAAAGATTGCAACAGGAATGGCACCCACCCTGACTCAGGCCAGGCCTGGTCTAATGTCAAAGCACTACTTGCACTGGCATGGTGAGATAAAGCTTGTTTGCCAGGTTGAGCTGGAGCTACAAGGCCAGTTGCTTCCCAATCTATGTCAGACTATCTTGTAAAGTTCAGAGGCTCCCCTACTCCTTATTTTCAAAACTAGCTGGACCTTTTCCTCTGTTCAGACATTTATGCATCATTTCATAAAAATTATATTTCAGCTTCATTATAATTTGAGTTTAAAAACAAATAGAATCTTTCACAGAACAGCAGTTTTGGGAGATATCTTGCTTAGTTTTATTAGCTGTTCAACATCAAGTTTCCTTTTTAAATAGCCTATTTAATAGAATAGATTTTTTGGATACATTCTTGCATCTGCTGTGTAAAATAAGTAGGTCTTACCATTTGTACATATACAGAAACTGACCCAAGTTAGGGGATTTAACCAAGATCACACACTGGGTGCATCTACACCTGCTTTTAAGGTGATAGGGTAAACTCTGGCACAGTTTGTGCCAGTCAGCTGCTCCCAAGGGCAGTGTCTGCACATGCACCTGAGACCAAAGCAATTTGACCCGGAGCAGAGTAGCCCTGGGTTGGCAGCAAGCTTGGTGGGTCAGCCCCAGGTTCCAGGTGATGGTGACAGACAGTGGAGGGGCAGGTTAGCCCATGAGAGTGCTTAAGTGCAGAGCCATATGGCAGGCAGTCCCCAGACTTTAGCACCCTCATGCTCCAGCCAGCCCCTGTCATAGTCTACACATGCGTTTCATCTCACTTAATTACTCCACCATAAGATAATACTGTCCCTGGCAATACTGTCTTATGGTGGAGTTAATTAATTTACTGCACCCTAATACCAGTGCATGTGTAGATGGTGACTCTCTACTGTGGAGCTAATTAGTCAACTCGGCAGTAAAGTGCAGATTTCAGTTAAAAATCAGAGTCAACTGGTTGGCAAAGCAAAGAGACAAAGCTTCAGTTAGGTGTTTCCACATACAGATGGTTGTAGCAGATATTAGATAAGTTAACAGGAGCCATGAGCATGACACTCAATCCCACCCCATTGCATGTTGGTGCTGACAGCAAAGCAGCATATCCAATATAAGCTCAAGGCAGGCACTGATTAAAGACAAAGCAATGGAGGAAAGACTGGGAGCAGTTTACAGAGGGGCAGATGTTAGAGCCAGGAATGGAGAGAGGTCTGGGCACATTTTACTGTGTTGGTCAGAGGGCAGTATTGTGCCCTTTTCTGACAGATGGTGCAATTTCATAAACCATGAAAGCAAAGTGGGTCAGTGGGTCACCCTGTGAAGACTACCTCTGTATCTGCTGCATGCACAAAGAAGGGAGTTTTGCTAACTCTGTTCTTTAATGCTGTCATAAAACAGGGTCTGATCACAGGATACTCCTGCACCTCAGCTTTTGCTGGCAGTTTGCTAGATCTGAATGCACAGCTGCTTGGACAGCAGTGTATTAATGAGGAGGGAGTATATTATCCACATTATTGACTCTTGCTGAAGAAATCCAGTCTTATGCTCTCTGGCTTCCTAATAAGGAATGTGAGGCCATGGCAGGCACAAGGCTACCCTCTGCTACATATCTGTGTATGCAAGGGACAGCCGAGCAAACTCCTTTCAATCTGATTTGTTTGCTGGGCTCTTCCTCTGTGCCTCATGTTCTGAACAATTAATGCTGGGAACAGGAAACAAATTCCATGCTATTGCTAATACAGTTCATTCTCCAGAGCATTTCCAGATGGATACAGTGCTCTCAGGAGTGCACAATGCTGCTTTTTTGATAAGTTAAGGCAACCAGGCACCATTTCATTCTTTGCCCCTTTATAATAAGGGAAAGATCAGGATCTTCTGTGTCTCTATAGCAAGCACTAGCGTAACCTGGGGCAGGTGAGTAGAAGGTCACTAACTTAGAATGGCAGCCTCCCAGTTAACTGATGGCTTTCTTACTGCCAGGGCAGGGGTTGGAGCCAGAGACAGTGAGGCTGGAGAAAGTGTCAGGATGGCCAGCAGCTTGGGGATTAAAGGAACAGATGCTTTCCTTACTGCATATGCCATTTCTATTCACTACCAAATTTACTGTTTCTGAATGTGACTGATGACATTATTCATTGGCAGCAGCTGTAGGGGTGCATTAACCCTCTTGGTGCTGACCATGCCAACACCTATTCCAGGAGCATAAGGTTGCTTTGAGCTCCAGTGTCCCCACCTTTAGGTGTGTAAAGCTGACTCCCCTGACACCTCCCCCTGCTGCAGGCTTGGCTCAGGTTGTAAACCTGACCAATTACACCTTTGTAGCAAGGATTTCAAGTGAACCACCAAAAGATGCTGAAGAACTTGAATCTGTGTTGGTGAAAATGTTTTTTTAAATAGATCACATTTCCTTGAAGCGGTATAATCATTTACATCTGATGCCCATCCAGGTTCTATCCAGGCTGCTGGTGCTGAAGCAGACTTAGGGAGGGGGGTATGGAAAGGCACTTAAGTTGTCCTCAATGATTCCTCATGGTCAAGGATGATCACTCCCATGCTCAAATGAAGGGTTGTAGATGAGTCAATTGATGGTTAAGAAGGCCAATCCTAGAGCCACAAACTCTGGCAAATGCTAATAGCGGTGACTAAAGGGAAGGTTGGGCCATGGATTTCTCAGTCTTGTTTTCTTGCCTTCCAGTTCCATTGTTTTTGTGCCTCCAAAGGCAAGACCGTTTTCCTCAAAGTGAGATGTACCTTCTCTCACAAGGCACTGCCATGTAGCCCTGTCCTAGGCTAGTTTTTCTCAATTTGTGATTTCAATGCCACGCTTCTTAAATGTTCACTTTCAGGGTGTCCTTGAAGTGCTTCCTTTGGCCCCTGCATGTCTTTTATCCTTAGCATAGTTGGGAGTATAGCAGTTCCTTTGGTAAACATACATCAGGCAGGTGCATGCAATGACCTGTCCACTGCAGCTGATGTTGAATAATCAACACTTCAGGCTCGTGGTGTTAGCATTGGTGAGGACACTAAAATTTATGGCGTTGTGAAACTCCAAGTACACACTGGAGCTAATGCCCTGCCTCCTGACCCCAAGTTACACTAGTTGGGGTCAGGAAGCTGTGAGAATAACTGATATTTCATTTTGGTTGCCAAACTTAAAGTTTTAAATGTAAAAGTTTCAGGTTGACTTCAACTGAATTTTGTTTTCCCCCCTCACCAAAACAACAGAAATACCACTAATATTTGCAAATTTCCATATTCAGTCCCTTTTTTTGCTACTACAGTTTAATTCTATTTACCCAACCTGACCTGAATTCATTTTCCATACCGTGTGGTGGTAACTCCGACCTCCTGGTGTGATGCAGAGACCTGAGGCCCCACATGCCACATCCTGCATAACTACTGAGTTATGTCAACAGCTCTTCAGCTTGTCAGCTGGAAGGGATTTTTACTGTCAACCATGAAGGCACATAGTTGTGACAAAGTGCACACTCTTTTTGTACTGATTCTGAAGATTTTAAAAAGTTTTTTTTTCTTTTAAACAAAATATTTGCCATGGATCTTTTAATTGATCTTTATCCTTCAGCTGCTTGTGTGGGGTTGTTCAAAATGATGGGTACTGCTTTGAGGAAAAGCAATGGAAGGTTTAGTCCCACTTGGGACAGGCTATTCTACTATAATTTGTCTGGACTAAAACTTCAGATACATAACCCAGAAAATAGGAAGCTTAAATCAGGCCTGGGAAGGACAATCAGTTTCTCACAGGAATTCAGATATCCCTATTCCATAGATGCCAGAAATGCTGTGACAATTCCTTCTGCTCTCATACATGCACAGAGAATCCTGAGACTCACTAAGAAATGCAGCCACTTCTATGCTGGAGTGCTGCAGACATTTAATAGCACACAGCAACAGTATACAATGGTGGAGCCCAGGGAGTGTGCCCTGTCCTCCAGTGACAGTGGTGGTGGTCAGGCAGGGTGCTGAGGAAGTGGTCAGCTACTAGAGAAGCTTCCTCCCCTCTCTGTAGAGCTAAGCTGAAACCAAGTACCTGTCTACAATTTATTACAAGAATAAAATTGCAGACACTTAATATAAAACAAAATATTTACAAGGCTTAATATATAATACTATATTTAATATTCTACAATTCACATATAAAACCAAAGATGAACTAAATAACTTACAACCTATACAACACAATTAACACAGAGGGATATTAACCTACATAACTCAAGTAAATTAACAATAACATTTCTTTAACCCTTCACAGATAACAATACAAGTATACAAACTGAGGCATTAAAACACATAAACCATACAGCCCCCCTTAAAGAATACCCCTAGTTATATAGCCCTTAACACAATGACAACCTCAAAATAGGGAGTGCACTCAGCACCTCCCTGAGCAGCTTCCCTGAAGCCCCTCCCCTTTAGGGCCCTGTGACGTGGACACAGCCCTGCTGCAAAGGAGGCTGGAAGCAGCAGACCCTCCTTACCCATGTCAGCCTCTCCAGCAGGACCCACTTTCCCAGCAACTCGTGAAGAAGTCAAGCCTCATCCACTGGTGGCCAATCCTGGAAGAGCCTCTCCCCAGCGGTGCCTTCAGCTCTCCTCAACAGCCCAGTGCCCTGCACTGAGTGAGCACCCTGCTCTCATGGGAGCCAAGCAGTTGCAGGTTTCAACTCCCTGGACTCACACCGGGAGTTCTTCCCTTTCCTGGGTCCTGCTCTGGGCACTGGGGCTCCTTTAGTTAAAGGTGGAGCTGCACTGCAGGGCTCTGGTCACTCCGCCTAGGGCCAGGGCTAATGTAAGCAGCTGCGAGCTGCTTCTAAGACAGTTTGTTTATGTGCCAACCTGTGCACCGGGTGAGGCCCAAGCTCCCAGGGCCAGCTCCTGATGCACTGATCCACACACTGCTGAAGCTCAGGCAGAGTCCCAAGGACAGCTGTCTCTGGAGCTCCTCTCTCCTTGCCGTCCATCATCATCTCTGTCCAGCTTGCTGAGCACGCTCCTCTTTTATACTCTTCAAGGGCTCCACCCCCGAAGTTCTCCAGACCTGGCTGGTGCAGTTCCGATTCAGGTGCAGCTGCTCTGTGCCCCACTCCCTTCAGAAAAAGGTGGGGTATTGCTTCCCTTTGCTGTCTCCAGATTGGTGGACAAGCTCCACCAATCAAATAGCAGACCCTCAAGCTGGGGACTTGACTCAAACCCCCAAAAAGGTACGATGGTTTAGGACATGGATGACAGAAGCACCCTACATCCAAGTGAAATACCCCAGAGAATTTGTGTCACACATAAACCTGGGCAGCAGTTGTCCAGGTTAGAATTGGGACAAATGACAGATGCAAATGATTCTACAAAGAGGGGTGGGCAAAATGCAGCCCGGGGGCTAGATGCGGCCTGCCAGACCATTTTATCTGGCCCACAGGGCCCCTAAAAAAATTTAGAAAATTAATATTTATCTGCCCCTGGCTGACTGTCATGCGGCCCTCGATGTCTTGCCAAAACTCAGTAAACAGCTCTCTGCCTGAAATAATAGCTTACCACCCACTCCACCCCCATTCTACAATTTCAAGAAAATATCATCTATGAAAAAACTTTGCTTGAACCTGGGAAAAAGAAGGTCTGACAGGCAGTGGTTTGATTTTTTTTATTGAGAAAATTAAGAAGGGGTTTGATAGTCTTCAAACACATGAATAGTGGTTATAACCAGGGATCCAGGTTTTCCGTTTCCCATGGAAAAAAGGAGAAAAGCACGGATTTCTTCCTTTACCGGAGCAAAACACAGATTTTTCATTTTAGCAGAGAAACCCATGGATTTTGCAGTTTTGCAAAGAGCTCTCTGCAAGCTGGCAGGGTTCCAGCCTGCAAAGAGGCAGGGGGAGCGGGAGGAGGGTGGTGAGGCAGACGATGCCACGTGCATGTATATGGCTGCCAGGCAGCCTGGAAAGCAGTTCCAACAGGTAAGTGGAAGCAGGAGATTGAGGCCCACATAGGAAGGGAGGGAGAGGGTTGGGCAGGGTGAGGGCTGGGAATGCTGCCCAGCCAGGGAGTGCATGGGGCTTGTGGCATGGGGATGCAGTACATGGCCACAGGGCCCCAGTGGGGACACAGGATGGGGCCACAGGCAGCTCCTCCCAGGGGTGGGGGGGCATCTCCCCACTGCTGCACACAGTCCCAGGGAACAGGGGGGACCCACATTGCCCAGATCTCT
Organism: Caiman crocodilus; assembly: GCA_030014935.1. NCBI lineage: Eukaryota > Metazoa > Chordata > Crocodylia > Alligatoridae > Caiman > Caiman crocodilus. The sequence goes on from JAGPOW010001543.1 coordinate 54,539,864, forward strand.
GCGTGGGGTGGAGGTGGGCTCAGGCTGCCTGCTTTGGGCTCAGGCTCCTGCCCTGCTGCCGTGACCCAGGGCCTCCACAGCCTTGGCAGGTGCAACGCATCATTCATTGGCGACTGCTGTGAATGATGTGATGCAGGGCACAGTGCACGTGTAGCTGCAGTGGGGACAGCAGCATGGGGTTTTGCTCCTCACTGTAGCTGTACATGCTGGGGACTCATCACCAGGGAAGTATGGAGCTCACAGCATTGAGCAGCTTTCCTGTATTGTCCCACTCCGTCCTGCAGTTCTGGGTTGCACCCACACTGGGCTGTGAAGGGGAAGAGCGGGAGCTGGAGCCTGCAGTGGGAAGTCCACCCCCACCCCAACCCTGCACACAGATCTAGGGGGCACAGGTGCCCCCTGCCCCCCAGGAGTGCAAGCAGGAAGCTGGCTCCTCCCCCCTGGCCAAGCCTACAGCAGGCAGCAGGGGACAGGGGGATGGAGAGGGGTGGGTCTGGCTCCATGCTCTTCTCCACTGCAGCACCCACCCCCTTCTGCAGGGGCAGGGGTTTGTGGACCCAGGTCCCTGGCCTCATAGCCCAGGCAACTGGAGGGCCCCTCCAGCAGGGCTGGGGTGGCAGGGATAGGAAGGCTGTGAAAAGGAGTGAGGGTTTTTTAATTTTACTCATGCATTTTGAGGTTTTATCAGAGAACTTGTGGTTTCTTTATCAAAGAATTTGCAATTCTTTTATCAGTGAAAACCAGGATCCCTGGTTATAACAAGACACTCATATGATCCAAGGCCTGGAGAGAAGGCTGTATGAGGAGAGGCTGAGGGACTTGGGAGAAAAGAAGGCTCAGGGGGGACTTGGTGGCAGTCTACAATTACATAAGGGGGGTGTACCAGGACCTGGGAGAACAGCTGTTCACCAAAGCTTCCCAAGGGATAACAAGGTCTAACGGCCATACACTCCAGGAAGGCCAATTTAGACTAGACATAAGAAAAAAAGTTCTTTACAGTGCACCACCTCTAGGGGGAGTTTGTTCCAGACCCTGGACACACGCCAGCACCTACTCCTTCAAAAAACAGGTGGATATATTTCTTGCTGGGGTCACTTAATCCTCGCTGACTTCCCGCCTATGGCAGGGTGGCTGGACCCGATGATTTTGTGTGGTCCCTTCCAGCCCCCAAGGTCTATGAAAAGACTAGCGATAGGCTACTCTCTATAAGCACAGGAGAAAATACAAGTATTAATAGTCTGAACTGACAACAAGGGTGATTTAGCTGGAATATTAGGAAGAGCTTTCCAACACTGAGTGTAGTTAGTCAGGGCATGGGACCAGACCTCCTGATGTCCCTTCCAGCCCTATTTTCCTTTGATCTCTGACTCTATATACAGATTCAGCCCCTCCTAATCCTGACTGCTCAGAAGTGGGCAGATGTATGCCCCCAGAAAGATACATTGGTTCATGACAGGAAGATTTAAAGTCAAATACTGATGCAAATTCTGGGCTTATCTCTGGTTTCCAAGCAATTGACAGGTGTCGCAGGGGGAGAAGTCCTGGGGGCACGCCAAAGCTCCCCAAAGGAGCTGCAGAGGCAGAGGCAGGTGGTGGAGACCAAGAGGGAAGAAAAGGAAAATGGCTGTAACTCACCTTAGGATCGCCGGAGAACCCCGCACACAGCTGGGACGACGGCGTGGAACACCTGTGGACGGCAGGTGACGTCAGCCCGAGGCACTGGCTGGAGAGAATAAAGGAGGAGGCCGCGGCCAGGATGAGGAGGAGCACGTGGCTGCCAGGCGGGGGCCGCAGCAGAAGCAGCTGGAGTTGTGGGGCACCAGTGGGTGGAGCAGGCTCCGAGTGGGAGAGGGAGCCTGGGAGGTGTGGCTTGCCGGAGCTGGCTGCCCACGCGTGCTCTGGGCTAAAGAGCAATCCCGGAGGACGCAGAACACCAGGGCCAGCTGCCGGCACGTGCGCCGGCTGGGAGAGAGGATCCGGAGGACGCCGAACACCAAGACCAGAAGGAGACAAGCCACCTTGAGGCTGTGAAGAGGCTAGAGAAGAACGGACGCCGGAGGACGGCGTGGCTGCAGCGGTGAGCCGGGGAAGAGCGGGGAGAGAGCCGCGGCAGCGTGGGGAGATCCGCGACCCAAGGAAGACCCAGATAGAGGACTGCGGTTGGGGTAGGATCCGGGACAGAGGGAAGACCCGGGGAGGGATGGCAGGGTGGTGTGGACCCTGAGAGAGGGATCCACATCTGGGAGAACCCTGGAAGAGGGTTACACCAGTGGGAGCAGGGTAAGGAGTGGCAGGTAGCTGGCCCAGAGAGTGAGGGCTAGCAGGCTGAGTCATGAGTAGTGACATGATAGAGGGACAGAGGGGCAGAGGCCCCAGTGTTGGTAGGCAGCAAGCTGTGTTTAAGTTCAGCAGAGTTTTCTTTTGGTTTGTGTTATCCCGGATAAGAAGGGGCTGTGGTGTGGGAGTAGGCGGGGAGGAAAGCCTTCCACGTTGGTGGCGACCACAGAAAGTAGCAACAAGAACACCTGGAACTGCTGGGCAGGGCAAGGATGAGGTGAAAGGGGTGGAGGTGCCTCGCAGAAGATCCCAACTGCAGGTAGCCAGATGGGAGAGCCGCCCAGAGGGAAGCTCCACCCACTGGAAGATCAAAGTCATGGCAGGCGAGAAGGGGCGGACCCCGGAGCGGAAAGAGACCTGCCCCAAGGCTTCCTGTGATGGCCAGCCAAATATCTACAAAACCTCGGGGCAAAGAGGCCCGAGGTAAGATGTTCGACACCCGGAGGCTACAACAGGATAATGGCATTGTTCCAGGAAGGGAAAAGCCACTGGGGAATTCTGATGGACCCGAAAAGGAGTTCACAGGATGATAAGCATAAGTATCCTCAGCAGCACCCAATAGTCTTATATCCTTCTACTGCTTTGCAATAGCTCACCTGGAAATAATGTTTGCCCCAGGCAGGAAAACAGCTCTGTGATATGAGACTTTGGAAAAGCAGAGGTATGAGAGTGAGGCTAGAGTAGCGGCAGTAGAGAACAAGAATAGGTTGACTGTATTATGAGCCACAGCCAGAGGTTTGAATATACTCACTCTTCTAATTGGCACTTTACAACCGACCAAGTGCCTTTTGTATCTGGGGGAGTTCAACAACAGAGCAGGGAGCTGCCTGTTCCTTGTACAGTACTTTGCAAACCTTCGGCACCAGCTAAATAGTAAATGTATTGGAGAAGAGATTAGTCAAGGTGATGTACAGACCTATGTGGGGTCAGAGAAGAGAGTGAGTATGTTAAATTATGTTACTCTTATGGAATTTCCAGCTGTCAGGATTATGGTACCTGAATGAATATATGAAAAAGTAAAAAAGTTAACTATATGTTTTGCAATCTCAAATAGTGTCATTAGGAAAGATATTTAATTAGATCTTATTGAATTCATACCAGTTCACATCCTACTCATCCACTCCCATTCGTAAAACCCCTATGGGTCCAGCCGTCTCCCCAACTCCCACACAACCCCCTATCTCTCGATCCCCACACAGAACCCTCTCTCTCTACCTACCCACCTCTCTATCCATCCTTATACACAATCTCTCATTTATCCATCCACCCACCACCCTCCCACATATACAACATGCATCTCACTACTATTTATAGTCCTGTGTCTTTTACTGTAATCCACAGTGATTTTTACAGGAGTTCCCTTAGATGAAGGAGGAAGGCAGGGGTCAGGAATACTGGTTTGCACAAGTAGCTCCCCAACACTTTTGCTATAAGATCCTGGGCAACTCAAAATGGTCCGAATGTATGAACTGACTGCCTGAAGTTCAACGCAGAAGTGTGTGTTTAGCCATCTAAATCACTGGTCTGGTTTTCAGAAGCTGCGATCATGCACTTCCCACTGAAGGCAATGGGGTTTGTTGGTACTCAATAAACCTGAAACATCAGGCCACTATTTTTGATGCCCTCTGATAGAGGGGGCTATATTTAAAAATCCTGCCCTTCACCTCACCAGGTGGGATTCTCACAAAGGCTCAGTAATGGCCCTAGTGGAGTCTATAACAAAACTCTCCTGCACTTGGGAGGAATTGCTTGGTGTTTGTTTTTTTAAATTCATTCATGGATCCTCAGCTATTCTGTCTATACCATGAGGATGTTTAGGCATCCTATCACATGAGGAGGCCACAGGGCCTCCTATAAAGCCTCTGTTGCAAGGTCCTATAGAAAAGCAAAGAGCACCTGAATCAATAGCAAGAATAGTAGTCGAGTGGCTTGAAATGTTTGCAAATGGATTATTCAGTTTTGTCCTGTCATTTTCCAGTTAAATGCCTGAGAGCCATCAATGGTGACTCAGCTTATGATCTGTTCTCAGGTACCCTAGTTCTTCTGTGCTAGGGCACTGATTAACAACGCAGACTAGAGCATATAGCATGGGAAGAATTTCCTGTGCTATGACTCTGTTCTCCAAGTAAGGCATTCTGCCATTTACCTGTCATCCAAATTTATGGCACTGTACATTTTTATAACATCAAAGAATGGGTTTTGGTGGCAGATTTTATAGGTTTATTTAAAATGGGAAAGAAAAATGGAATTTGCTAAAATACTTTGTGAAGTTTCAAATTCTTATTTATCTTCTCTGTCCTGGAGCACTCACTCCCACATGTGGGCTGGCTCTGAAGAGTGCAGCAGCACTGGCAGATGTCCTGGCTGTTGGCCAAGGAACTGCGGAAGTAGAGATGCAATGCCTTCTAATAAACTGAAGCAAGGGAATGAGAGTGGCTATAGCACAAATTGCTCCACTAGCCCAAGAAGGAAAAGCTTTGAGCAGGATGCATCTTGCAGATAAAGGAGAAGTGGGGAGTCTCCAAATCCTGATCAGGGCAAATTAAAAGAGACATTGCTGGGGGTGGAGAGGGACAGAAATAGATGTGATGATCTACATTACCATTTCCACCTGGCTGCTTCCGTTTCTAAAAAGCAGGACATGTACACCACATCTAGGCTCTTTTCATTCTAAGTCTTTCCTAGCAAACCCAGCTTCTGCCTTTGTACCAGCCCAAGATCAGTCAAAAAGAGAACTTGTATGGCTCCCCCAGCCTGCCCTTCTGTATCACAGAGAAGCTTTCACAACATATCTGACACTCAAATTACTGGCAGGACTCTGCTGCTGCATACAAGTGCTGTAGTGCTGTGACATCAAGCTGAATTTCCCCACTGGCATCCACACCCAGAAATCCCTTGTTGTGTTTTCCACTTTCCATGGGGTGTAGGGAATGCTGCTTCTGCTCTGTTGCCCCATCTCTACAGAGCCACTGAGAGAGGGTAGACAGGGAGAAATGCACATCACCCCCACTTTAAACCACATCATCCACTTCCCTGCGTTATCCCTTGTAAAGAGCATGAATTCTCAGAAGCCCTTTGCGTAGGGGAACTCCATGTTAAATGATGTTACAAGTGCACAGATATGATAGGGTGGAAGGGGATGGGGAAAAAATAGTAAGGGGCCAGCAGTGGGACCAAAGACAATGCAGGCAGACCCTTTGAAAGTTCCCAGGGAATCCATAGATTTTCAGAAGGTGTTATGAGGGTGCTCTGGTTTAGGAGACATCCTATTGCTTTCATCTAGTCCTGGTCAAAACTCTTTTGTCAACACTTTTTTTTTGAAGGAAGGAATATTTAATGAAATTAAAGTCTCTGCAGAAAGCCTCTGTTTGCTTCCAACATGTTCACTTTCCATTAAAAACCTGAAAATCTGTTTGGCCAAAAACCACATGCCAGAGCTTTTCAACCACTATGTTAAAATTCCCAGCTAAGAATTCAGGGAAAAAAAAATTAAAGTTTATGAGGAGGCAGTCATTTGGGGGGTGGGGGGGAAGCTATACGTCAGTCTATTCTATTCTGGTTTGCCAGAATAGATCAATAAAACTCAGTCCAAAAAGAAAACCTACATTAGCAACAGTTTCTTCACTAGCCAGACAGTTGAGTACTTCACAGCAAGAATAACCCACTGCAGGAAAGTGATCAGTATGGATCACTTTCCATGAGCAGCCCTATCTTACTCAACCATGGCCAACCTTGTTCTCTCCAGATCTCAAGTTTGTAATACTGCCAGATTCAAATGTTGGGACTTTTCTCCATATCGCCTTGGATTATTACTAGCCCTTATAAATCCCTGAGAAATTACCCATATCTATGTTTTACCGCTATGAACAGCAGTGATACTTATCAGCTGCAATGACTGCATCCTCCCACATTACCTACTGCGTGCTTTAGTTCACATAACATCTGTTTGCAATTTCTATATGAAGCACCTAACTGCTTCTGCACTATAATTCACTGACACCAAAGCAACGCCTTTTGGAAGGAGTCCTGCACAACAGCAGCAAATTCAGCCTTTTGCTTGCAAGGCAAACATAAAAAGCCTTTTGCTTTCTTGCTGGCAACCATCCTGTTCCAGTGGAGATGTAATTACCTGGTTTATTGATGAACAGAACCACAGCCTGGATAGGTGGGGATCAGGTGGGTAGGTCAAGCTAAACTGATCTATGAATCTGTAACCTTGGCAATTTAGATGAAGCTAGTAAATATCTTTCTGGTCTGAGCTGTTCCACTCAAGATTAAAACAACAAAATTGAGAAGTCCAAATATAAATCACTTAAAATGAGGGCCATATTTAAGTTCTCAGCATATACAGTCATGATTTACCACTGTCTGACAGAGATCTTGATGTTCCCTGCCATTTTTTAAAGAGAGCCCAGCCCAATACAGCAAATGAAAAATCCCCCACATCCCATCTCAGATAACTTCTCCTTGTACTTCTGCCCCATCACTGTCCCAGACCCTGCCCCAATTAATACATTTCAAATGAGCTCTGTCTATGGAGTGTCTGTCACTTCCAGGTCTTTTTTGCTTTTGTAGATTCATAAAGTTTGAGGCCAGAGAGGACTGCTAGATCACACAGACTGACCTCCTGTATAAAATTGGAGGCCAAATAATTTCATCCAGTTACCCCTGTGCCAAGCCTAATAACTTATGTTTGGCTAAAATATCTCTTCCAAAAAGGTATCTGGCCTTAATATGAAGCCAATAAGAGATGGAGAATCAACCACTTACCTTGCTCATTTCTTCTGGTGGTTACTCAAATTAGCTGTTAAAATCTTGTGCTTGGCAGCCACATCTCATCTTTTCACTCCAGAGAGATAGTGCAACAGAACAGTTTGCTTTCTCCCTTGGTGAATGCTCTAGCTGCCCTTCTCAATATGAGGCTGCCAGTGATTGGTTTGTTAAGATGTCTCAAGAGCCTCATGCTACAGCTACAAGGTTGCCCATCAGGTATCTATCTTTCCTGGAGCTTTCTGTTCAGTTCACCTTGGAGACCGGTTCCTTGATAATTAGCTCACATTAATGATTCTGTATTTCTGGCTGGCTTGACTTGTTCCTGGCTCTCTCCCCTCTCTTAGTCATAAGACATTGGTCTGCTTTGTCAACTTCTACTCTCTCCAGTTCTCTTACCAATGACACTTTTCATTCACTGCTCTGAAGGTAGAAACAATCCTGCAGTCAAAGGAAGTGGCAAGTGAGAGCAAGGACCATGCTGTGGCTAATGATGGAGTTGCACAAGTTTCCCCAAGAGTTCTTCTCATTGCAGGAAAGGCTTCTCTTATTAGGATGGCTGAATTAGTGAATTTCAAAAAAAGGAGCATGCATAGAGCTGATCAGGAGTTTTCTGATGGGACAGTTTTCACTGGAATATGCCGATTTGGTGAAACCAAAACTTTCAAACGAAAAAGTGCCAATTTCAACAAAACTGTCCACAAGAAAGGCTTCTTAGGTGCACAGTGGAGTTTCTGGAGATAACCCCATGAGGAGGGTAGTTATTTAGGCTTCAGAAGACCTAGGCTCAAGCCTTTTCTCATCCCCATTCAGAATAAAGACTTGAGCCTCAGTAAGCAACTTCATGAGTTAGCATCATGTGGAATGTATTTGTCCAAGGATCTCTGATACTGTACTATGTTGAAACTTGCACCATTTACCTTCTTGTCCCCAAACATGATCACTCCACTTTGCAAGCATCACTAAGCAACATCATGTTTGCTCTGTTGGTTTTGAACACACAAATATTTGGGTACAGAGTTCTGTATCAGAGGCAACTTCATTTGCAATCCAGGAGCAAGGGGCACTGTTTCCATAATGAAGCTCAAGATTAGCATTTGTTTGTTTTAATCAGGACAAAAAGTAAAATGAGTTCCACAATGCCTTTTCTGATCAGCCATCCTTTACATTTGAAAGCATTATTATGCAAGGAAATATGTTTTAGCTTTTCTTCCTCTGGGGAACCTCAAGTTTAGTTACAGTCAAAACTAGAAAAAGCAGTTCTTAATGGTCGCTTCCTCATGCAACATGCTTGGATGCTTGATGGGTGCTCAATATAACTAGTGATTTTAGAGGAAAATTGGGTCTGCAAATCCCTAACAGCCCTTGAAAAATCCCAGACAATGTATTTGAATTTTGGAGGGTCCATTGCATTAAACCATTGCAAAAACCTAAGAACATATATGCATGTGTTCACAGGTGTACATGCAAAAAAATAATGATGATATGACTTAACGTGGCCTCATCAGGAATGGGAATGTTGGGAAACTCTACTTCAACAGACGACTGCTTTCCTGTCACTTATGCCAGAGTATATCTGGAGTTAACTCCTCTAAGTCAAGAGAATTGCAGCACTGTTTGAAAACAGTGCAAGAGACCCAAGGCAGGCTGAATTAATAGTGCTTTCCTCCATCTAATTAAGCTTTCTGAATGCATTCCCTTTTTAAGCATTGAAGCATAAAAGGACCATTATAGGGAAGTTTTGCATTGTATTTATAATAGGCTCTGCAGCCTGTGCTGTTATGTATTGTGTCTATACTATGGATTCCTGGCCCTGCTCAGCTTTTCAGAAGTGTGGGCTATATGATACTGCCCAGACCCCTCTTATGTGTAGATAGATATGCAACTACATAATGGTCTTACTGGGGGAAGAGACTGAAAAGGAAAACCTCAACACTTAGATGTAGGCAAGAAAAAAGGAGAAGGGTGTTGTCTCATCATCAGGGATGGTAACCAAAAAATACAGCTCACTGCTTTCTTCCTGTGCACCAGACAGTGAGAGCACTTGAGATAGAGCATGCTATTAACAAAGGCAGTAGAGGTGACATTCACCCCACTTAAGAGGCCAGCATAAAGGTTATGCACCAGTCATATCTTGGTGAGGTTAGACACCGAGGGCCTACATGGAGAAATCAATGGTTAGTCCTGTACTGGGCCTGCTCTGACTTCTCTAGAATTCCACATAATAATACCTCCTGTACCCACTTTAGAGAAATAAATGCACACACCTGACATGGCATCTTCCCTCGGCTGTAACTGCAAGTGGTTGAAACACTTGTGTTGATTTCCCCGCCTCCACTCTTGCAATTAATTGTCAAATGATCAGTCCTCCCACCTTGCAAACAGATTCCTTCATTGGCCACTCCTTTCCATCAATATGATCAGCATTTATTTGGCAAAATCAGTAACTTATCAGCACTTACTTCTGCCTGACATTTTTTTCCCCGATTCAGTTTTTGTTCTATTGTGTGCACACATGCACACATATACATGCACGCATGCACACTTAAGGCCAGAAAAGAGTGCTGTGATTGTCCAACCTGACACCATGCACAACACAGATCACAGTATTCCACACATTGATTCCTGTAGGGCAAGGCTGTCCAGCTTCTACATGGCAAGGGGCCATATGCCCATCAGGCCACACTAGAGGGACCCTTGCTCCACCCGCCCCCCACCACACCACATACTGGGTTCCCCCCGCTGCACTTCATACCCTCCTGTTGCTCCATTCACCCACCCCCACTACTGCACCATGGTGCACTGCGTGCCAGGGTACCCCTTTGGTACATCAAGCACTCCCCTTCCCCTGCTGCTACTCCCCATAACTCTCCATGCACCATGCATCTGGGCACCCTCTACTGCTACCTATGCCTTCCTGTTGCAGTGTGCTCCTGAGTGCCCCCCACTGCATTGTGTTCCTCCCTCTGCCAAAGCTCACCCTTAGCTTCCCAGTCACAAGCTCACCCACTATACTGCACCACTCAGGTACCCTATGCGGTGTGCTCCCCTGGCTTTGAAGGCTTCATTGTGCTGCCACTGACCTGTCCCTTGGGGCAGGGGCAAGAAGGGGAAGCCAGAGGGAGAGGGAGCCTGGATCCCTGGGCTGCTACTGCAGCCAGACCAATAGGAGGAGTGGCAGCTAGGTGGGGGCCTAGGGGCAGCAATTTAACCCCTTGTGAGCTGCAATTTGCCCACAGGCCACCAGTTGGACAGCTCTGTTGTAGGGAATGAATGCCTCAGCCTTATTGTGCAAAAAGATACCCTCTGAATCTATAATATCAAGAACTAGAGCATACTAGTACAGGAGGGATAGTTTGGTAGGTTTAGGAAGGATTCTGAGATTTTAATTGAAATCCCTACTTCTCTACATCTTGACTGACCCTGGGCCCAAGATCCCCATCTGTGCACAGAAGATAATGCAATTCTCTACCTCACAGGGAGATTATGAAGTTAAAAAACTGAAGATTCTACAGTTGTGGAGTGTACATCCAAGTACTTATGGTAGACAGCTCCCAGAGCAAGTGGTAGCTTTCTCCAAGTCAGTTACTTTCCATATGACTCACTTTTGGGTTGAGAATTAAACAGGGAGAGGAAATCATCCATTAGAACAATTTTGGCAAGTAGTTAATAAGCATTCAAAAATTGGGATATCTGAATGGCGGTGCCTCCTTACCAATGCCACATCTCCTTACCCAATAGTTTTCCCAGTGCATCTGTCAGTGGTTGTTCGCATCTTCTGTGGGAGCACTGGACAGCCAGCATGACCCCTAGTCACTACAAGAAGTATGCGCTGCTGCTCTCCCTTTGATCCCCTTGGAAGTCAAATACAAATTCTTTCTTGGAAAGCTCAGAGTATGTGCTGCTGCTATTAATTTTTTGCTTTTATGGCATCAGCTGTCTCTTCCCAGCTTGCATGTTTAGGTTTGTTTTATTAACGTACCCTGGCTGCCTGAAATAAAATCTGTCTGTGGACCTGGGGAGTGCAGGGGCAGCAGCAAATTTCAAAAGGTCTGTTGTAGGGGTGAGAATGTTTGCCAAGGCAAAAACATCCCCAGGCAGAGTTGACTTTTATTGCCTGCAAACCTCCTACCTCCATGCAAACATATTGGCACTGCTCCTGCTCCCACTGATGTCAATGGCAAAACTCCCAGTGTGTTCATGGGGAACATAATCAAGCTCATTGTTTGTCAGGATCCTTTTAGAGGCCAAACTAAACCTTCCTACTGAACAGCTGTCCTTGGTGCTAAAAACCAAGCGTCTTCCCCTTGGTTTTGTGCTTCCTGCAACCTGAAAGGGGAAGGGTGTTCCAGGTTCAGATTTCCTCAGGAACAAGAGATATTTAAATCCCAACCTTGGTCTTCTGATTCCCACATAAGTCCTCTAACAACTAAATAAAAAGGTAGGCAGCCCCTCAACCACCTCTGTCTTTGGCATGGGGTTAGATTATGCTCAGAGTTGCTCTGCCAGAAAAGACCCCACAGCAACATAGACAGAGGCTGATCATTTTCAATCTTAATAGGACTTTGGCCCAAGCCAGGAACCCAGGTGTTTGGTATTGCAAGAAGACTGGTTGTGTGCATGGCTGGCAGGAGAAAGATGGGCACCTGTGGATTTTGCCAGAAGAAACATGGGCATTGAGGAGCTTTAGTTGCCTGGAGGACGGGGAGTTCAGGGTTGTGAATGCCAGTAGAACCTAAAAATTGGACTTTGGCACCTAAACATGTCTTCTCCAAATCCTCCTACATGAATCTTCCTTAATGTTCTTGTAATGCAAGGTGTTGTTTAGCTTTCTGCACCCCTCCTCCCCCATATTTTAATGCCATAAGATTTTTTAAAGAGCAAAACAAAACCCCTCCCCTCCAAAAATACAATCCCCTTCCTGTACCTCAGAAAGTTCATCCTGTTCTACTGTGTAGACTTCCCTGTGGCTCAACAGGAATTAGGACCTTCAGATTCATAACAGAGACCTTTACCATTTTAGCTAAAATTTTAATCAGCCCCAGTAATCAACTTCTATCCCATGTGCATTTATGACCTGCAGGGAAAGAAATGAGTTTTATCAGTAAGTCTCAACTGTTGGCTGATAGCATAGAGATATTGAAGTAGGTGCCAGCTTCTAGAAGGGAATATGTTGAAGAGTTATAAAACACTGTGCTCTTCCTTTTTTATTTTGACTCGGCCATCCTCTCCTTCCTACCCATTGCTTCCCACTGCTCTCAGTTTTAGCACCATGTGTTAATAAAAGATATAATTTACAGGTGTTCTGTAGCAGGAAACTGAGATACCTGAGAATTAGGAGATTCTCTGAGGAAGCAGCTGGTTAGGAGTCAGCTGGCAAGAGTCAGACCAAGGGTCTGCAGATGTTGCATACTGCTCCAAAACAAAACCTGTTGATTAGTTCTTCTCATTCAAGGATGACTTTGTTTATTGAACCTGGTGATCACTACACATCTTGTACCATAGAAGTCTCTAGCAATTAGATAGAATGAGCACAGAGAATATTGTGTGCAGTTCCTAAGCCTGCAGGACAGAGCATACTCAGTTGCCTAGTGGGTACCATACATGTGCTGTCCAGTTAGGATATAGAAGCTGTGTGCATTAAGCATGCTCATTGCACATGGAATCACTGGAGAATTTAGCTGCACACCACTCATTTATACTATGCACGTGTAAAATAGGACTATTTTTTTCTCCTCAAAAACTGAAATCTGTCCAGATTTGTTCTAGTCCCTATAAGGATGGCAAAAGTTGATTGTAGAAATCAGGATGACCCCTCTCCTGTTTACAAGGACCTGCTCCAAAGCTTGGGGGCACAGAAATAGTGAAAACACATCAGTAAAACAATATTTCTCCAAATGCAATACTCAGAATCACTGGAATCATTTTAGTGGTAACTCCCCCCTGCCACAAAAAATAATTTGGTCTGAGGCAGACACCCAGCTTGAAATTTCAGCCTGAACAGCTATAAACACAATCCTTCTGTCAGGTACTGTTGACAGCAATTGGGCTAGGTTCAAACTCACAATGCTCCTCTTGAAAACTTAAAATAATAATAATAATAATACCAGCTTGAGGTCCCCACTCAGCAACTGGGAAAAGACATACCCACTGGGTACAGGACTTCCTTTCACAAACAAAGACTGATTTACAATGCAAAAAAAGTGTTATTGGAGAGAAAAGCAGGTGCATAATAATTGATTTCTACAAATATTGCTGATTAAAGTAGCTCTTCACCTCCAGGTGGGCTTCTCTTGTGGTGCAAGTGTCCCAAAAATCTATGTGATTCTGTAATGGCTGCTTCCATCCTCCCTCCTCTCCACTGCAAACTTACTCAGTGCTTTGTAGGGCTCATGGAGTGTGAAGCTCTAGTAGTTCCATCTCTAGCCCAGAAGGAAAGCACTATCTGATCCGCTCCAGGGTCTCTACCACCTGTCCTAGCTATAGTGATTATAGTACTGATTGCTGAACAGGAAGTACTCACTGGTATTTCTACAACTCTATTGCTGCCTGCTGTACTTTCAGCAACAGCTGTGGCTGCACTTTCATTTACCACAAAGTTGCCTCAGGCCACCTCTGTGCAACATCTGCAGACACTGAGCAGCAATGCAGATAATCTTATAGCACTCTTACTCATTGAAGTTCCCTCCTAGAAGAAAGCTTTTCCCGTCTCAGTTTTTTGGTCCCCATCCAACAGTTCTCCACCCAACTTATTGTTAAGTTAGGGTGACCCCTTAAATGATTCATACTTAATGTTGTTTTCTTACTCTTTCATTACTCAACAGAAACAATCACATTTTATTACCCCCAGGCTTAACTTGAGCTGAATTTTTTACTGAAATCCCCCAAACTGTCCCATGACTAGAATATAAATAGGACTGAGTGAATACTTATCAAATTTGGGACTCCAAGTTAGGTGGAGTTGTGCATATGTCAGAGGGTATGGTTGGGATCCAGAACAACCTAGATAGATTGAGGAAATCAGAAGCGTAATAACAAATGGGCAAGGGGTGGGGGACAGCTGCCCTGGGTGCCAGAATTGCTCTTCATCCTTGCAGGAGTCTATACCCTGGTAGCATACACATGCTGGGAACTCCAAAACAGACCCTGGCTGCTGCTACTTTCAAGGCAGGCAGAGCATATGCAGTGGCAGCAGCAGCTCAGCTCACCAGGGACTGCATAGCAGTTCCCTGCACAGGTAAGATTGCTGCTCCTAGCCCACCTTCCTCACAACCCACATACCCGCCACTGCCCCAGCTCTCAGAATTGCATGCCTATCCTGTACTCCTCTCCTGCTCTCCCACAGGGCTTGTCCTAGGGCCCACCTCTGCTTATTACACCACTGGGAGAAATAGTCTGCAGTCATTCAGATGAGATTCAACAATGACAAATTCGAAGTCCTGCAACTGGGAACAAAATAATTGCATATACAAATACAAACTGGGGAACAACTGGCTAAGCTGCAGTACTGCAGAGAAGGACCTGGGGGTTACAATAGACCATACACTGAATATGAGCCAACAAACATGCTCTTTTTGGAAAAAGGCCAACAGCATACTAGGTTATATTAACAGGATTGTCACTTGCAAATGAAGGGAAGTGATTCTTCTGCTCCAAGTCAGCATTGGTGAGGCCTCACCTGAAGTACTCCATGCAGTTTGGGGCCCCACATTTTAAGAGGGATGTGGATAGTTTGGAAAGAGTCCAGTGGAGAGCAAGAAAAATAATTAGGGGCTAGAAAGGCAATACTTATGAGGAAAGGCTGGAAGAACTAGGATTATTTAGTCTAGAGAAGAAAATACTAAGGAGGGATTTGATAACAGTCTGCAAATACCTGAAGAGCAATTACAGAGAAGTTAGAGATGGCCTCTTATCTAAGCCTGTGGGAGACAGGACTAAGAGCAATTGCCTCAAGCTTCAGTGCAGGATATTTAGGCTGGACATTAGGAGGAAATGTTTCGACTATGAGAGTGGTCAAGCATTGGAACAGGCTACCTAGAGAAACTGTGGAATCTCAATCCTTGAAAGTTTTCAAGACAAGGTTAGATAGACAATTGGCTGGGAAGGCTTAGTCAGGGATGATCTTGCTTTGAACAGAGGGCTGGACTAGGTGACCTTGTGAGCTCCCTTCTAGTCCTAATTTCCTATGATCCTATGAACCACAGAAGAAGGTAACAGATATGCCAGATATGGCTTCTGTAAAGATAGGTTCCAACAGACCATGGACAGACATGGTATAATCATTGATCAACCCTTTTCTAGTACTGCTAAGTACATTTTCCCATCTCAGGCTAGTTCTGGCCCCTCTAATTGATGTGGGAGAACTTCATCAAAACATTTCAGGGCCCAGTCATTCCCTATTCAGTGCGTTAGTCCTTGGAGAATGGTGCAAACATGCAGGAGATGCATGTAAAAATAAGTAGTATGCAACAAACCTATCCTATCACCTCCCTCTCACCTACTTGTACTTTAGTGCAGCCAGCATGCACCAGGCACTGCACTAGGACTTAGAGAGACTTGGCTCTGCCAGGTATTGTCACGTCTAGCACACTATTAATGGCCCACTAATGCTAACTCATAGCCTATCTGCTGCAGGACTGGCCTGCAGAGCTACTCCCGCATCTGCTCCCATTAGGGTGGCCATTATAGAGGACATTCCTGTTTTCTGCTATTCTGTCCTCCATTGATACAAAACCCAATGTCTTTATGGTCTCTATTTTTTTCTTGAAGAAAAGACATAAAGGTGGCCTGTTTTATATCAATAGAGGACAACCAAACTGTCCTCTACGATGGCCACCCTGGATCTGACATCCCACTTTTTTGGCAGTCACTGACTCTCCCACAGATGACTATTTCTGCACAGCAGGTAGCCTGGCAGGTATTCTGAACCATTTGCTTGTAATTTGCTGTTCTTCCCACCACAAATAATGTCTGTTTGTCTGTCTGCATCTGTCTACATATACACTTTTGCTATTTTGCTCCTTGAGCTGTGGAGGTAGCTCTGCTTCCCAGATGACACCCCCATTCCCCCTGCATCAAAGCCTAAAGATCACTTAGCCAATGCAGTGATGATCCTCATTTCCCTCTGGGGCAGCATCAGCTTCCCTGACATGTAGCAATGAGATAATGCAGACCTACATACCCACAGGGGTTAGCATTTCAGACATGGCTATCCTGTAGCAGTGACAGTCAAACCACAAAGGTTTGGCAAACTGGGTCCAAGCTGACCCTAACACAGGTTTTTGCCCTGTGTTGAATGCACCTTAGTTTTGGCCAACTCAGACACAGTGAAAACTGCATCTCCATGGCAATGAAATCCTGGCCCCACTGAAATCAATTGGAATTTTACCAATAGGTTCCATGAAGCCAAATTACACCTCCTTTCTGTCTAGAAAGCACAAAGGAAAGAGAGAGGAGCATTAAGATCAAATGCGTGTTGGAGGGAGGGAAGGAAGAGGGGAAAGAGTTTAAAACACAGCCAAAAAAGCAGGGCAATGCACTGCTTCCTAATTTGTCTTTTTTGGTTCATTCATCTGCCATGAAGATGGACTGGCCACTTTTCTACCTTGTCCTCATCTGGGAGCCAATGTTAGGCAAGACTGTATTCCTATTTTGCAAGTGTTCACCTGCCCAATCCAGGAAATAAGCAAAGGAAGCAGAGAGAAAGATTAATTTCCTTCCATTGCCCCTGACCATGCTCCTTTGTACTGCCCTAAGTATGTCTTCTCATTCTTACCACATTCTCTTCAGAGATGTCTGCACATAAGTGGAATGGAATGACTCCTCTTTACTGGAGCACTTTGTAATATGCAGGTAGAGCAGCAGTTCACTACAGCTGCCTCATCTGCATTCTCGACCTTTCTGCTTTTGGAAGTTGCTCTTCTATAGACAAGCTCAAATCTCAGTGGATGGCTTAGAGAGCAATTTGGAAACTAAAAAAGGTAAGCATGCCTGGAAAGGGGGGTGGAGGGGGCAGAGGGTAGGGATGTTTGGCTTGATATTCTTGACTTTCTTCTTTTGGAATTTTTAAATAATAGGTGCAAAAACAAATCCCACTGGAAAAAGTGGAAATAAAAGGAAAGAAATATCTAAAATTTCAGCTTCTTACCTTTTTCTAAAATAAAAGCATCAAAGAAATTGGCATGTTTGCATCATATATTTTGATTTCTTTAAAACACTTTCTGCCCCCCCAACTAAAAATGTTGACTGGCTGCAATTGTTTGTGGCCTTGTTTCCTGTTTCCAGGGTATTTTAAAGCACAAGTGCCTTTATGCACAGAGGTCTGAAAAGCCTGCACCTCTCATTTGTATAATTCTCAGGTGAATAATACACCTGCTTTTTGATCCTTATTGAGACAGAGATACTGGAATTGATCAAACCCACAGCAAGACCTAATCTCAATCCAAATTTAGAGGGGAAACTAGAAGTTAACAAAATCCCTTCTCTATTTGTATTAACAATAAAATGAGTAGCTAGCATTTGAAGGAGTTAATGAAAGTGAAGGGGGACAGAACAGTTTCAATAGCCCCATACAGAAAATGAAACAGCACAGACAGAAGTGACAATTTTTGCCTTATTTGGCTCCTAAAAGCATTCTATAGCCATGACCAAACATAAGTGCATGGGGCCTGATCCCGTGACAATGTGAACTCTGATTAAATGAGTGTTCAGATGAAGGCACTCCAAACCAGAGTACCTTCATCAACTTCTATCTGTGTGCGACAGGAGGAAGGCTTGACTGATGCAGCCCAGCCCTGTTCCCACTGCTGCTTTCAGAATGGGAAATGCAGAGGGAGCTCATTTGGGGGGTTGCCCAGCGAGTGCTAGAGAGTATGGGTGGTAGTTTGGACCCCCCGCCCCAGAATGGACCTCCTTCCCCTGCTTTCTCCCCTTCCCATCCTGAGACACAATGGGGAGGGGAGGGGAACGGAGCTAGGGGAAGAGGCCGCAGAGACAGAGCCTCTCTCCCTGAATTGGCTCCAAATTGGAGCTTGATCATCCATCCTCTCAACCCAACAGCTAGCATCTGTTGGGTTGGCAGAATCAATCTAACTCATGGTGTTTTCTATGAAGTGTCATGAATTAGACCTAGGAGCTGCACTACTGTCAGTACCTAAAGCACCCAAAGAGATGGGTGCCACTTCCAGCAAGCACTGCTAGTGTCAGCCTCTCTCTCCAGCAGACAGCTGCACCAGCCCTCTCACCAGGAAAATACAGGAAATATAGCTGCTGTCCCATGAGCCAGCGCACACTTAAGGACATTTTTTCCATCTCTCATTCTCTTGGCTACCTCTTCCCTGCCTGCTTTGAAGCATCAAGTTCTGAAAGGGCTGGTGCAACTCCTCATTTGATGTTCATTGACTGATGTCAGTGGAGTTGCCTGAGATCCAACCCATTTTGTTTAGAATTCATTTTGGAAAAAAAATGAATTAAGGGTTTGAGGAGCTGGAGAGTCAAGAATAAGAAGGAGTCCATGTGTGCGTAATGTAGTGAGCCTAAGCCTAGCCAAAAAGAACTGCACCCAGGTCCTCACTGACTTGACTTCTGACCTCGACTTCTGTCTTCAGTCCTGCAACCCTGACTGATTTTAGCTCCAGACCTTGGCTTCTGACTTTGGCTTTGCACTCCTGACTAATTCCAGCCCTGGCTCACCCACAGACGCTGCTTGCCTCCTGACTTGGTCCCTGATACCAGCTTCTGGACCTTGGATGTGGTTGTCTTCCCCTAGTCAGTAGGCCTGTGCAAGCAGGCAGCTATTTGATCTGGCTTTGCATCCAGCCACTTCAGATGCCAGGGATTCGATCTGCAGCTCTGGATCAG
Organism: Caiman crocodilus; assembly: GCA_030014935.1. Lineage (NCBI taxonomy): Eukaryota > Metazoa > Chordata > Crocodylia > Alligatoridae > Caiman > Caiman crocodilus. The sequence continues at coordinate 54,558,830 of JAGPOW010001543.1, forward strand.
TTTCCCATTTCAATCTGGCCAAAGCAGCTTTGAGCTTTGGAGCCACCACAGAGATCCAGCCATAGGGTATAATGGGGAATCAATGAAATATCTATAACTTTGTTGTTTTTTGTCTGCTTTGGATGAAACCTGCAGGAGTGGTAGCCTCTGGTGAGAGCACAAAACCTGCCAAGTTTAAGGAAGATCAGTGTAGGGGTTTGGGGGAAACTGCACCCCAAATTCTTGAAAATTAAACTCATGTTGTGCATGTGTTAGGCCACAGTGGGGTCAAAACAGGTGACTTAGATGACCCTGTGGGTGCAATGGGCTGAAAACTGCAGGGGTGGTGGCTCTAGCTAAGGCCACAAAGCCTGCCAAGTTTCAAGGAGATAAGTGCAGGTGTTTTCAGGAAACTGCACGTCAAGCTGAAGACAAGCAAAACTCGTGACATGGGCGATACTGTGTGTGTTAAGGTACAGCAGGGTGAAAGCTGCAGGGATGGTAGCCCCTGCTGCAACCACAAAGCCTGCCAGCTGTCAAGGAGATAGGTGCCAGGCAGGTTCTGGGGCCCTGCACCTCTAGCTGCTGGCAGGTAAAACTTATGACATGGGTGCTTGTGCAACTGTGTCTGTCTTGGGGCACAAGGTGCAGGGAGGGGACTACTGCAGACCTGGCTGCTAAGTTACTGTGTTACCAGTTACCAATTAATCATGATTCACTCAGGGACCAGCTCAATACACAGTAGCTAGTTACTACATAACGAGTTAACGAGCAAGGATTAACACCTACAAAACCACTTACTAAGGAGAGGAAATAATCAATACAGGCAATCAACTGCCCCAAGACAGACACAGTCAGTTGCATAAGCATCCATGTCACAAGTTTCATCTGTCAGCAGCTAGGGGTGCAAAGCCCCAGAACCACCCTATACCGATCTCCTTGACAGCTGGCAGGCTTCATGGCCTCAGCATGGGCCACCATCCCTGCAGCTTTCATCCTGCTGTGCCTTAACACACACAGTGTCACCCACATCACAAGTTTTGCGTTTCAGCAGCTTGAGGTGCAGTTGCCCCCAAACCGCTACACCAATCTTCTTGAAACTAGGCAGGTTTTGTGGCCTCACTAGGGGCTACCATTCCTGCAGTTTTAAACCCCGTGTGGTGTAACACATAGACATGACATGTTTTACTTTCAAGAATTTGGGATGCAGTTCCTCCCAAACCCCTGCACTGATCTTCTTGAAACTTGGCAGGCTTGATGCTCTCAGCAGAGGCTACCACTCCTGCAGGTTTCATCCAAATCAGACAAAAAACAACAAAGTTATAGATGCTTCATTGATTCTCCATTATACCCTATGGACAGATCTCCGAAGTGGCTCCGAAGCTTTTCTGAAGCGGTTCAGAAGCTCTGAACCGCTTCAGAAAGTCTAACGAAGCCAGTGCTTCAATCTGGACATGCTTCTTTGGACTTCAAAGCATCCAAAGCTTCTCTGGGTCCAAAGCATGGTCCGAAGCCTCACACAGCCCTACTAGTCAGCAATGTTACATTATCACTTCACAGTGCTAGGTGGAGAAACACATTCACAAAGAAGCTGCTTCTGATTCCATTAAGATGTTCTAACCCTTTCAGCTGCCAGTGTACCTATCTATGTTGCTCATATGCATGAGCTGGGGATACCTGTGTGAAGGCATATCCCCTATAGGTCACCTGTCATTCAGCCACACTGCTCACTGCTAACAACAGCCACATTAATTGTCTGTTGCACAGAGGCTGGTTAAATCCAGGCATGTTACCTTTTCCTCCATTCTCTTTTACCCTGCAAGGCTGTGCTGTCTCAGGCTGAAAGTGGAATTTGAAATTATCAATTCCAGTTCTCCATGGCTGCTTTTATTAGTCCAGAGGATTTCCCTAGAGTAATCAAACTAAATCAAAAATCACATTAAACCCATGAGGCAAACTCTACTGTGAGCAGCATAAGGCCTTTCCAGGATCTTTAAGATCAATTAAGTTGTCTTAACCAAAACAGGAACTTCCCCATCTCTTATTTTAAGCATATCTAATACCCCATCCTTCATCCTACCCAAACAGCAAAGGAATACACAGGGAAAATGGGAACTCATCATGGGAGAGTGTGGGAAAGAAAGCAGGGAAAATATTGCATTATTTAAACAGTATCTATTAAGTCCAGACAATTCTCTCTCCAAACCTGGCTGGAAAGAGAAATGCATCAGAGTGTGAGCATATGTAGCATCCTCCTCTCAACCTTTATCCTGGCCCTGGTGGACTTCAGAGTTACATTGCAGTGCTCTCAACAATTACAGCTATTAATAAATGACAGCATCAGAGACATCAGCATCTTCAGGTTACAGATGAGGCACAAAGGGGTAAGCTAACCTCCTCAAGGCCACCCAGAAGAACTAGACATTCTGAGCCCTCAATCTTGCTTTTTAACCAGTGGTGGTCAATATACAAAAAAATAAATCTAGGAATATAATCAAAGCCATTCATTAAGAGGTCTCAAGCAGGAGGAGAATCTTCTAGTTAATGTTTCTTTTACAGCTATTCTAATATTATAAAACCTTAGTCTGCCTATAATGCCTTATTTGCACTCTGGTTTTGTCTGAAACAACCAGAGTGCTCCAAGAGTGTTTCAGGCAGGAGGTGGCAGTGCACCTCTGGCCTCATCCCCCACTTCTCCCCCCTCCTCTGCTCCCTGGAGGTGGCAGTGACACCTGGGGTGCTGGCTGAGGGAGAGAGAGGAAATGGTGGGGCAAGCTTCCCCTCCACCCCATTCCTGGGAGGCGGCAGCATGGGGTGTTGGTAGCACAGTGCTGGCCTCGCCCCTTGCTCTGACTTCACCATCACTGAGCCCTGACAAAAGCCAGCAAGGATGGGGAGGTGGTGGGGGAGGGAAAAGGGGGGCACAATAGCAGCACCCTGCTGCCGCCACTGGGCCCTGAGAACAACCAGGAGAGAAAGAAGGAAGCTGAGGGGGATGGGGTTGCAAGTGACCAGATGTACAGCGGCCATAACATAGGACCCTGGGTGACGGCAGTGGCTTCCCCGCCACCCTGTGCCTGGGAGGCAGTGGCACCATGGGATGGAGTGGCATGGGGTGGGTGGGGGCACACAGAGCTGGACCGGGGGGTGGGGGTGGGCAGAGGCAGAGCGGTGGCAGCACAGGCTGGTAGGTGGCAGCGCTCTGTTCCTCCCTCCCTTCCCCCGTCATTCCAGATGGGCAGTTGGCTAGTATGCTATAATAGATGAACTTCCAGGGCCAGATCTCTGAAATGGTACAAAGCAATATCACAAGAGGTCAGCAGGACAACATACCAACTGACATCACCAGACCCGCTACCTCTGCGTGTCTTTCATACTCAGCCTGTATAGACTTGAAGAAAACTATAATTAAGAAAATGTAGTTACAAGCATGAACACCACACCAAAAGGAGGGCTATTATTTGTCTCTGCATGATGTTCACCATCCAAAGTCCGAGCTGGACCTCACCAGTGAAGTGAAGTGGCAAGGTACCAAATAAAGAATGATTTCCCATGGCTCACATAGCTTTGAAGACCAAATTTAATTATCAGCAGTTTTACCCAGCCACAGAATTCTAGGGAACTTAAATTATTCTACCCCAGGTAGATTGCAATCTCTCACATAAGAGCATTTGCAATCAATCCGATCCAAGCTTAAAGGGCTTAGTAGTTGAAGCCAAAACAGAACAGGATTCAGACAGCTGAGACAGCTGGAACAATTTCTCCTTCCAAAAAGCCTTTCTTCAGGCATTTCATCAAATTCCTGTCCAGGAACATCCTAGACTCAGAAGCAACCAAATCTATCACTGGTGTGCATAGTAGGAGAGTCCCACAGCATTAGCTCCACCTCTTGCTCTACTAAAGGTAAACTGGTACAGTCTGTCTTAGACATTACACAGCCCACCTTCCATTGTTATCAGAGCACATTGCAACTCATACCCCCTATGGAAGACAGTGCAGTGACATTCACCCTGTTTTACAAATGGGGAACAGAAGCTAAGAACTAAGTCCATAAAATTATCTAGGGTGCTGCAATGCTGAGCACTGGTGCACTTCTTTTAGGATCCTTGCTGTCTACTGCAGTCCACTCCTAGGACTTAAGCACCCAGATTCTCTAGACAACATATGGAGGAGATTCAAGTGTCTAAGAATGGCAACCACAGAAGCCAGTTTGTGGAGCAGAAAGTCCTCCAGCAAGCCTGAGCTAACCTATAGGAAGGGCTGAGGAGACAAGGAAGGCCTTCATAAAAGTGTAGTCTTAGTCCATTTGTACAGAATGAAGCACTAAGCAACATAACTAGGCTGGTGATTTTCCCCGTGTTTGAAAGCTCTGAGAAAAGAGAAACAGCTAGGATGAATAACTGAGGTGGCCCCATGAAAAATGGACAAAAGTCTGGCAGATTGTCCTACACATGCTCCAGGCAAACACCTTAGGGAGAATAAAGAATGGTCTGGTCAGGGTGGGCAAAGGAGCATTGCAGGTAAAGAGGATCAAAGGCTCTTTTCAGGATAGAGTGAGGAGGGAGACCATCAAATAGCACAGTGCAAGTCCTGGATCCTAGGTCTCCTCTGGAAGTACCTGAAGCTGCTGAGAAGCTGCTATAGCTTATCCTGCTAGGGTAAGAGCCTTTTACCAGTGGAGGATGGGTGTAGTGAAACTCCCAGTTATCTGCTCCAGTGCTACACCCCACTGGAATCATCCACATTCTTGACCAGGCAGACTTTCAACATTATGCACAGACAGTTTAGTAACTGTTGGAGCATTGGGCATGGAGCAAGCCCGGATGCTGAATCCACTTCCAATGCCTACCTGCTTCCCTTTGTGACCACCACAAGGAACAAATTCCCCTACTGACAACTAGGGCACCACTGGGGAAGACCAGGACCAATAGACAAAAGCCTGAAGTGGCCTTCCAGGAGTTAATACCAGGAAAAACTCCTTCACAATCAGGGTGTCCAGACTGTGGAATAAATTCCCTCCAGAAGTGGTGCAGTCACCTACCCTGGAGGTTTTCAAGCAGAGACTAGACAGTCACCTTGCTGAGGTCATCTAACCCCAGGTGTCTTCTTGCCTAGAGCAGGGGAGGGGCTGGATCCGATGATCTGCAAGGTCCCTTCCAGCCCCTAACAATCTATGAATCAGGGACTGGTGGCTCATGGCAAGATATGCAAAGGTACCTTTTTCTAATTACAAACTTCATTTATTTTGGCATCCTCCTTCCTTGTTGGCATTCCACACACCATGACAAAGTCTGGGCATCATTCAAAGCAGAATAGATGCCACTCTTCTGAAGGATGCTATGAAATGAACAAAGATGGTTAAGCTCTTAGGGGTCTAGGTACAAACATGAAATCAGTCCCACAAATAAGGAACAGTCCCCAGAACATACAGCCCAATATGTGAGGACAGAGCAGCATCACCAACTCATGCTCACAGCAGGCCCTCAGCTACATTAAAGGAATAACCATTAATTGACCCAAGCTCTTTACAAAGGCATTTCCAAAAGTTGCTCTGAGGAGGTCCATCAATCAATATGATTTCCCAGCATTTCTTCTGTTCCCAAGAATCTGTCTACAAAGTGAGTCACTCACCAAAATGTGCGTGCAGGCATTGTTTTAGACCAGAAATGTCTAGTTTTGATCAAAATAGGGATTATTTTGTGCCCATTTAAGTTCAATCCAAAAAGGACACTTCACTTCCCATGTAAGAGTCCTCAAACAGAATTACAGCCACGTGGATAGTGTACAACCCAATATGTTATCTTGGCTCTGGTTTGCAGGCAGATCAGGCTCAGCTCTGCTTGCAAGTTCAGGATGTCAGTCTGAGAGCCGTCTTACAATTAATATCCCCTGTCTATGTTCCTGAAAGAGGCAGGTGTCCACACTGGGGCTAAGAGATGATGGCAGTTTGAAAATACATCAGGATCCAGTGCTAAACCTCATGGGGTTTCTTCAGGGGAAGGGGGCAAGTAAGATGCATCAGATATAGAGATTGAGGTAAGGGGATTCTGGAGACCAGAATATAGGGCTGCACAGACTTTTTCCTTTGTACTTGTTTGGCTATCCTGGGGGCAGGAGGAAACAAAATTGTTAGCAAACTGAAAAGAAACATTTTATTCCAGATCTGAATGCAACAACCAAGCACATTATTCTGATTTGCTAGATAATTGTCCAGTGCTTAGAAGGGGCATAGATGTTTTAGAAAAGGGAAAAGCCTGTTCTCCAAGCAAGTCACCTGCAATTGTATCTATGACAATGACAGAAAGGGACATGAAGAAAGGGCAGGTGGTTCTCCTCAACGTTATGTTTGAACTGCAATGTGTTTGAAGGAGGTTACTTCATTTCTAAGTGGAGCACCAAGCTGGCCAGGTAGTAGGTAAAGCATGCAGCTGAATAATGCTATTGACATCAGTCCTGTCCTTCCCCCTTGACAGTGCTATTGTGCTACATCATGCTGCAAAATGTTACCTCCAAGGGTTCCCAGAATGGGTCCCTGATACTTTCTGTATGTACAAGTACAGGGGTGCAGCAGAGCAGATAGAGCATCTAGAACAGGGGTGGGCAAAATGCAGCCCGCAGGCCACATGCAGCCCACCAGGCCATTCTATCCAGCCTGCAGTAGAAAATTCTAAATTTCTAAATGTAGAAAATTAATATATATCTGCCCTTGACTGTCTGTCATGCAGCCCTCAGTGGCTTGTCAAAACTCAGTAAGCAGCACTCTACCTGATATAATTGCCCGCCCCTGATCTAGAAGACCCTGAGCCACCTGGGAAAAAAGCTGGAGAGAAAGGAGAATGTCCTCAACAAAAAGCTCTGTCCAATCAAAGCCTCTTTAGCTACTGCTACTCTAAGGCTCAGGCTGCATGTACTCTGTATCAGAAGAGCAACAGCTCAGCACACAGGACAGGAAGGGCAAGAAGGTTTGCTGGAACTGTTGGGAAGTTTTTGTCTTCAAGTCATGGGAAAGTGGTACCAAGATTTAATGGATTTCTAAAGGCCAGGATCTTGCAGTTTCATAGCCTTCAAGACAGACAAGGTGTCTAACCCAGGCAAGCAACAAGGCCAACAGATATACACATATACCCACAATTTCCCAGGCTAGTACACTGTTCCACAACATGAGGTAAGATGGCACAAGCTCACAATGCCCCAAGTGGGGACCTGAGTTTTCTGGTTTTGGGAGAACAGACCAAATTAGGGAAAGACCCAGAAAGCCCAAATTAGGATGTGTGCATGTGATGGGCTTGTGCAACAAAGGAATATGCTTACAGGACAGAATGTGGACAGTACAACAGGACAGGGAAAGAATACAAAAGAAGGGATTTTAGAGCAACAAAGGGTCCCCAAGGCCACATGGACAGAGGGTCTTCAAAAGGGGAATGCAAGGCACCATGGACAGAGGGCACACCACCAGCCCATCTCATCCACCCCACAGCGTGGGGCTCAGCCTCCAACCACCAGCCTGCTGACATCTGACGTTCAAGAGAGAACCTCAGAGTGAAGTTTGTGTGCTGGCCAGTCGTACCTTGACTCTGATGACAGTCCTAAGACTGGTAGATATATAAAAATAATACAAGCAATTCTATTTGGTTGATCTGGTTGCACAGCTCAGGGTACGAGACTCCCTGGGTGACAGCGACCATCGCCTGATTGCATTTGCTGTCCGGCACAGTGTAGCTAGGGCCCACAC
>JAGPOW010001543.1:54571963-54644772 GCA_030014935.1 Caiman crocodilus
ATAAGACACAGAAGCCAATTGTTCTAAGTACAGTGATCGTGTCCTTAAAAAGTATCTACCACTGTGCAAGGTTTTGCTAACATATCATAATGTTACTGTCACTTAACTTTTAGCTTTTAAAAAATGCTAATTCAGCTTAATAGGAATAGGCTGTGACAAAAATTTGTATAGCACCGCCCAAGTATTACTTTTATTAACCCTATAGTCTTGCTTTGTTGTAAAAAAGTATAAAAGATCGCCCCACCCTTTAGGGGGGGCCATTTTGCCTTTTGCTAGCTTTATGGTTTTTGCTCGAGCAAATAAACAGCTATCTTTCTTTACCCGCGTTGTCTGTCTATCAAATTGCAGCTAAACAACGAAGCTCAGGAAGGTTTCTCCCACCACAATTTGGCACCCCAGATGGGACCCGTCTAGCTTGGCGCCTTTGGAGACCTCCATCCCCTGACACCCCAGTGCGCACCAGGTGAATTCACCTATTGGGTTAGTCTTGGGAGGTGGACGGTTCCCTCAGGACCAATAAGGCGGGATCCTCAAATTGAGGAACGGTACTGGCGAGTACCTCAGGTCAGGTATGTTTTTGGTTTCTATCTGGTTACTGGTTTTACCTCTAGAGGTCTTTGGAAGCAGTCTTTGAGGGTATCCATCTGCTACTTTAAATGCTGTTAGAGCCAGCAGCCTAGCCAAAAGGTGAAAGACACGGATATAAGGTAGAAATGCTGTTATAACGGCCAATGACTAGGGTCTCGGACTCAAGATGCCCCTCCTCATGGAGAAAGCCAGTGGGGTCTGAGAACACCAGTTGTTGTACGTGGACGAAACAGCTTCTAGGCAGGTAGAACTTAGGGAAATAAGACTGCTTATGCTTGGATATAATCATGGGTTCTAGTCTAGGATATTCACCCCTTGATTATATGGTCAGGAATCGAAAACATTTGGAGGGACGGGCAGACCTGTCCAAGTCTCATATGGCAGAACTCTGTTTAAACGTCTTATACGTCTCAGTTAGATTTGGAAAGACAATGGCCAGAAGATGAATCATTTGACCCAAATTGCCTGGCTGCCTTACAAAAAATCTTGGAGAACCTCTGCCCTGGCCAATAAATTATTGGTATTTATGGGACAATGTTGCTAGCAAGCAATCAAAACCTTTAGCTACCTTGACCCGTGTCTTTCCCAAATTTGTTAGCTCCCCTTCAATGCCCAAAACCTGCCTCACCACTGTCATATTCAGAAGATGATTACAGAACCATGCCCAAGCCCCCTATCCTACCGTTGCTTCTACCTCAAATGTTTAAACCCCAAAACATTGCCCCCGGGCTGAACGAGGGACAGGGAAGTCTTCGAGAAGCATCACCTCGATTGTCTCTCTTAGGATCCCTGAGTCCCGAATCTGGAGAGGGGTCCAGAGATCCCTCTCCTGATTCTAGTTCCACTCCGATTTCAAATCGCACTTGTCAAAAATTGTTTAAGCCTGCACTTCAGTTACCTCTAAGAGAATACCCTGTGCCTGGCGAGGGTGGAGAAGTTATCTGTCACTGGACACATGCTCCGTTCTCCACTACCAATCTCTTAAACTGGCAAGAAAACACTCCCAGGTTCAGAGATGATCCCAAAGTAGTTCTAAGGTGCTTCAAAACCATTTTCATGACTTATTACCCCTCCTGGTCAGATATCACGCAGATTCTCGAAAGCCTCTTAACCTCAGATGAGAAGACCCAAGTACTATGCCATGCTGACCAATTTCTAGCCAATCAGAAGCATCAAAACCACTCCATGCCTAATGGCGTACCTAGGCAAGATCCAAATTAGAATTACCACCAGGAAGCAGGACAGAATGTAATACATATGCAAAAAGAGGCAGGAGATAAAACTACAAACTAGTCCAAAGTGACAGCTACTGTTCAGGGTCCAGAAGAACACCCTTTAGACTACTTTAAAAGACTGTGTAAAGCTATACGCCAGTATGAAAACATAGACCCCAAGACACCTGCCACTTTGCCCGTGTTAAGACTTGTGTTCGTAAGTCAGGCTAGCAAAGATATTAAAAAAAACAAACCTCTTCAATATAACACTGAGGGTGTTGAGGGTAAATCCATGGCAGAAATCTTAGCCATTGCTGCTACAACTTTTAATGGAAGGGAAAAAAAAGGAAGAAAGAAAAACAGAAGATGCAGAAATACCAGTCTTTTAAAATCATAAAGCTGCCCGCAGCTTACTTCTCTGCACAATTAGATCTAGTGGCAAAGGGGGGAGTAGGCTGCCTTCGCGCAGTGGCAGCAGCTGCAACAATAGTCGAGAAAGCCCAGGAATTAGTCCTTGGATACCCCTTATCCTAAAGGCTCCACATGCAGTGGCCCTCCTCCTCCTCCAGAAAAATACTCAACATTTTTCTCATCAGAGAATGAACAAAAAGGAAACCACAATTTTAATGGCTACAAACATGGTCATAGAGAGATGCAATACCCTGAATCCAGGTACTTTATTACCTCTACCCAGTGACAGGGAACCAGACTCCCATGACTGCCTTCAAGTTGCAGCATTTTCAGAGTAACCCAGGGCAGATCTTAGTGACTTACCCCTAGACAACCCTGACTTGATTTTTTTTGTAGAAGGCTCTTCAAAAATAGTCAACAGAGTAAAAAAAACAAAAAAAGGGTTATGCAGTAGTAACTCCATTTTAAGTACTTAAAGCTGAACCACTGCCTGAGCAGTTCAGTGCGGTAGCGGACTGTGGCTTCCAACTTGTGCCGTGCCCTGGTCCCTCACCAGGCTGCTTTTGGTTTTTTGGGTTTTTTGGGTTTTTTTATAGAGTGAAATGCTGAAAGTTTTTACATGTGTACTATGAGACAGGGGAGAGTAGAACTGCTCGTTTCTTGAGAGCTATATAAAATGTTAGACATGATGTGTATTAATGCAAAAGTGTTTGTCACGGTATAAAGTTCTGAATGTCCTGGAATGGTTTCTCTTTAGTTAGATTGAGAGGGTATTTTTTACTTTCTGTATCTGATCTTTTATAAAATAAAGTAGTTAGAAAGGATAGAATATAGCGATTGCTGGATAGAAGAACAGTGCTACCTAAAGCAGCCCTTAGACCCTATCTGCAACAACTCCACCAAAGCAAGCATTTAGGTTGTGAAAAACTTGCCACTATCACTAACAGGCTGTTCTATGCACCCAGAGTCTACTAGGAAGCAAAAAGGCTTTTAGAGCACTGCAGTATACACAAAAAGTTTAATATCAAAAAAGAAAAATCAGGACCCCCTGGATCCCGCCCTGCGCTTATACTCCCTTTAAAAGACAACAAATAGATTTTGCTGATATGCCTAAAGACAATGGGTACAAAAACCTTCTAGGAATTGTTGATCAACTCACTGGGTGGGTAGAAGCCTTCACCACCAGAAGAGCTACAGCACAAGTAGTAAAAATACTCTTAATGAAATTATACCCAGGTTTGGTCCTCCATGTATCATTGAAAGTGATCAAGGATCACATTTTACTGCTGACATAAACAAAACACTGGCCAGCTGCCTAGGAATAGAATGAAAATTCCATACCCCTTCTCACCCAGAAAGCTCAGGACAAGTAGAGAGAATGAATCAGACCCTGAAACAAAAAACTGGAAAGCTATGTGCTGAGAGCGGGTTAAAATGGACTAAGAGTCTCCCACTGGCCCTTATGTCCATCAGAACCACCCCCAGAAGAAAACTAAAGCTCAGCCCTTACGAGCTGCTGTTTGGACACCCTGTTCCCCAACATTTTCCCTTACTACCAGCTCACACTTCTTCTCTTTTAGGCAATGAAAAACTCACCTTATATTTTATCTCTACAGACTCAGTTAAAATCTCTCCATAAGTATGCTGCTTTAAGCCAACCCCTCCCTGTCGATGTCCCAGTACATCGCATCCAGCCTGGAGACTGGGCGTATATAAAAACTTAGAAACGGTCTCCCCTTGAACCTAAGTGGCAAGAACCACATCAAGTCCTCTTCACCTCCCACACCGCTGTAAAAGTAGCAAAAAAGAACAACTGGATTCATTATAGTCGTATAAAGAAGACAGAAGTTTCACCAGAGCTCAGGATTGGCTCGAACACGAGCTTCCCTGACCTGGAACAGGAGAAGCCAGAAGACGACAACCACAGACTTCATGGGGGCACCGCATGCTCACCTGACTGCAACAAGGGTAAGCCAGAAGCAGACGAAAAAATAAAAACAAACTTGCCCACTACAGGAGGGTGGTGAAGCACTGGAACAGGTTACCTAGAGAGGCGGTGGAATCTTCATCCTTGGAGGTTTTTAAGGCCCAACTTGACAAAGCCCTGAGTGGAATGATCTAGATGGGGATAGTCCTGCTTTGAGCGAAAGAGGGGGGAAGGTTGGATTAGGTGACCCCTAATTTTCTATGATTCTTCTTAGAGATGCATGATGTGATTTTAAATTTCCTCAGGTAAAGGGTAGATCTAAACTCAAAACTTGCACAGCCTGGGTGAAGGTAAGGGAGCTACCACTGATCAGAAGCTGTAAATTCCTGTTCCTATTATCATTGCTCCAGCAAGTGCAAGTCATAGTTCAGAACTCCATGGGCTGGAGACTGTACAAACTGAATAAGACAAGCTGTGCCTCGAAGAGCTTACAGGGTTGTATTTCAAATACCCAAAAGCAAGATGTTTTGGAAATGCTGAAATCATTTGTTTTGCAAATGTCAAAATAAGTTGCCTGTAATGTTTCTAAAAGCATTCTGACACATTTGTTTCAGCTGAAGCTTTTTAGTATATTTGATCCAAATTTGTAAATTGTTCTAGCTGCCCCAGAATTGCATTGTTTAATGAAAAACACTCTACAGTTAAAAAAAAAATAAAAAAAATCCACCCAGCTGTAGACACATGTTAGCCTAAGGCATTCCACATCTACTGGGGCTGGGAAGAGGAGAGGACTGGAGGAGCAAATTACTGCAGACATGAAAGAGTTACTTCCCCCCACCCCACCCTCCCCCATGAATGCAACATGGGGAGAGAGCGAAATAAGGGAAGGTTGCATTTAGGAACCGCATGCCTCTTCTGTCCACTTACTCCCTCCTCAAGCATGGGACAGATGGAAGCATGAGGTTCCAGACCCAGGGCTTGGAGCCACAACTAAGATAAGAACATGGGATAGGATCTTTGTTACTCTAAAACCAGTGCAGAGGGGGGCTACATGTTGATCTAGAAAGCAATTCACCTCCTCAGTCCAGAGTAACTCTCACAGCCTCACTGCTCCCTGGGATATTCCTGGGAGAGCTAGAGATTCAAATATAGCAGAAAGCAACTCTGCAGCTCTTCCATGAGCACTTTCCTGTTAAACAGCAGCAAAAGGAAGACAGCAACTCTAGCAAGGCTCTTTGCCCAATGGAACTACACAATTGTAACACCAGCAGGTATACAGGGATTTGCCCGAGAACCAGCAAGCCTACAGCTAGAAAGCCAAACTTTTCCCCAAGTTGATTATCTGCTACCCTCAGGTTTATCTGATGATATGAAAACATTGCTGCAAAAGGTTGACAGGTGCTGTGATTCAGTGTTTTAGCCTAGCCTGTGAGGTTCGAAGGAGGCAGTGAACAGATGTCATCCTAGCTTTCACTTCTAATCAGAAAATATTGACCAGTGCAATAAGTTGGCACCAATGACAAGAGAAGACTACACATGGAATTTAAGTGGAGCTGGAGTGCAGCCATGAGCTGTGCCAAGGACCAGGAGCTATCACCAAGGACTAGAACAACAGTGGGGCTTGGAGGTTGAGGTTGAGGAGCACTGGCAGAGCCGTGTAAAAGCAACTTCTGCAATGTCTAGATCCTCATCAATACTAGGAAATTGTCACATAATTAAACAGATTCCAGAAGCAGTCAATCCATTCTCCATTTTCAATTTACAGCAATTATGAGCTCATTAACAGCAGAAGATGAGAGGGCCTTAAAGTACCCAAGCCAGTAGTACTCTCTATATGACTAATAGAATATCTCAACTACTTGTCAAGGATCCTTGAGTGAAGGAGAGAGGTTTGTCAGAAGGGAGCAGTAACCAAGCATAAGTCACTGACATTTAATGTCTGAGCATCTCAGGGGCTTCCTTCCTGAATTTTATCTCCTCCTAGATGAGCAGCTGGCAGCTTTCCATGGTAATAGGGAGTTAGATAAGCAAAAATACTAACTTCTCAATTGCAGCGGTATCTGTTCCACTCCAGGTTCACTATCTGAATTACTTTTTCTGGCCCACAGAATACATGGACAACACAAGGTGTATTACAGTCTTAAACACTAGTGGTAATGTAGTGTTAAGGCTAAGCTAAGCACCTGGAAGCCAGCATTGGAATACTTATGGGTGGGTGCACAGCTTTAGCTCAGCTAAGTGCCCACAAGGTACTTTATGTGATTAAGTATAGATTAAGGTTCACACTCAAAAAGACAGGGATAGATGTAGTACTGTTATATTAATACTATGGGGACAGCCTTCATGTCTGAAATATCCAGAACCTCTCTGGAATTTCCTTGAGCTCACAACATGAATGTTGTGTTAACATTAGGATTTTACTTTCAATTTCCCCATTACTTTTGGAAATAAATTGAGCTCTTCATCTCGGAAGGTTATGTCATCTGCCTGCTTCACCAGCAGAGCTGCTAACTGCCTTGATCCTGGATAAAAGAATTTGCCAGCTCTGTGGGTGAAGGAGAGAGTGCCTATAAGCCTGTATGCCTAGGGACAATAAGAAGAAAGCTTCACAACTCAGAATCAAGATCAAGAGAGATATTGCCTTGAGGCATATAAATTGACAAACGGGCAAATAATCAGTCAGCAAACATGACAAGTAATAATTGTTGAAAAGAAAAGGAAAGCAGAACCTGCTGAAAATCAGAAACTCAAGAATTATCCAAGTTTCTTGCATCACAGTTGCAGACCATCATTAAAAAAAAAAGTTACTTTAGAGAGTTGGGGCAAAGTTAAGGTTCCTTTCCCAATGCTTACATTTCATGGCTAAGGTTCCTGTACACAGGCACTTTAGACTGTCAGTCACCCAGCCTCAGTGCAATACAACCAGTAATATTTTTTCTCCCTTTTATATAAACTGCTGGTAGGCTTGAGGGACTATGCTACTTGCAATAGCTAACCTGTTTATTTTACTGTGTTCCCAGTGTAGCAGTGACTCAAATGTGAATCAAACTGGGTAAATAGGAAGGGACTCAAAATATAATGCATAAGCTAGGGCCAAAATTTTGGTGCAGTCCAAAAGTATGTTCCCAGAACATTACCAGAACACCATTTGTCTGTTGGTAGTATTACAGGGTCTGGTGGAAGAGGACAGGGATTGAACCCCCTTCACCCTCAATCCCCCTAGATACATGAAGCACAGGGGATGGATGAGGAACTTCTGAATGAGGCTGATGTTTGCTGATGACACTAAGATGTCCAAATTTGCTGATGACACTAAGATGTGGGGCGAGGTGAACACACTTGAAGGGAGAGAGAGGCTGCAACTAGATTTAGACAGACTACAAAAGTGGGCAGATGAGAATAGGATGGGGTTCAAAGTAGACAAATGCAGGGTGCTGCACCTTGGGAGAAGGAATCCACAGCATACATACGGGCTGGGGAGTTCCTTTCTTGAAAGCACAGAGGCAGAAAGAGGTTTTGGAGTCATTATTGACTCCAAGATGAACATGAGCTGCCAATGCCAGACTGTAGCCAGCAAGGCTAGCCATACCTTGTCATGCATCCAAAGGTGCATCTCAAGCCAGTCCAGAGAGGTGATCCTCCCCCTCTATGCGACTTTGGTCAGACCACAGTTGGAGTACTGCATCCAGTACTGGGCGCCGCACTTCAAAATGGATGTGGCCAGTCTGGGGAGGGTTCAGAGCAGGGCCACTCGCTTGGTGAGAGGGCAGCAGGACAGGCCCTATGAGGACAGACTGAAGGACCTGAACTGTTCATCCTCAGCAAGAGGCAGCTGAGGGGGGGACCTGGTGGCTGCCTACAAAGTCATCAGGGGAGATCAAGAGCAAATAGGCAGAGCTCTTTTCTCCCCAACAGGTGATGAGGAACAATGGTAATAAGCTGATGGAGAATAGGTTTAGGTCAGAAATCAGAAGGCAATATTTTACAGTTAGGGTGGCCAAAATCTGGAACCAGCTTCCCAAGGAAGCAGTTCTCACCCCAACCTTGGGCAAATTCAAGAGGAGGTTGGACAATCACCTGCCTGGGGTCTTGTGAACCCAGTATTCATTCCTGCGTGTGGCAGGGGGTTAGGCTACATGACCTGTTCATGCCCCTCCTGAACCTAGCTACTATGAAACTAGGCTCTGGCAATACATAAAGGCAGAGTGCCAGCACATAGTTCTGGATTCAAGGTGAAGATTCATTGGCCTCAAGACATGACATCTCCCGAGAGCAGGGAGAAGCAGCCGTTTTGCCTTTGAAGATTTGCATCATGAATCTCATGGGCAAAGCAGTTTCTTCTCCAAGTTCCTGCTCTGCTGGATGCTAAAGGGTTCTGGAAAACACCGGTCTCCCTAGATTACCATCGCAGAAAGAATGCAACAAAGACTTCCATTTAAAAGCAAGAGCAATGTGACAGCCCCTCAGAGAGAAGGCAGCTCCCAGCCCTTTTTGCTTTTTGCTCTTATCATCCCATCCCATCCCATCCCATCCCGTCCATAAACTTATCTACGTTTATAGCTGCATGGGGATTTCT
The DNA here is from genome assembly GCA_030014935.1 of Caiman crocodilus. NCBI lineage: Eukaryota > Metazoa > Chordata > Crocodylia > Alligatoridae > Caiman > Caiman crocodilus. Next base: position 54,580,680 of record JAGPOW010001543.1, read on the forward strand.
TCCCAGACACTGTGAGCCTGAGATCCTAGAAGGGAAGAATGATGCCCATCCTGGAGCTGCAGTCCACACTCCTGCCCTTTCTGCTTCCACTTCCTAGCAGCTCTTAGAATAGAAAGCATTTGTTTACCAAGCCCTGTGGGTTCTCTTTCTTTTGGCTTCTTGCCAGGGAAAATGTGTTTTTCACTATAAGAAGTGAGGGGTGGGGCTAGTTTCCAGTTGGTCTTATTAAGGATGAAACAGGGAGAAGTTTGCCTGCTCCCTGACCCTGCATGCTGCATGTAATGATAGGGACTGTCACCAGCTTGCCTTGCATACTGCACTCACAGTTGTGGTGACATCTTGCTCTCAAGTGCTTTACTTTGACTTCTGCTCTGTGCAGAAGTATCAAGTTTCTCCACATCTCTGTTTCAAACATAAGTGCAAAACTGAACAGTTCAGGATTAGATTCTTCCCCATGTCTCAAGCCCAATCACCAGGCAAAGAAGAACAGAAAGTTGGCTAATAAAACCCTAGCTCAACCCAGAGCATGCAATCTCTCTCTGTCAGCTGAGAATGGGTAAGATGAGAAAATGTTAGTGAGGGATAACAGCTGGCTCTACCTGGGCTATGCAGCATTCCCTTGCCAGGGGAACTCTCACTTGACCATTTAAGATCAAAATCCCTTAGTAGCACACAGCAGGATTAGGGAAAGGAACTTGGCTCTGAGTCAGGCCCAGTTCCCTGCAGAGGAAGGACATGGCTAGCATGATGATTTCTGAATAAGGACTGCAGCCTCTGATCTGCCACAAGAGGCCACAAATGCAATGAGAGGAGCAAATCCTTAGTCAGTGGAAGCCAACAGAACTCAACTGGAATTAGCAGAACTATAGCCAATTTACTCTTGCCTGGGATCTGGTCCCATTGGATACGAGTGGAACTGATTAACTAACACCTTGTGGGAATTGGCTCATTGATGCTAGGATAGCTGTCGCAATTTACAGCACCTCACTTTTAAAGAGAAGCATTAAACTCCCTAAGCAGGCCCAAAGGGAAATTTGTAGTGATCTCCAGGTTTGTGAGGGACACATATGAATTATATTTGTCCACAGACAAATCCATCAGTTAAACAATGAATTGTGTTACAGCTAATGGTTTGCTGTTACTGACCAGCTATACAGATGGTTGAATAATATTCACAATAAATAATTCATATAATTTCTCCACCAATCAGCAGATCAATTAGCTATAAACTTTGCTTCAATCACTCCCCAAACTCCAGTAGGACACAGTGTTTGAATTATGGCTCACAGATAACTAACTAGCATGTGCTTTCTAATTCTTTTCATCTGAGTTTGAACCTGCTCCAATGACCTGGAAATTCAATCCATAGTTTAACTTTTCCAAGTTCATGTTTTGCTTAGGAGAAAGACTGGAAAATGGGGGAGATAAGTAAAGAGAAACAGAAGTGAGAGCAAAAGAAAGAGATTCTAGTGAAAAGACAAATTCTGGGTATATCAGGAGAGGACACTACTTTGGGGGGAAAGTTGTTTTTGGGGAGTAGGCTTGTCTTTATGGCTATCTAATGGACTACTTTTTGGGGGTCCTTGCAAGTACCTTATATTCTTTACTTATCATTCTCAACCCTCTGGGGACAGATAGGGCAGAGCTATTGTCCCCATTTTTGGGTGGGGAATGGGTTTTTCATGCAAGATTCTGTAGGAGAGGACATGATGCTATTCAACAGTTTTGTCAGTGAACTGGAAGCAGAGAGAAATTCACTTCTCAGATTCTGTAACTGGCATAACGGTAGACAAAAGATTAAGTGATGCTGAGAACAGGGTTAACAGACCCTGGATTGCAAGTATATTGTAATCTGGATTGCAAGTAAACTGAGTCCGTTCCTTAAAAATAGGGTTTAATCCAGCCAAATACACAGTGAATTGGGTTTGAGGGAGAAGTACAACCATACTTGCAGAATGGAAGCTTGTATCCCAGAAGGCAATAAAGGACTCAGAAGCATTTAAGGGTCAGCGGGTTCATTTCCATGTCCAATTACTGTGGTGCAATAAACTCTGGTGCAGTTCACACTGGAGTTAACAGCTCTTTGGCACAGCATCTACAGGTGCGTCTGAGACTGCAGCAGTTTGAGCTGGGAAAGAGCAGCCCTAGGCTGGCAGCAGGTGTGGGGGGTCATCTCTGGGCTCTGGGGTTAAGGCATTGGGCAGCAGATGGGATTGCTGTGGCACAAGAGTGCCCAAAGAGCAGAGCCATGTGGCTAGGTGACAGGCAGAGGTCTAGCCCCTGCTGCCTGAGCTGAATGGATGCAATTTATGCTTGGGTCAGTGTTTACATGTGTGTTTAGGTGCAGTTAGTTTTGCCACCATAAGACTACAGTCCCTAACAGTACTTTTTACAACAGCAAAAATTAACTTGCTAAGGTCTAATAATATCGCACATATAGACTGTGACACTTTACGTTGCAGCAAATTAGTCTACTGCACAGTAAAGTACACATGTAGATGCACCCAGTGTGTACAAGGACCTCATCATGAACTCCAAAGTAATTTTGTGCCAAAAAGGAGTTGACATAGTTCTTGGCTATAGAAATAAAGTAGGGGTGAGTAAGTGCCAGATGGTCATTTTTAGCTCTGCATCTGGCACTGATGAGAGCAATAGTAAAATACTGCATGCAGTTCAGATGTCCATTCTTTCAAAAAGATACTGAAAAAACTGGAGAGAGTGCAGATAAAAGCCACAGACATGATTCAAATGCTGGAGAACACGTTTGATGGTAAGAGACTTAAAGGGCATCATGAATGCAGCTTACCAGAAAGAAGAATAAAAGGCAAGTCTGTTACAGCAGCGGCGTACCTTTACAGAGAAAAAACAATTGGGTACTCAAGGGCTTTTAATCTAGCAGATCAAGGCAGAACCAAAATCAGTAGCTGAAAGCTGAAGCCAGATGCATTCAAACAGATGTTTAAAAAAAATTTTTGTTACTACTTCTGGAGATTCACCAATGGGACCAGCTACTTAGCTAAGCAGTGAAATCTCCTTAAGGCCTCTTAGCTTGATTAAATATATTATTATATTATGCTTTAGCCAATGCATGATTACAGACAGCAGTACCATGGTTAAATTTAAGGGCTTTTTGACTTGTAGAAGGTCAGATAGAATCACAAGGTTAGAAGTGATCTCAAGAAATCCAAGCTCCCAAAGCTAACACTTAAGGCACTGCTGAGACTTGAACCCAGGATCTCCAGCTAACTAGGCAGGTGCTTTAACCAGCTAGGCCACAATACCTCATATGTTATGGGACAAAATGAACCAATGATCCCTCTGGCTCTCAATTCCAACTATATACAGCTTACAGCTACACAGAAAAGTCTTGCTAGATCTTCTGGAACAGGTTTTCCTCAATTTATGCTGGACATGCATTCTTGGAGAACAGTGCATAAATCAAATTTGTATAAAGCGAACCCACTTTACAATGTAACAAATATGGATAGGATCCCATGGCGGTGAGGGAGGGAGTAGAAAAGCGAGGTGGGGAGTGGTGCTGCTCCCAGGGCTGTACAAGGCAGTAAAGCAGAGGGAAGAGTGGCACTCACACCAGCCCTGGCTGCAGTGGCTCCAGTGGCGGCCTGCAGCCGCTGGGCTACACCATGCTCCCCCTGTCCCCACTCACTTCTGCTCCTGGGCTGTGTCATGCCCTGGTGCAGGCAGCTGCTGTCGGCTGTTCCTGAGGCCACTGCAGCTGGGGTTGGGGTGAGTGGGACCGTGACCCTTTCCCCTCCCCGCATAGACTTACCTGCTTGGGTAGGGGGACATCTATGCTGATCACATAAGAGTGAATTTACCTCACACATAATTAATTATAGATCTAAATATGTTCATCGCATAAGAGCAAATTCATATATAATGAACCCGCATAAATCAAGGGAAACCTGTATAATTATGCCAGAGAGAAGTAGGTGGGCATGTTAGTTTGAAGTCAGGGTGGATTTTAACTTTATATGCTAACATCTGATGAAGGAAGTCGCTGCATCTCTGATATTATACCAGCAGAGTTAAATCACTAGCAGTAGAGCAGAACGGAGATACTTTGTAAAGCTATGTTCCTTGCCCACCACCCAGTGAAAATGAGGATTTGTGAAGTATCAGGGGCAGACAGTGCCCCAGCAAACAGCTGTGTAATACCATGAAGGTGCCCTAGATGTTTGCAGGGATATTTAGTGCAAAGGGTGTGTGTGAAACTGTTGATGAATTCCAGCTGAGTGGAGAACCAGCAGCCTTTGAAGCAAAAGCTGCATCAAGCAGCAGGTTGTGAACCACTTGGATATGAATGATCTGGATTCAATTATATGCGATAAATGAAATTAGTTATATAATATATATCCCAAACAGTACTCAGAAAGGCCTGGGAATCTCCTCACCTAGGAGTTTGTCCATTCCAAGAGGACAAACTCTGGTTATGTGGATAGTTCTTATCAAAGGCAAGGTACTCCAGAAACATTTGCTTTGTAACTGTAACACTGAACATCAGTGTTGGCACAGAACAGGCACAGATGACTTTTAAGCACACACTCAAGCATGAGACCAGATACTTATTGTCATGGAATAGATACACCCCATGCAGAGGTTGCTGTTGTCACAGACTATATTCCCCACTGCACAAAATATTATTTTCCTCTACAAAAGGTGCTAATTCCAGGAGAGCCAGGCATGAGGCTAGTTCATTCTTTAGACATTTGAATCCCTTGACACAGTTATATTCAGACCCCCATCAAAGGAACCTTTTTTTACTAGGGTGGAGCTGGCCTCAATTCTCACTCTGAAAATAGTCTCAAATTTTTTTAATTGCTGTAACCATTGCAAATACAGCAAGCTAATGAAATGCCAAGCCCTGATGGTGACACCTTGAGCAAAAATGCTCCCTGAAATTATGAGAACCCCTGAAGAGTGAGACTAGAGGGAGGAAGTCTGGACTGGCCTGGCATTTTACTTAACATTGTTATTAATTTCTAAAAGAAGCCCCAATTTTCAGGATGTGCTGTTTAATAGTAGGAGTTGTTCTTTTAATTTTATGCTGTTGTGGTAGTATGTGTCATAGCAGCTAACTAGAAAACCCTAAGCCAAGGTGGACTGTGCCTTGCATTAGCACCCATGCCACTTACTTCCCTAGAGTTCTTTTGAATCCTCAGCAAAATCAGATACCCTTGACAGAGACAGGGGACTGGGCACAGCTGGAGTCTTCTACCTCACTTTTGAAGGACAGCTACTCAGAAGTGCAGTTCTGCAATGATGGACTGACCATACTCAGTCACAGCTCAATGAAAAGTAGCCTGCAGCCCACATCTAAATCCTTATTTCTGAGATCACCATTAACAGCTCAGGAACTTCCTTCCAGCATCTCACACCTCACAGATTAGCATTAGGGCACAGACAGTAGCATACCTTTGAAACCTAACTATGCTGTGTGTATCTTTTCCTGCTCAGATAGCTGAATACTGGCTTTTACCCTCACCTGTTCCCCTGTTGTATCAGCAGCACATGACACCCTGCTTGCATTGACTTCCTGACTTCCAACCCAGGGGATAAAGAATCCATTCCAGAAAAAGATTCAACTGAGGATTTTCACATCCAAAAAGCTGTGGCTCTGTCTGTCAGTACAAAGGAGCTGCCAGGTGTCTGCAACTGAAAATTTCCCAGGAACTCTTCTCTAAATAACCCAAGATTGTGGTGCTGCTGAGGCTTCCATGTCTGCATTGGACTGCAGTTTCAGGTATATAGAATGAGACTCTGGGTGATTGCAGACTCAGATCTGATGCCCTTATATTAACCCCCTAATGATAAAAAACAGGGGTGTTAAACCCACACTGGACCAGATCCAAATCATGGCACCTCTCCCAGGCCAAATCTGTAGTGTTTGCAGCATATGCAGCAGTGGGCCCACTGTGGGGCTGGGACTCATGATGGGGCCAAGTGAAGATGGGCCAGGTAGCTGCGGGGGGAGTTGATCTGTGGCAGCACAGCCCTTACACTTCTATTGCCAATGAGGCCCTGACTTCTATAGCAGTTCCCACCCCCACAACTTCTGGTAACCCTGGTGGACCAGATAGAACATCTATGTTGCCATATGTTAACACTTCTGGTGTAAAAGAAGCATCTCTATGTTTGTCATGGGGGGAAAAGTGAGAAGATTGGGGAAGTTTAGAAGGGTAAGTGCTTCACTGGACCAAGGGAGGTCCCTCTGAGACTATTAATAATTACTTATTATTGTGGTTGTACTAGAGAGATCAGGACTCAGCTGTGCAAATGGAGGTGCCACATCCCTCCAAGTACACAGAGGTATTTGAATCTGTTAGTTTGTCATAGAAGGGCAGGGGAAAAGCAGAGCAATAGAGACACTGGTAATGGTATGGTAAAGGGATGGGTAAGTGGCAGGGGACAAAGTGACAGAGGGCAGTAATGTATATTCTTGGAGCTTTGAAAGGGTCAATCTCATAAAGCTGAAAGGAGTCATGAGACAAATTGACTCAGAAAAAGAATTTAAGCAGCCAAATGTGAATGATGCTCAGAAAGTAGATGTCTCAAAAGCCATAACATCACATTTGAGACAGAAGTCTACAATGGTTAACATTCAGCTCTCATTACAGCAGAAATGAGAGAGGGGGAGTGTTAACATTGAAGACTATCAAGTGGAAGGTAGAATTTGTAGGAAATTGTTAAAGAAAGAAAAAAAGTCTACCAAAAGAAATCTATGGCTAGCAGAGTTAAGGACAATATAAGGAGTTTTTAAGTATACAACTTAAGTTGCTTAAGGGCATAGTCAGTAAAGGAGACAGAAGAAAGGCTATGTGCTTACCCATAGTGAGGGTAAGTAATCTTGGTTAATGACAGGAACAGTCAGTGTTCAATTTTTCACATTGCAGAAAGACATAATTGTACCTTTTCCCCCTTCTTCTTTTATGTCTCTAATAACAGCCTTGACAGGATAGGTCCTTGTCAATTCAAAGCTGCTGTGAAAGTGATGGCTTCTAGTTGGTGTCATAGCTATGCAGCAAAGCAGAGTGCAAATGTATTACAACGTATACAGTGAGGCTGAAGCATTTTTATGCACTCAGTTGGTTTAAGCACTTAACCAGTATGCAGCTAACCAATGTTTGTTAGAATAGAAGCAAGAGAGGGGGAAATCAGGGACCAGTATAATGGGTTGTATTATGCAAATGATGTACTTATCTAATACACATGTCAGTGGAATACACTGTATCCAAAACAAAAAGTAGCCTTTCCTAAAAGGCTATCTGGAAATGAAAGAGTGATTAATAATCATACAGAAAAGGCAAAAGGGTTCAATAAATATTTCTGTTCTGTAGTTGGGAATAAGTCCAATGATGCATGCATATCAAGTGGTGATGACAACACAATAGTTTCTAATCCGAGAGTAACCTGAAAAGATGTTAAATAGCAGCTTTTAAAGTTGGATGTTCTTAAATCAGCAGACCAGGATAACATGCCTCCAAGAAGCTTAAAAGACCTGCTCAAACTTACAAGATAGGGGGCTGTAGGCTGGGAAGCTGTGACTGAAATGAATTTGAGGATTACCAGCTGGACACAAGTTCTCAGCAGCCCACAAGCTCTGTTGTGGCCAGAAGGCTACTCTGATCCCAGTATATACAAATTGGAGTACTGAGTTATGTTACCACTGTATTGGGCACTGACTAGGCCATTGTGAATGCTGTGTCCATTTCTCGTGTCAACAGTTAAATAAGAAAGTTGACAAATGGACAGGGTTCAGGAAAGAGCCACAGGAATGACGACTAGATTGGAAAGATCTAAATTACTAAATTGGAGACATGGAGACAAACATTTGACAACAGCTTCTTTAAAACTTGCAGACAAGCACATAACCAGAACCAGTAGCTAGAAGCTGAGGCACGGTAAATTCAGTCTAGAAATAAGATGCATTTTTTTAACAGGGTAATTAACCATTGAAACAATTCACTAAAGGCTACACTGGATTCTCTATGATAAGAAGTTTTAAAATCAAGATTAGATGCTTTCCTAAAAAGAGATGCTGTAGTTCAACCCCAGCTCTTGGATTGAAAGTAGGAATGAATTCAAACAAGTCTGATGTCATCTCTTCCTCTATGAAGGAGGTCAGATGAGCTTTTGGTGGTCTTTTTTGGCCTTAATATCTATACCTGTGTGATTTTTCTGAGATGGGAAGGTAGGGAAGGCAGGATTATAGATTGGGGGGGTGTACGAGATGAAAAGGAAGATTAACGGTCCAGCACTAGTGTTGAGTATGATGAGGAGGGAAGGTAGAGCCCTTTATTTTTGTTTAAAATTTTTAAATGCATCCATATGTAAAGCAGTGAATAGTTAGGCTGGATCCAAAGCCCATTGAAGTTGGTTATCCTCTCGCACCATCTATTTCTCTTGTATCTTTTTCCAGTATTCTTGCCCCATATCTCCGAACTCTTGCACACATGCCCTTCCTGTAGACTTGCTAGCACCTTCAGGAAGGGAATATTGTCAGTCTAGGGTGCCCTCTCTAGCACCATACCATCTTTCTTTAAATGTTTGCTGAGCATTAAAACCTCTTGGGGATGTTCACACTATTTCACTGGGGGTAGTACGAAGGTATGTTTCAGTGGAGTTCCTCTGGCAACCCCTGCTCTCACTCTTTAAAGAAACTCCAGCTGCCAAATGCAAACAGAAGACAGTCTGGAAAGGTGCAGCAGCAAGATTCTGTTTGCTTTGTGCAGTCACCATCCACTGTCACCACACTGGGCTGCCCATCAATCTCTATGGGGGAAAGACAGGGGCAATGCGTAGGGGGTGCACATGGGTGCACATGCACCCCCTGAGCATGGCAGTGCACCCCCTACAAAAAGGTGCCACTGACACTGTCAGTGCCTGTGGGCGGTTGCTGCTCGCTATCCCTCTACCAACACCACCAGTGGAGTCTGCAGGTGGTCCACGATCCCAGGTGGCTGCTGCTGACGCTGCCAGTGGCAGCTGCAGGTGGTCGCCAACCCATGGTTCATGCTTGTCACCAACAATGCTGGTGGTATCTGTGGGAGCTCCCCAGCTTACCGCTACCACCATGCTCCCCCCCCACAGCTGCTGGGGGCATGCATTGTTCATGGGGAAAGGAATCGTTAGTGTTGCCTGTGTCAGACGGCAGGTTGCTATAGGAATACACCAGGTAAAATGTGAGTTTTGTGAATTGTGCTGCTGTTCACAGTGTGAACTGTAGCATGGTATGGCTGGATTAACCTTGAATGGGAGGATGCTGTCAGAGCAGAGGGGCCCCTATATATTCCCAGGAGAGAGGGCCAGGAGCACTGCAGACTTGCCTGTCTTAGAAGAACAAGGAGTGCTCTTCTCTGGTGCTCTGGAGATGGTGCTCTCTCACAGGACAGTCCAATCAGTGGTGGCAGTAACCTGAGTTGAGGATGATCTCTACCTTGGCTCATTGATGGGTCTTGGGGTGAGTTAGCAGTCCAATCCCTGAGCCACAGACATGTCCACAGAAGTTACAGGTCTTTCTGCAGAGGAGAGTAGGTCATAGGTTAGGATTTCTCTTCTTTTCCTTCCTCCATTCTCTTTTTTCTGCTACGAGGTAAAGCAAGATGCTTTACGCCAAAACGGGCTGCTGCTTGGTTGAGGTATGGTGCCACTGGAACAGGTCAACCTCCTCCTCCTGATGATGGCATCTGTTTTCTTGAGGAATGCCTTCAAGCACAGTCTATGACTTTGACTTTTATAAGATGACAGACATAACAGACATGTGGAGAGTTGTATGCATTTCAGGGGACAGCCCTCTTCCTGCGGAGGGCCAGGGGCCTTGGGCCCCTGCATACTTGGCACCTCTGCCTTCAAGTGTCCTTGTAGCATCTCCTCCTCCAACCACCCCAAGATCTCAGGCTGTGACCAAGATGGGAGTACAGCACTTGGTTTGGGAGCCAGGTGTCAGGCATCCGCACGTGCTGTCCAGTCCAGCAATGTTGGTGCTTGAGGACTGACCTGGACACAGGCATGGGCGAACTGGGTGGCGTCCTGGGGCCTGGACAGAAAATGAAAAAAAATTACAATTGCAAAAAAAAAAAGTGTTAATATTGGGCAGGTAGGGACTGGCGATGTTGTCTATTGAGAATGAGCTATTTAACGACATGGATGCCACAGATGTGATAAAGACTTCCGCAACAAACAAATCCTTCTCCCTGGCAAAGGGGACACGTGCAGCAAGCACCGCTTGCGGCTCGCTGACAACGCCGGTGCCCTCACTTCCCCGGGGGTGCTGGCCTGGCGCGGCCATCGTCCCTGGGGAGGTGGAGGGTGTGGGACCCTCCCAGGCTCCTCTGGCGGGTGGGAGCTCTTGGACGGACCCGGCCTCCTTCTCTCCATCCCTCTCCAAGCCCCAAACGAGCCTGCAAGGACTGGTGCAACCGCGCGGAGAGGCCCGGCGTGACTGGCAGCCTGGGCACGGCCAGACCGCCTGGTCCTGCGCCTCCCAGGTGAGCCGCGGACGAGGGGCCGGCTGTCGGCCGCTAGGGGCAAACTTTGGCGGCGCCGGGAGGGCGGGAGCGGGGGAGGGGGCGCTGCGCGGGGCTCCCCTCGGCTCCGCGCCCGCCCGCCCGCCCGCATCCCCGCCCCCGCGCCCTCCCCGCCTCCCGCGGCGCTTCCCTCACACGCCCGGGCAGAGAGCGGCGGCGGCGGCTACCGGAGGGGCCGGGCCGGGAGGAGCGGGTGCCCGGGCGCCCCTGCACCGAGCCGCGGGCGCTGCCCCCCGCACAACTTCCCGCTGGGATTTAACGCCGGGAGCCGCCGCAGACTCCGCCAGCCCAGGTAAGGCGCTGCCCCGCCCGGGCCGTGTCCCACTCTCCGGGCAGCGGCGGCGGGCTCCCCGGTCTTGGGTGCAGAGTGGCGGGTAGGGCAAGGGCAAGGAGAAGGAGGTGTTCCCTCTCCACCCCCCGCTGCTGGGCTCCGCTTCGCTCCCGCGGGGGCTGAGAGCATCTAGCTCCACAGGCGGCAGCCAGGCTCCCCCCGCACCGTCCCAGAGGTGCCCCCCTCCCCCACCAGCATTGCAGGGTGGGCCACAGCCCCGTGTCAAGCCCCCTTGGGCCCCCCCCTTTGCAGCTCCCCGCCCAGCAACTTGCAGGGCACTTGAGACGCAGCCTGCAAGGTCCCCTTAGGGCGCTCCTTCCCCTGCCTTCACTCCCTCCCTCTTCTCCTGTGGGTGTCCCCAGCTCTCTGCTTGTCCCCGGGGAAGAAGCTGTGCTGTGGAGGCGCCCCTGCTCCTGGAGACTGGCTGTGTAGGAGTGAGCCCCTTGCTGCTTTACGCCAGCCTGGGTGCGATGGGTAAGGAAGGGCTGCCACGTGCCTGGGAAGCATATGGCCGCAGTTAGCCAGGGACTGGCCATTGCTTTCTCATTCTATAGTATTGCCTTCTCTCAGCCTCCTAGTCAAGCAGAGCAGGTGGCTAAATTAACGGGAAATCACATTAGGCAAAGCAGGGCCTTTGAAGCCAAAATCCTGCCCCCTTCCGTATCTGTTTGTAATGGGGGAGCCCATCAGGCAGATCCATGCCTGGCAACAGGCTTCTGGAGTTTCAGAGACTGGCTGGCTCCTGCTGGACAAGATGGGTGCAAGTGGGGGGTGGCATTGGCTGGGAAGCGAAGAATGAATGGGGCAAGGAGAAGTAGGTGACTGGGCGATTGCAGTAGCAAGGCTGCTCTCTAACTCTTCACTTAGTGCCCATATCGTCTGGATGAGTAGGAGATTGCAGCAGGCAAAGGGCTTGCGGCTGTTCCAAGGCTGCATTAGGCTGGGCTGCGAATAATTCCCCTGCATGTACATATAGCAAAGACACTTCTGACAACTCGTTAATCATAATTGTGCAGCAGGCTGCCTGTTCAAGGCCCCTAAGTATTGCCTGTCACTTCACAGAGGGCTGTAGGAAGTGCTGGAATTCTCAGGTCCCTGACAGCATATCTCTTGCGAGGACTAACTAAAAATCCTTCTTGCTATGGTTTACATGTACAGACTTTTGGCCAGATCACTTGAAGTTGTATCTCCACTTTCCCAGCTAGATCTCATAGGTGATTGATGCTGATGCACTATTCTCATTGCTGATTTAGTAACTCTTTATCACAGATCCTAGCAAGAGGCACACACGTGGAGTCATCATGGCAACGGGGTATGATGTCATGGGTCACGTTTGCGATATGATTGGGTTACCAAGGGCAAGAACAGAGGCTGTGTCTGATGTCAGATTTCTGTATGGCAAAACAGAGTGAAAACAGGTATTTGGCCTGTCTTTCTGCTCTCATCTAGGTGTCATTGTAGGGGAGTCAGACACTAGGATCATTTGCTTAATTACCACAATCCCATTAGACCTCTTCATCTTCCACAGCTTCCTTCCCTATGAAAAATGAATTTTCAGCAGCTGCACAAGAGAGAGCAGGGACTGTTTCCCAAATGAAGAAGGGACCAGATTGATCTGAATGAATTATACCGTATATCATAGAGGGTGGGCTTCATACAGTGATACCTGGGAGAGATGCAGCAGCTGAGGTTAATACAGTATTTAAACTGGAAGTTCTTTGGATGGGGATTGCTTGTTCTGTGTTTTTACAGTATGTGTTTTACAGTTGTGGCTTCTAGGTGCTAGTGAAACATATATTATAATGTGGAGCTGCTTCAACCTTTACTCGCAGAAGGAATTTCCTGAAATTAGGCTGGAGGCCCTTATTGTTGAACACTATGTATTCTGTACAAGTGTATCCCCTCAGGGCTATGAACTAACCCAGAGTATTTGTTTGGCCCAGCTTAATGCAAACACTGCTTAAGTGTACAGTTCTCTGTCAGTGCTGTGATATTCACTGACTTTTTCTGTTATTTTCAAGGCTTCTAATAGCCAAATTCTGGGCTGTTACTAGAAGCCTTTGAAAATTAGGGAAGAAGACAGTTTTAGGGCTGCTCTCTCCTCATTTTTCAAGGCTTTTAATAGCAGCCCTGTAATAGCTGCTTCTTCTTCACCATTTCTAACACTGCTTATTACACAGTTACACAGAGTACAATTACATTACAAAGTAGAGCTGTTGAAAGATGATATGTGTTTAAGTGGTTTATGCAGTTAATTGAAGGATGTTATGATGTAAGCAACAGGCAGAGATTTTGGAGTGGTGCTGGATTATGCAGTTTAGTGAATTATGGATTTATCTGGTATGCATCTGTGTGAAGTAGACTGTGGAAGAGCTAAGTATTATTATTCAGAGGTGTCTGAAGCAGGGATTGCTCCATAAGAAACTTCCATCCATTTTCTATTGCAAAAATAGAGGAGGGTCATTACCTCTGGGAATAGGCAGGGGACTTAATACACAACAGGATTTGGGTACTGACGTGCCACTTCAGTGCCTAATTCCAAAATTTACATTCTCGGAACCCTGCTCAGCTCCTAGAGTTGCATAAAACCCTTAAGTGCCTAAGTATTTTATTTATTTATTTCTTTTTGCCAGTGAAGTTCCAAAGATGCTAAAGGTTATGTCTTCCTGGCACAATGCAGTGTTATATAGAAATATGACGTGCCCATATTTCAGCTCAGCTGGACTACCATGCTAACATGGCTATACTGAGCTAGCTTGGGTATCTCTGTGTTTTCCTGCATGGTTCTGGGTAGATGCATCCAGTGAGAGAATGAGAATGACTGTAGTGTAGTGATTCAGGCAGTCTCTTGAGAACAGGTTCTAGGATTTCAGTATTTACTCCAAGTAACACAAAGTGGAACCCCTCTCCTACTATTACCTCCCTAATGGCTAACTTAAATAGTTCTCTGCTCAGCCTAGTGACTGGGGTGGATCCCATTCTTAATAAAACTTTGCAGGTGGTGGGTTCTATTAGGTGGCAAAATGTCTACAAATTACTTTTTGTGACACCTAAATCTTTTTGTGGATCTTAACCAGGGAGATTCCCATTTGTAACATAACAGAAGATTTTCAGGGAAGGGGCATAGGTAGGGGGAAAATAGCTTTCTCAGATATTAAGCTGCTGCTTAGTGACTAAGATCTGTCTTCAAGGCTCTATGTTTTCCCTGTGCAGAGTGGCATCACCACCATAATGGCCCCATGGCACCAGCCAAGGCAAAGAACCTGGAACTGGAATGTGTTCCCACTACTGCAGCAGGGTCAGCATAGTTTCAGGAAGCAGGAGATGGAGTCATTTCTGCCTCACTAGAAAATCTTTGTTCTTGATAGTAGAAGTATAAGTCAAAAATAGTCCAGTTCAAATTTCAGATTCTAGGACGGGTACATGGAAACCTCTTGCCAGCTGCTGTAATATGCCAGGAGGATACTGAGAGACCTTTGTCTTGCCTGGACTCAACTACCATTATGCACTGCTGCTGTCATCAGCTGCCAGTTTCGGCTTCATACTGATTCTGGGAACTTGCTGACTGCATCCATCTTCCTATCTTCTGCTAGCTTTCTGAAGTAATTTCCTGCAAGGAACCACCTTTTCTTCTCTTCCCATCTTTTCTGGGATCTTCCCTTTGCCATATTATCCTCAGCATGCATTATTAACATTCCCTGCAGCATTATGTAGTCGTGCATTCTTTTTATGTGTACAAAGCACATTGGCTTTTATTCATCTGTGTGGGTCTTCTAACTTTTTTTGATGTAACACGCCATTAGTGGTGTGTAGGACTTCCCAACTTAGCTCCCCTTGAAATACTTCTTTCCCACGCCAACCCTTTAACACTTCTATAAAATTCACTGCAAGCTGCAATTTTCTTGTCAGATCTTCTCTAGTCCTTCCATCACTTCTGATTGCTGACCCAAGATATTTAAATCCATCAAATACATTTAACTCCTCTCCTGTTAGCATAACACTTCTATCTCTGGGGAACTTTTTTCCCTTGCTATAATAATCATTTTGCTCTTATCTTTTTTGGTTTTCAACACACATTTGATTCTACTCAAACTCTGTGAGCTAAGTGAGTATTGCACTTCTTTTGTACTTCCATCCCTGATCAGTGTCTGTAAATCATAGAGCCTTTGTTTTTTTCTCTACCTTCACCTTTGCCCATCAAAGAACAGGTTCCATAACTGCCTCATTCAACCTATGCATTACACAAAATCTCTGTGTCTTCCCAGAGCACCCATGCATTGCTCTTGAACAGGAAAGTCACATGAAAGAATTACTTAGAATATGGCACCACATCTTCTGACTTGGACATACCAGCCTGGACATATGCTGATAGCTCAAATTCCGTGTTGCTTCTCCATCTGCTCTAGGCCTGTTTCAAAGTCCATTTCCTTATCTTCCAAGCCCTCAGTGTGTTACTACTGCCTGGTCATGTTAGGAACAGCCTTTTCCTTCATACCACTGCATTTACTGGGAAACTCCTGTGGCCAGCAGGTTCACTGTAGTTTATAAGCCCATAGCGACTTTTTTCTAGTAAGTTCAGGGGCGGTTTATTCCTAGCAAATCACTGTAGTGCCAGGGATCAGGTACATTTAGTGTCTTAAAGTGAATCTCTATTCACTAGAAGATGGGGCATTCATTAGAAGACAGGGCAAAGACCTACTCTGGGAAATTTGGACTCGGTGAGGGGAAGTCAGGGTGCAGGCCATGTTTAGGGAATATTTAGGCCACCTTGAATGAATACAGCTGCTATTGGGCCCTTCTTTCCACCTCTCAGAGACTGGTGCTGAAGGACCAAGTCACTTTGTCATGTTTCTGTCCATATTGTGAGGTGAGTTTCAATCAGCGGTCTCTGTGGAGCACTCTAGAGCAGCAGTTCTTAACTGGGGCTTATGCTACAACTATTTGCCCTCCACCTCCGCTACCCATGCTCCTCCCAGAAAGAGAGGTGTGGGGACACTTTCGTGCTCTCCTCAGTCTCCTTTCTAGGAGATGCCGTGTGGGGCCACACTGGGAAGGGCTGCAGTACAGGCCAGCACTCCTGTCTGTTTTAGGCTTGTCGGAGAACCCTGGTGAGGCAGGGGGACTGCATATGTGCCACAGCCCTTCCCAGTCTGGCTGTGCACAAGGCACGGAGGGTACTTTTACCTGGCAGTGGTGGCAGCACCCTGGCAAAGAATCATTGAGGTGAACTGAGGCAGCACAACAGCGTGTCAACCAGGGTACTGCCAAATTCAAAAGAGCTGGGGAGGGGTGCCTTGAATCTAAAAAGGTTGAGATTCACTACCATTAAGTGCTGTAGACAAGGATATGCAATTAGGGGTCCTTCCATTACCTTCTAAGGGGCACTATTTCCAAGCCATAGCTTTGCTCAGTTTGTCTGGGTATCAGTCATGCTCAGAAAATCTGCCCTGTGTTTGGACATTGATGAATGATCTCTATGGTATGGAGCACAAGGCTTCACTTCAGCTTTCAGTTTTATGCAACAGCTAGTTGCTAAGTTTCGGCAAGGCCTCTTGAGGCCCATCCCCCCCTTTATGACATCACAATGCACTTTTGGGTTGTCAGTGACAAAACCTGCTGCTGTGGTAACTTGAAGGGGGGAAAACTCAAGCATCTCATCAACATCTCATCTTTTTTTTTTTGTAGCAGATTTCAGTGTAATAAAAATAAATCTCGCTACTGGAATCTCAGAGGCTGGAGAAAATCAGGGGAGTAAAATAAATCTGGATCCTGTGTTGGTTTTTTTCCCTTTTCTGGATTGCCCACAGTTTTTTGCTGCCTGCTACTGTAGCATGGCTTGAATAAAAATGGGTTTATCTCTCTTGTCTACTGCAAGGACATGGCTGTCGCAATGGAAACAGATGTTCTGCTGCCTGTTTAACCCAGTTTTACTGAGAACTGCCTCCAGTCACAGAATAGCAGCAGCAGGCGTGGGGACTCCAATCCTGCCCCATTCACCTCGACAAAGAGTCAAGTGGAAAGCCATTTGAGACTATTTTAAATGTTACTATTTTTAAAGCTCCCATTGACTTAAATGGAGCCAGGCATTCACCCAGAAAATGTATTTTGCTTCTAAAAAATACTAAAGAAACTTAAATGCAAAACTCTATGCTAATGTGAGCAGAGAGGTTGCATAGCTACAATCTCAGGAAAACAAGAAACGCAACTATTTATCAAGCAGCACTGGCTTGTCTTGCACTACTGGGGAGATGTTTCAGTCCAGCTCTGCTCTACACCTTCTGTGTAACCTTGGGTACTTACTTACATCCTACTCCTCAAAAGAAAGGTTACATGCCTAAATATCTTTGAGGATTTCTGTATTAGTTTTTTGTTCCCTTCTTGGAAAAAAAAAAAGAGGGAAAGAATGAGGAAGTTCTTTTGTATCCTTCTAGGAGTGCTGTGAGGCTGAATGAAACCCTGCTTGGCAGATGCCATATTTCTGGATGCTATATTAGGACCTAGAGATGGAGATGTCACATATTCTTCTTCTTTTCTCTTCTAGATAAGAGTATAAGTACATTGTTAATGATTCTGTGCCACATGCAACATGGATATCACAGGCTTTAGAAATGCAGTTGAGTTCCTGGAGGTTCTCTTGGTTTTTGTTAAATATCTTCTAACAGTGCCAGAAGGCCCTGGATAGCAGATGGTGAGCAGGCATGTAACAAGAGAGCTCTATTCTGCAGAGAGTAAAGAGGGAAAGAAGAGATGCAGAAAGACTCACCCAAGTTCACAGAGCAGATTGGGCCAGAGTCAGAATAGACCTGAAGGGCATCTCTACAATGTTTTCATGCTACATTGAGTGGCATCATGAAGCACATCTTGCCCACACACTTGTTTCATGTGGGTCAATGAGGTGATATAGCCAGCTTAGAGCAGCCCTCAGTGTGTATCTGCAATCTGGCTCTTTCTCAGGCATGCTTACTGCTGTTCAGTCAGGAAGGATATTTTTGTTTTATTTCTGGTATCTGGCAGATAGAATAGGAAAGGGTAGATCGGATGAGCTCTGTCACACGGGGCTTGGCATGGAGGTGATGTAGACGAGCTCTAAGTCTTCCGGCTCCTAAAGCAGTGTCCTACTTACTGGATCATAGTGTTTGAAGATCTTAGTGGATTGAGATAAGAGGTGTAAATAGAAACAGTGGGATAAGACTAAGAACCAGTCGGTTGCGATTAAACCCCAGGAGAAGGCAGCAAGGTCTCTTTAAGCAGTGACGCACCTTTCAGAGGCTGTAGCCCTGCTGGACTGAATATGCCTGATCCTGGAAGGTTAGCTTGACCAGAAGTCTGATGGTAGACCACCAAGGAATCCCAGGTGCTGTAGGAACAAGCTGCAAAGTCACAGTTGAACATGTGGTGAATATTAGACCACAGATATTGAGTGAATGCTAAGTTGTCATTCGGCTCCATTGAGAAAGCTGAGCTGATAAGCAGGAAATAGGGAGAGGAACCCAACCTACAAGTGAATTAGTGGAAACCCTCTAATATGAGACCCTTCTAGGCAGGATGGGGTAATTCTCCTGACATACAATCTTGCATCACTTCCCACAATAATAGAGGGTAGGTGAGAGGGGCTGTTGATTTGATTTCACTCATGTCTAATTTATATAATTGCACAAGAATCTCATTTATAGATGATGAATATCCTTAGCCCGTGTCTTTCCTCTTGCATGCCGATCCAATCCCTTTAATTTTGAGGGGGTTACTTCCACTTCATGTGGATAGAAAGGAGGGCATGGTCAAGCCCTGAAGTTCATTTTAATGAGCCTCTTGGACCAGCAGTGAGATCTAAACTGTGATATAATAGATCACTGTCTTTCACAGAGATGATCATGGCAGGCTTAGGTGGACTGCACAGTCTAAAAACATGTTTCACATTTAATTTAAATTATCCCAGGTAGAGTACTGTCAGTGTATATTCATCCAGATACTGATCTGTGCTAATTTTGCAGTTCCTGCTGCCAAAGAGAAACAAGTTCAATAAACACAAACACTGTCTCCAAGTTCTATTAAATACATTCAGATTAAAAACTGTGATGCAAAACAGTCACAAAGATGTTCTACATAATAAATCGGTTGAAGGTATGGCATGTTACAATTTATCAGGTGATTAGCACATTAATTGTGCACTAAATGTAACATCTGCCAATTGTCCTCAAGGCAGAAAAGGTCCAGCCTGTGACAGACTCCATTTCTGGTAGCCTCTGCCTGCATCGCTGCAGCTGGTTTCCATGGAGACCCCAGGAGCAGTGAAGCCATCACAGCTTTGGGCCGGGTTTTCCATGGAGACCAGCCCCAGCAGCACTAGCAGGGCAGGGAGCTGCTCTGGGGCTGGGATTTTGCAGTAGTGATAGAGTGGTCCGGAACCAGGGCAGAACTGTGATCTGTTGTCTGCATGCCTTGGCTCCAGGCCATGCTGTCACCACTGCAAGATCCTGGCCCCAGCCCCGAAGCAGCTCCTCACCCAGCTGTGCACCTTGTGAGCGCTGATTGGGCTGGTTTCCATAAAAACCCTGGCCCCACGCTGACGTGGTCTCACTGATCTTGGGGTGCCTGTGGAAACCAGCTGTAGTGACATGGGCAGAGGCTGCTGGGAAATGGAATCTAGCCGCTGGCCAGATCTTCTATTTTCCCCACCCCTGTTTTAGGGTGTAGGGGAGGGAGGTTTTTCTTCTAACATTTCCTTGTGTTTGGAACCCAGATCCTAGCTATAGACACTGGTATAAACTGCTGTTCTCTGTGGCTACTTGCATGTGTTTCCTGGAGCCCTTGTGTTCTCCCTCCATCCTTGTTGATCACAGAATACTTGACCAGCTGACATTTTGTCCCTTCTTACAGAGGCATCCCACAATAAAGTGCAAGTATGCAGGAGAGAACTCAACAGTTTCTTACAGCTGCCCTTGGAAACAATCATTTGATTATTATTTTTTTCACTTTTGAATATGTTTTATTTCCCTGGACTTCATTTTGACTCTCCTCATGCACAGCAATGGGAGGAGAATCCAATGTTGATCTTTTTTCATTTTAGAGGCACTGGTAGCTCAGAAGGGCCTGGGCTTCTTAGAGCCTCTGTTTCTGTATATTAGGCAAGTTGACATTGTGCTAGAGTGGAGAGAGCCAGTTGTGTCAAACTACCTGGGTTTGTTTCTTCTGTCTTCTGAATTAGCTGTTGTTTCTTTGATAGCTGACTTTGTATGTGAAATCATGATAGCTCTAAAACTGATGGCTATTTACTAGCTATAAAGGAGAAATATTTGTGCGTGTCTTATTTCTGCTGCTGAAAAACATTTAAATGGAAGCAGGAGGGCTTCCAGTTTCAAGGGCCTGAGGCAAGTCTACATTTATTCCTCCTCATTTTCCTTGCTATGTTCACCTTACCAGGGAGACCATCTTCTTCTCCTCCCTGACCTTATGGAGCATAATCTTCCCTTGCACAAAAATGGTATTTTAGTTGTTGATAGGAATGTGACTGCTTTGCAGTTTTTGGATAAAAATGAATCCAGGATGTTTGAAAGAGAAGCTTTAAGTTGGAGCCCTCGTGGTACAGAGTACAACGTGGTGAAGAAAATGCTTTTAGTACAGGATTCTCTTTGTCATCATTAAAAGTTTCATCTCTTGGTATGAAAGAGAAATTGAAGTGAATCCTATTTCTCCATTCACCACTACCCAGGCTCATAGAATCTCCCTCCAGAGGGAGTTTTCAGCCTTTCCTTTTTCCCATGTATGTTCCTGCATCTCTGCTATTGCAGCTACCTCCTTTGAGTAGTTGCTGGGTTGAGAAGTCACAAGAGTTGTTCCACAAGGAGCTACATGCCAAAATCTGCTTTTGAACCCCACAAAAATCTGCACATACCAAATTATGCCTCCCCTCCTCAAGGAGTTTATGAACTCTGCTTGTCTCTTTGCTGTTAATACAATCAGTTCTACAAACTCTGCAGACAACACCAAGGAGATTACAAACTCCCTGGGGTTAATAGGGAGCTTAACATAGCCTCCTTTGCATCACAGAAAGATCTCAGAAGGTCCCATTTTCATGTTAAATAACTCTGAGAAGCCCTATCAAAACTTAATAAAAGTACCCATAAGCTTTCATTTTAGGAATAATAAATATAAAATAAAAAATTACCCCCCAACATCAAGCGGCTCTATTTTCTTGCACACAACATGCCTTAGAATAAGATAAGCATCTTGTTTTTGAAAGGCAGAATGAATAAAAAAAATATTTTCCCGTGTAGTAAATAACTGAGTAGCAGCAACTAGGAAGCCCAGACAGACTGGCTTTTGCCCAACAAGCTGCAGAACTGCTCTTACCATATTTCCTTGTGTATAATGCACACTCTAATTTCCAACAGCTGGTTTGTAAGTGTTGTATCTGAAAATATATGGTAGTTTTAAGACTTTACAAGAAAGCAAGCAGACTTCTCTGTCAAAAAACACCTTTGTTATATTTCTGAAGCGCCTTGTGTGATTAATCTCAAGCTTTCCAAAAATAAATTTAAAAACAAATCTTCTCTGGCTACAGAGCCAGACAAAAGATGAAAAGGCAGCCAAAAGCTTTGCAGAGGAAGTTAGAAAAAGGGTGGAGGCAGGTCAGTATTGGACTGATAATTGGAAGCAAGTGACTGAAATTCCAGTGAAAGTACTTTTCACATGACAAAATTCAAAATGCTGTATGTAGCATACACGCACAGCAGAGCTGGACAGTAATTCTCAGCTACTAGCTTATCTGATGAAGTTATCCTCTCTTTCCAGCAGCAGAATAACTATGACCAGATCACAATTTCTTTCAAATCATTCAATTAATATCTTTTAGGATCGTTTTATTTTATGGGTATATTGCTGATAGTGCAAGGTTGAACTGCCCTGCTTGCTTGTGATTGGCCAGACAAGTCAGAGAGAACTCTTCTCTGCTGTGATTGGATGAGTGTACAGCAGCGGTTCTCAACCTTTTTAGAGTTGAGGCACCTCCTCATTTGACTTGAGGCACCCCCTTCCCCTCCCCACCATCACTTTAAATTGAGCAAAACTAATTTTAAAAACTTTTTAAAAACTAATTTATTTATTACAGTTCTTACTTCCTTGCAGAAGGGCTAGGCAATTGAAGTAGGGGATTGGCCAGTGAGGGATGAACCTGAGCCTGCCCTTATTTCCTGACACCAGTTTTTGTCTTCACACCTCTCATGGTACCCCAAGGGCCGGGCATCCTAGCTGGGAATCATGGTGTACAGCAGCTCCAGCTGTAGGCTGTACGTTTATTAATTGCCTGCCCTTATCCTCCTTGTATATGTGTGTCCTTGAAATATGATGATTAGTCCAAAACCTGCAGTCTTTCCTCAGCCCTTTCTCAGATAAGACTCCTGTTGACAGCAGGAAGACCTGGCCTGAGGAAAACTTGAGAACACTCTTTCGAAGCTGAGTCTGTGTGACTGCAGCTTGCAGTGACTGGGATGCTCACAGACAGCATTAGGCTAAAATGTTTGAAACATTAGATTTTGGTTTTATTTTCAGTGATATTTGAGGCACCCTTCAGTGCCTTTCTCTAGTTCCCCCTATACACACACACTTTGTCCATTTTTCTGGATCCAGGTCTCCCCAGAGCCCATGAAGCAAAGTACCCAGAAGGGGTCACTTCATAGTTGTGTGAAAAAGTCCGAGGTGCCTGCAGTATGCCTCTGTCCCATGTCTAGCATCCACTACTCAACAGGGCAACACTGCCAGTGACTCTCAGGCCAAGACTTAACCAAGATGCTTTACAACCTACCCAGCCTCTTGTAAGCTGCATTACCCAAAGGCCTGAGCTTCCATCCATCCAGCACTCCTGTTCCTTCTGGCCTGGAAATCACTTTGACTTTTAAGTCCCTTTATAGCCTCAAAAATAGGCAAGGCGGCTCATTCTGCACCATGTACAGCTGGAGTGGAATGGCTGGAACTGTGAACATATCCAATATGGTGTTTTCACTGTTTAGTAAATACTTTTATGATACCCATAATAGCCTTGAACACTTCATCCCATTATGTTAATGTTGCTGGTTTTAATCAATAATTATTCTACCAAAAAAGTGATGAATATTTTATTTTGCCTAAATAACCAGTTTTACAGGAGAGGCAGATCTTATCTCACTGGCACCATTTTATTTTATTGTGTTGGCTTCAGGGTCTGGAGCTGAAAGACCTGTCTCATTAGAAGCTGCAGTGCCAACATACTCTAAACTGTAGCATTTTTTGCTAGTGAACAGTCATGAGCAGAGCTGGTTAAACTGCATATTATTGCAAATAATAATTACTGCTCCTGTGATGATTAGCAAATCCTTCCTCAACTCCTTCTGATTTTCTTGCCACACATTCAGCACTGGGCACTTGCTAAAAATGGATTAATTTCTTTGAACAAACAGTTTTCTGCCCATGGGTAATTTCTGAATGGTTCACACAGACCAGCTATTCACTATCCATTACTGATTGGGTCATGCTATAAGTCATGTTCCATTCTTTCTTTTTGTTTTTTGCTTCTGGGTAGGAAGACTGAAACTTTTAAAACATGAGAATAATGGGAGCGGGGGGAGGCACAGACAGAGACATATTTTGGGTGTGTCTAATTGGGTCTGCATGGGATTTTGAATTGACTGTCCACATGAGTGACTCTGGAATGAGTTGGGAAGGAAAGGGGCTTGATAGAGTAGATGTGTGAGTGTGGTGGCCTGCACATGGGAGGGTGTGAGGTGAAAGCATGTTGGAGAGGTGTGTGTGTGTGTGTGTGTGTGTGTGTGTGTGTTGGGGCAGGGCACATTCAGTCTAGCTCTGTATGTGTCTGCGCAGCTGCTGGATGAATAAAGGGACACAGAATGAGATGTGTATGTTGGGAATGTAATTTATAGTAATGAGAAGGGGGTATGTGGGGATGTGTGAGACCCTGGATAGCTTG
Organism: Caiman crocodilus; assembly: GCA_030014935.1. Classification (NCBI taxonomy): domain Eukaryota; kingdom Metazoa; phylum Chordata; order Crocodylia; family Alligatoridae; genus Caiman; species Caiman crocodilus. Next base: position 54,604,516 of record JAGPOW010001543.1, read on the forward strand.
GAGGGGTGTGTGTGCGTATGTGTGTGCGCACGCTCATGCACTCTTAATATGGGAGGCACTGAAATGATGCAGCAGACAGGGATGTCACATTAAATGTTTATAGCATCCCTTCACTTTCTGTCTAGACATGGACATAAATGAGAAAGAGGGCTATTAACTGGGAAGAAAACTATTGATACCAGCCCTTGATCTTGTCCTCTGGAAATTCAGCAGTCGTTGGAAGGATCAGGAAATTCCTTATCATTAATATCATGATATCAAGACTATAAATTCTCTACAGTTCTTACTGAGTCACAGGGGTCCTGCTTAAAATTCACCTGCTGTTTGCAGTTTAGACTGGCCATTAACTATGTTCTCTCACTAGCCCTTGGCATTAGTCTGGTTACAAAACACTATTAAGATTCCAGCCATGCTACTAAGGACAATGATGTTTTAACCAAGGTGGTGGTGGGGAAGAGTCATGATGTAATTTGCATCTGCAATGTGGACAGGTCTGAAGTGAAGGGGAAGGTACAGAAAAGTGAGACTGCAAGAAGAGTCCACCTCTCTTTGATTCCTTGGTCCTCTTGGACAGTACTGCTCACAGTCCTAAAGGGGGAGTGTGTTGTGCCTGGAGGCAGCTCTACCTTGGCTGTTACTGTGTGAGTTACCAGACCTATTCACAACATGCTTTCTTATACCATACACAAGTTCAGGGGAAGAAACCAGAACCTCTAGCGTGTAAGAGAGCAATCCCCTCTTGCCTTTTCTACCTTCTTGATACCATCAGAGGCAAGGCAGGGGCTGTGTTGTACACACACATCCTGTTATGCTCATGGGAGGAATGTGACAGATGGTTGCAGATAAAGTAGACTAGGAATTTTCCATCAAAATGATTTTTAGATGAAAACCTGCAGTTTCTACATTACTAAATGTTTTTAAATTTTGTTGCTCTGTTTCAGTTTCCCATCAGGAAACTGCCATCTGAACTTGAGCGCTTGAATAGAACTAAAATGTTTTAATTTTAGAATCAGTTTGGTATTAAACAGCAACTACCTATGGTGCCCCTTTGCCAACTTCCAGCTGGAGTTTGAGTACTTCATTCCCCAGTTGTCTTTTATGGATGGCAGTATCTAGCCAGGGACTACAACCCTGGCAGATGTTAAGTTTATTGTGCAGTTAACATGTTAAGCAAGTCACGTGACTATTCTTACATCACGAGAGAGAAAGTTTGGCTAGAAAGAGTGGTTTCTAGAGGAGCATGAAGTCAGAGTTACCTGAACGATAAACTGCAGAAGCACTCGGGCCATTCAGGTGAACGAACTTCAATACTGAACTGACATGAAAAGAAATGGTTAGATGTTTCCCCTTTGAATATTTTTTGTATGACAGAAATTTCAGTAACTCAGTTTCTCATCTTGATTTGAGAAGAAAATGCATGTTTGAAATATTAAAATTTTCCCCAGGATGGCTCTGGCTGTGGATTTTCTTTTTTACAAACATGAAATAACCATGTAACTCAGCTCTGTTCAGGCAGTATCTGTCCTAGGTATTATTTATTCCAAGTGTTTACTGTCCTTTTTATTTTGCAGGAAAGGTACAACATAGGTAGTGCACTTACACAAGATTTTAACTGTGCAATAGACTAATTAGCTATGCATTAAACATTGCATGTCTACACATGTGCCCCTAACAGGCTGAAGTAAACTAATTAACTCTGCAGTAAGATAGTACTTGTAAATACAGGTACTGTCCTGGCTGTGGAGTTTTTTATTTCCCAGTAGCACCTGTGTAGACACTGGCCCAGCTAGCACGAGAGTGCTTCAGTATGGGGCTTCCTGCCAGCTAGCTCTGCACTGAAACACCCTTATGTTTCAGCCAGCCCCTCAGCAGCATGCTGAGTCGAGCTGACCTCCTGGGCCCCCTGCCAGCCAGGGCTGCTCTGACCTGGTTCAATATGTTGTAGTCCAGGGTGCATCTAAAGTGTACCTGGGAGCAATAAACTCCAGAATGATATGCACTGGAGTTTATTTATGTCCATTAATTGCATGTGTAGATGCACCCAAGCAGAAGCAATGGAGTTTACTTCTAAGGAAGTGGTTGTATTAATGTTTCAAGGGATGGTGGGGTAGAAGCGGAATATGATGTGGGAGAGAGAAAGAGAGATGATCTGTATGGATGAGAAGAGAATACAGTTAGTTCCTGGGTTTTCAAATGAGATGGTGACTGTGGGAGCACTTGGTGTGAATCAGCAGAAAGTTTTGGGGATATAAACATCTATTTTCTGGCAAGACCCTTCCACCAGCTTTTTCCCTAGTGGTCCCCAAATAGTCCCCACATGAACTAGGTTGAACCACTTCTGACTAGTATGGATTAACTACTGACCACTTAATTTCCTGTTGCTGCCTCACCTGAGAGTTCTTAAGTAACTCAGTGCCAAGTATTCTAGTTTTCTGGTTCTGAGCTGCAGAAGCTTCTCAACCTTTGACTAGTCTATTGAGACTACCGATGAGAGCTATCGAATCATAGAAATTAGGGATGCAAAAGATCTGTAAAGGTCACCTAGTTCATAACTCGGGGGCTGGTGCAGGATTGTTTCATATAGTCTGTTCTCCAGTGCTTTCTCCTGTTTAGTTTTAAAGGTCTCAGCTTTTGAATGGTCTGGCTACTGTAAATTAATGCTTCAAAAGGTGGTTCCCAGTTGATTTTATTTTCAGAGTAAGCAGGGAATCCTGGGTAGCACACCTACAATGCTGCTGCATTGTAGGACTTTCTCCCATACTTACAGCTTCTGCTGCACTGCCATTGGGACTGAATGGTTTCCCTACTCCACTCAGGGTGTAGGCAAAAAAATCCAAATGATGAGTTAAAAGAATCAGGCTTCTATCATCTATCAGCTGTTCTGTGGTACCTGCCTGTGTTTATGCACTTATCCAGGGTTGGATCCAGTGGGGGTGTGCACTGGTACAATTGAATCCCTCACCCCCTTTCCTGCTCCACTCAAAGTTTTTAAAACCAACTGCCTGGCAGTAGCAGCAGCATTTCTAGTCAGGAAGTGCTGAGGGAGTCAACTGACTTCATGACTCATTATAATCAACCTGATTCCTTCTAAACTCTTCATTCCATGGGTGTTAATACCTATCTCTCATTTCTAATGGTCTTTCTGTTCTACTAATTAAGCTAGCCTGTCTTCTGCAATTCTTCTGTGTGTTAGCTGCTCTTGGTAATGTAACTCCTATCTCACAGACCTGCAAATTGTTTTTAACTCGTTCCAATAAAGTTATATGTGTTTCTGCATCAATCTTAAACTGAATAGGCCCCCAGCACAGTAGTAAAGCTTCTAGTTTTTGGGGTTTTTTTTTTACCTAAAGACAAATGTGTTGTGCTATATGTCATGGTGCACCTCACTTTCCAAAATTCTAGATCCACCCACGTACTTACCCCATCATTAGTAGAAGCTGAACTGGTGTACATGGAGCAGGCGTGTATGAGTGGGGCTTATTTCTTCGCAGCAGTTGTGGCCATGTTCTGGAGGCCATGGAGCCCAGGGACATCTCCTTCCTTGTGCATCTGAAACAGCAGTGGATGAGCTCCCTTTCCTGCTCACCATTTACTTAGGAGGAAAGGGGAGGAAGATCCCAGTCAGGAATCCTAACTTTATCCCCTGAGCTGTTCCCCCATACTAAGTACCCAAAAAAGTGCATCTTCATTATTCACCCAAAGGCACAGGTGTAATGGGGCCATTCCGCACTTTGGAGAACAGCAATACATGGAGCAGCAGCAGCTTCTGGTGGCAGCTGGGAGAACAGCAACAGCAGTTGCTATGTTGATGCCCTAAGCCAGTGCTTGGGGCTTTTGCTGTGGTCCTGTTCCACTCCCACCCCACCCCTCTGGCCATCTTAATTAGGCTACTGCCCAAATGGGATCTGAGCCCCATAAGTCACTTGTCCCTCACCAGTTAGAGCAATTTCTCCAATGATTCAATATCATCCATATTTCCTATGGAATGAGGCAGGCCTCCAGCAAACTTCTCCTCTTTTCCATATGTATATTAGGAGAGTGTCTGCCTCTCTAAGATGCCTCCACCCACTTGCCCAAACCAAGAGCATCTTTGACCCAGTGCAGCAGACACTTTTTTTAAAACTATACTTAGCAAGTGATGCAGAGGATGAAACAGGTGGCTAATGTGTGTTAGCACCTGTTAAGTATGGTATTTGTGACCATCCTTTGTGCTCAACAAGTACTGGTGTAACTTTTTGTTCAGACGTTTCTTTTAGGTCAGACCCCAGGCCTTGAAAATTTTAGAGAGAAGTGGTATTTGGGACTGTAAACGGGTGTAAGATGCTAAGACCAAATACTGTCCTTATTTAATGCTGGAGCTACAGGGAAATGGGCTGAATCACTGTACCTCTAACTATTGTCTGTGAATGGAGAGTATTTTACAACCCTGAGAATCACTATTTCCAGCCATGTTGATCTTGTCTGAGGGAGCGGGGGGAGGAGGGACGTGGGGGAGGGGGGTATGGATGCCCCTGAAATGGCTGACTCACCTAAGGTCATGCCAGGAGGTCTGTAGCAGAGCTAGCAATGGAACCCACATTTTTCAACTTGCAGGTATGATCACAGAGCCATCATAGACATAACACAGTATGTTGAATGGTAAGATTAGACTTCATAGCTTTCATGCTTAGATGTAAACTCGTGGGGGCAGGGCCTTTTTGTTGCATTTGTACAGCACACCGGGATCCTTCCATGTGCCTGGGGCTTCTAGGTGCACTTGGAATAGTAATAAATTAAAAGAGTAGTTCCATGGAAAAGTGCCATGGAACCACCGCATTGAGCAAATACCAGCATTAAACCTCCTCATATTAAAAGTGATGCATAGCTTTTCTTTCTTAGGCTAAATGCATGTGTGCACACAGAAGCATGCCTGTATTTATATAAATGCACACACGTCAGTGGGTAATCTCAACAAAGAGCTCTTCTACTCTGTCTTTGAAGTGGAAAGCCAGTTTCATTGCTGCTGCTGCACACATGTACTCTTGAATTCATTGCCTATACATTCTAGCCTGCCACACTGACACAGAAATAAATGACAATGCTTCACAAGGGAAGAGCCAGGAGTGTATATTTGGGGAAAAAATGGAAAGAGTAAGTTTATAAGAATGATAGAGTGGAGTAAAGAGGATTATAGGTCTGGGGATCTTTGGCTGAAGGACTGTGGTTTAAAGGAAGAAAAGGGAATTATCCGTTTAATAAATGAGATGCTCTTAAACAAGCAGTTGGTGCTTCAGTGCGAAGCACTCTCTGTGTATCTGTGTAAGAAGACTGTGCTGCTCTGACCTGAACATTGCTAAGTGCTCTGTATTGCAAAGTAGCTTTGCTTCATTTAGCTGTCAGCAGCCTTTAGTCTAGTATGTTTCCCAGTATCAGTCTGTTTTCCATTGTTTTGTTTTGTTTTTTTTTAACTGCGAGGTTCCATGTTTCTGGGGCTTATTTCTAAAGACAGTGCAATAAGCCCACAGGAAGATGTCATTGGGAATAGCCAGGTTGAAGGGAATTTTCTTTCAAGATAGATTGCAGCTGATGATGGGGGACAGGGAAAGGCATAATGCCATTTGCTTTATGTTGGTGCGCATAGTGGAAACAGATTATTTAAATTAAATTGTTGCTCATTATACACTGCAGTATATTTGCAGCGCCATTGACTCTCATATTAGCATAGTGAGTCCTGCTGTTTGAAGGTACATTTTAAAGGGTTTTTATTCCCATGCGAGCAACTGGTGATAGCCCAGAAAATAAGTGTCTTGTCGCTTATCTCATATGACTAGAGGTTGCCACTTTTCTTGCTCAGACTCCAGTGTCACCTGCAGCCCACAGTTAGTGGCAAGGCTGCAGTCCACTCTGTGCTCAGCCCAGTGCTGATTCCATTACACAGATTAGAGCAGCAGTGTAACTAAGAGGGCCAAGTGGGGGACCAGCCCCAGGTATCAACTATGAAGGGGTAACAGAATCACCCCCCTTCCCCGGGAGTCTTTGTCATGGCAGGATTTGGGCAGTGCAGTTGCTCCCAACAGCATCTGTGAAGCAAGGGCCAGGGGTGAGTGGTGCTTGTTGCAGCAGATGCAACAAGTACCACTCACTTGTACAAGGAGTTCTTGTTGCAGCAGATGCAATGTTGTTCCCTATAGTGTATTAGAGTGGAGAGAGCAAATGGAGCACCCAGCATGACTCCACATACCTCCACATACAGGCCAGGCAGAGTTCCACCCTGTCATCCAAGTGTGTCATAGTTTAGGATTGTCTGTCCATGGTTAGGCAATGGCAAAAACAGTTCTGTTTAAATGGAAATGCAAATGATCAGCATTTTAGTCCCTCACCTTTGCTTGCAAGAGTTCACAACTGGAACCGTAAGGGGTAATTTAGGGGCAAGTGTGTAATTAGCATCTTGGCAGCTCTGCACTCATACCCCCATGACAGAAGTCTCTAAAGACTACAGATAGGAGTTTTTCTGCTTCAGGGAGTGAAAGACTGAGGTGATGTTTCTGCTGCTAGAAAACACAGTGATGATTTCCTGTGCTTCTGTGTTTCAGGGTGGAGGGTTTTACATTATAAAATAGCTAGACTGTGCTTTTTGTAAATCAGAAACACCTCAATAATCAGGGTAAAGGGAATTATCTGAGTAAAGAAAAACTCATACAGGTGTGCAAGAGTCTTCTTGCAGCATCCCTGAAGTGTGATTGGCTGAGAAAATCCGATTGCATCATATAGGGAAGAAAACCTAATCTTTCCTGCTTAGCTGATACAAGGCTCCTATCTTGAGGTGGTGTCATGGTAAAGTTAGGTCTAATGACTTGTTTTGGGTGCAGACACTTTTGTATTCAAATCTGGGAAGAGCATGGCAAGGCAGAAAAATTGCCTTTCAAGAGTCTGTTTGTGTAACCAAAGAAATTCAACTCAGAAGCCAGTCATGTGGTGCATTATGTTAAGGTTTTAACTTCTATTTTTCATGAAATGCTTGTTGGCCCAAGTCCCAGGTGATCCTCGAAGATATCAAGTTTATGTTTTAGATTTCCTTAAGCAGTTGTACTTCCTTTAATTAACTATTTTTGGTCACATGAGGAATGTGGAGCAAAATGCAGCCAGAAGTGAGGTTGGCATGATAGGATCATTTTTGCTTTGGATCTTAGAATTATGTTTCAAAACTTGGAGAAGCATTCTGATTAAGAGCTAGCTTAAGACTAGATACTATTTAGGCATCTAAAGATGCAACCCAGGGCCTACCTCTAGATTCAAAATTACCTGGGTACAATAACTCCTATCAATAGTGTCCAGCACCTAAGCACCTTGAAAATCTGACTAGGCATCTGTATGTATCTATGGCCACTGAGGGGCCAGTCCAAAGAATTTAAGTGCCTAATGCAGGACTTTGGTAGACTTTAGGTGCCCAAGTCCAAAACTGATCCCTGGTGGCTTACCTACATGGAAGATGGTTCTAGTTCTATCAGAATATGTTTACCAGTATGGTTAAACCAATATAAATCCCCTGTCTGGACACTCTTATGCTGGAATAAAAGCAGCATTTTTTAAAGATAAGTTTAGCTGAAAACACTGTCCGTACGACAAATTAAACTAGGAAAAGGTACTTACATTATTTCAATGTATACATGGGCACTTATGGAAAGATAACTTTAGTGCTTTTAATTCACATCCCACTTTATGAGAGTCCAGACTCTCTCAGGAAGGCACATTTATGCTCCTAAACACACAAATTACTTTTGACAATGGATCTTAAGCTTCTAAATCACTTAGAAGCTTGGACGGAGGGAGGGGGGGAATCTCCTAAATCTGTATCCGCCATAAAAAACTAAACTGAGGTAAGTTTGATTTTATAGAGGTTGACTTGTCAGAAAAGTCAAGGGGAGAGGAGCTGGGTGTGAAAGTTGCTGCTGTAGACAAAGAATCAAACAAAAAAAGTACACATCCATAAGTGCAGGCAGTGTAAATCTCACTAGCAAACAGAAGTGAGCGAGATCATTGCTTAAGTAATTCAACAATGTAATATGAATCCTTTGAAGTCATCACATACATTTTTGGTTTTATTTTGAAAGGAAATGTGAGCAAGTGAGTGAGGAAAATGGGACAGTTTATGGATCACACGTAAAATGATAACAAACTTTCAGCCTGCTGCAGATAAACTTTGACTTGTGAAGATGTGTATCCTTTTAGAGGAAACAAAAAGTCAAACACTTGCTTAGTAAATAGCTGGGCTAGGAAGAAAAGCTGCATTTGAAAACAAATGAATTGTCAAAACTTTATACTGGGGTCATATTTATAAATATATTATAAAGCATTAATAAGTGTTTCTGATACATTTTAATAAATTATTACTTGATTGGTGTAGAGTATGTTACTACCCTCTGTGATCCCTTTTACTGGTGTGTTTATAAGCATTGACAGCACATACTACTTGGGTCTATAACCTGCTTATAATGTTTGTGAATCATTTATGGGAACATAAGGCTAGAAGGGATCTTCTGGTTCACTAAGACAAGTCCCTTGTCATTGCAAGTAACCATGCATTAGTCCAAAAGGGTCTGCAACAGCATCTGCTCCAGCCCCTCCTAAGCTCTCTAAGCCACAAAGCGCCCCTCATCCCCTATTGGCCATCTTAGGATCTTCAGTATAACGAAATCCAGAGCCTCAAAGTAACTACAGTGTGCTATAGTAAGAGAGCAGGATAAATCCCATTATAAATGGTTTACAAATCTACCCTTAATGGATGATAAGGCCAGTCAGCCAACTGCTCAGCTACCAGTCAATGTTGTAGTTATCTGCAATGGGGACAACAGAAATGAGAGACAAAATGGAGGAATGTTCTCACTCTAATCCTTTTGGAGGAAGGTGCTGATCTAAGGTAGGAAAACCCAGGATAGGTTTGTCTCAGCTTGGGGTCAGCTACACCTTTGACACCCAGCTCAGGTTTCAGGCCTGCCACTGCCTATGTTACTGGGTAGGAGCAGAACTGGCTGTAATGAAAACGGCACTGGGGGTGACCTTGTATTGTAGTGCCTGCCCCGAATTAGCAGAGCTGTTGCAGGTAGAGGCAGGGGTGCAGGGCACAATCCAGGGTGGGGGGAGGTAAAGCCATCTGCACTGCCTGGCTAGGTACCTTGTGAGCAGGAGGCAGGGGTGGGCTGGGCTGAGCATTGCTCTTTCTACCAGGGAGGGGAGGACGCATGGACGTTTGTGTGTCCTGATCATGGTGCCCTGGGCAGACACCCACATTGCCCACCCCTAGGGCCATCTCTCATTAGGAATGTGTCCTGTCCCCATCAGATGGGATTTTGAGACTACATTTGCACGGGGCCTACAGTCTCAGTGAATAACAAGTCTATTCCATGTGTCCTTGTCACACATTTGCATCAGATTTTGGATGGAGACAGAGTGACCACAGCCGTACACCAGGTTGCCCACTCTGTATCATTCTCAAGCATCCATGAGATGAGGATGAAGGCTCCTTTATACTTGTTTGCATCTGAGAATTTGTCTTGGATCATGTCCTAACATTTCCAGAAGCTCAAAGGTACATGATGCTTGTAGCATTAGTAAAACAGCCTTTTTTGATGATCTTTGTGTCCATAGCTTCTAGTACATATCTATAAATAGTCTCTGAAGTTTCCAACTTCTTGTGCTTGTCACAAATCTGTAAGGGGAGAATACTTGTACATGGGGAAAAGGAGGAGAGCAAGATGTACTCAGGTCCCTCAGTGAGCTAGGCAAAATGCCTTGCTGATGCACCGACATGGACATCAGCGAGACAGTTCAAGCCGTGGCACTTCCCTTGTAGTCATGACATGCTAGATGTACTGTTTAAACTGTGTGCAGGGGCAGAGTATAACATTATTGCAAAGAACATCCTGTGCTAATCTGTGACTGCCCTGCCTATGAAGGCAGGAAGAACAAGCACTATAGCTCAGAGTGGACAGAAAGAGAATCCTTATTAGTGTAACAAACACAAGGGTCTTGGACCAGCTTGATCCCTCTTCAGTCTGAGGACTTTTTCCTTATGTGTACAGTGTCACTTCCTGAGACAATGTGAGGCCAAAGCTAAAAGTGCAGGTTGTATTTTCAAAGGATGTGAAGATTATTTTCACAGCTTAGGTTTCATAAAAGCATCTGTTCCTGTCCAAATTGACTTTAGTAACCCTTTAGGATATGGTATGTACACAAACTGAAGAATTTCTCACTAGTCTTAAGAAGAAAATAAAAGATACTAAAGAGAACAACAACAGAGAAACTTAGCATATCCCTGGCCCTACTTGATTAGGTCAAAAACATGGGAGAAAGGGCCAGATAGAATGTAGGTGGGTCTAAAAAGCTAGACGCTAGACAGAGCTATTTAACATGGATGATATTTCTGGAGGAAGAAATGTGTAGAATCTTTTCCAAGCTACCCCAATAAAAATGCTCTCTGGTGTAGCTGCTAAGCTAGGAATTATACACTAGCAGTGGTATACATTGAGCTCAGGCATATTTATTAGATAGCAAAGCACATTGCAAATCCATTATAAGCATGATGATCCCATATTTGAATAAATTAAACACAAACAACTGCATAGCTCAAAATGCTGCTAGTTTTCTCTTGTTCTAACATTCTCTGTATTTATAGTGGCTACTGCAAGCAATGGCTTAACAACAAGAATTTTCTGTCTCCCTTCCTTCCCCCTGCAAAGGAATATGGAAGGACAGAAGACTCCAGTGTTTTTCCCAAATTATTTTGATGTGAACAGCTCTTTAAAGCTTACAGCCAGTTTAGGCTCATGTGGTCCAGAAGCAGCACTGTAGTAGGAGGCCTGATTAACACACACTTCAGGCACACCTGCAACGTTGCAGTGAAAATGAACATAAACTTATAAAAAGCTCTGGACAGCCATTTGGTTGGGAGAGCATCCATCCAGTGGGTTACATTAATGATTATATCTTTTGAAAATAAAAGTCACTGTAATGTAAATAGAATTGGGGATGGGGAAGAGGCTTCTTTGGGAGTCAGGGCAGGAACTAGAGATATGAGTTATCTGCCTGATCTACCTCAGGCTTCCTGGGTGACCCTGAGATGTTCATTTTGGATACATGCTTAGGAACAGGAGTGGATTCAGAGAGGGTACAGTAGCACAGTTGCACCCTCTTCATAGACTATGCCATGGGATCCACAGTTGGGGACCTTTTCAGTCCCCAGATCTGGTAAGAATCCCCCACCCCTTCCTTTTCCTGCTCAGCAACATGTACCTTCCCCTCCTATTTCCCCCCTTCCTTGCCCACTGCTGCTGCCTCTGTTGTCACCAGCTGCCCCAGGGGGAGCGCCAGAGATGCTCTTGCCCTGCTCCAGCTAGGTTCAGCTGGGGACAGAGATAGCAGCAGCAGCAGCAGGCAGGTTCCTTCTCCCTGATCAATCCCCTCAAAGGTTCCCTGCCAATCTGGGAACGTGCAGGAGAGGGGGAAGCTGCCTGCCATTGCTGCTGCTGTCCCAGGCTAAGCCTGGCTCTGTGTGTAACCTAGCTGGAGGGGACAGAAGTAGTTCTAGAGCTCCCCCCACCACCAGGGCAGTCAGGGACAGCAGCAGGTAGGGATGGTAGGACTGGGAGAGGAGGTGACATGCTGGGAGAGGGTGGAAGAGGGAGGAAGGGAGAGGGTGCTGAGGAGGAGGGTGGGATTCTTACCCAATTCAAGGACTTAAAACAATTCCCTGGCTGCTGCTTATATGGTGTGGTCTGCCTGCTCCAGTCATGGTGGGGGGGAAGGTAGGGGTGGGGGTACAGCCACCCCTTTAGCACCAGTCACTGCTCCTAAACTCCTCTCTATAAAATCCTGGATCTGCCTATGGCTAAGAATACCGTTGTGTAAAAGGAGGTAGAGCCTTATAGTGGGTCACTGGATTCAGTTAACTGCTTGTGTACATACTCTGTGTTCAGTGGAAGCTAATGTGTGATGTTACCTGTCTTTCACTGCCATGGTTTAGTTTCCGCTTACAGCAGGTTAAGAGCAGGCATGCAAGCACCTACCTCAGAGCAGCTGATGCAAACTAAAGCCTAATCTCTCCTTTACTCTGTGAAAACATGTTCAGATGCCCACACGATTAGCCTCTCTGAGTTTCCATTATTTTATCTTAACAAAGGGGATCATGCTTTCCTACCACACAGGGGTGTTCTGAGGATAAACCCATTCAAGATTAGCAGACACTCCGGTAAAAGGGTCCATATAAGTATCCAAGACGCATTAAAAACTGTTCTCCATTGACTTTGCAAAGCCCGCTCTTGATATTGCATCAACACTTTTTGAATGTCAGTAAACAAACACTGGCCTTGAAAGAAGCAGACTGTTATGAAGAGTATGTTTAACCTAATATTACTTCCACACGAGACAGCACTGAGCCATTCTGAGAGCAGCTGGCAAGCTAGAGCACTAAACCTTGTCTGGCATAGGGAAGCATAGATGCATACAAGCAAGGCCAGAAGAGTAATGAGCATTTCTGAATGATACTAGCCCTTGACTGGATTATTGAGAAATCATTGCTGCCAGACACAGAGCTCTTGTTGTTCTTGTGTCTTAATTAATGAGCATCTATATGACCAGAAATACCAGCAAGCTCTACATTATACCGCAGACTTCTGAACAAACACAGCAAAAAGCACGAGGTGCTAAGTGCATTAATAAAGATGCAGTATCGAAACATTAAGTATGGAGCAGTTGCAGATCATAAAATACCTACTGCAGTAAGGGGATTGTTCCTGGAATATATACCAGGCTGCCTGCGTGAGCTAAGGTTTCAGATAACCTCTCTTACCTACTCCTGGTTGTCTGTTATTCTACCAGCTTTTAGATAAGTAGGCTGGAAAAAAACAGAATATTTTCTGCAAGGTAGATTGGAAAGCTTCTCACAGCAAGAAACCTTTGGCTTTGTATCCAGGTGGGAGTGGGATGGACACATTAGGCTTCCAAGTGCCAAGAAAGGTTCTTTAATAGGAACATCACAAATATGGTGGAGGCAAAGTAGATGTTCTAATTTAGTGGGGCTCGGGCATTTTTGGCAGGCTTGCCACAAATTAGCCCTGCACCCTCCTTGAGTGCCACTTATTTTTTCCTACCCAATCTGCTACTCTGCTGTCTGCTTCTTGCCATCTCAGTCACTGCTGTTTGTCCTCTCCCTGATCTGCTGCGTGTCATACACACACAAGCTGCCCATGCCTTTTGCGGCACATGTGCTAGAGGTTGGCCACCCCAACTCTAATTCATATCCCTACCAGTTGTGGCACATGATCACAATTGCACTTTGCGCTACTATCAGCCACTCTTGTAATATGATATTTGCTACTATTGCTCTAGCCTTCTTCCCTTTTTTTTCCATTTGCCATAGCCTAACTACTACCCAAGGGAGCTTGCGGTGCACTAACAGCAAACACTGCCTCCTACCTGGCTGTGCATTAGTTCCAAGGTTCCCTAAAGGGATTTCTATGGGAAGGGTGCTGTACTTTACAGCTCTGTGCATTTCACTGAAGCTTCTAAATACAATTCTTATTTTTTTCATTAAATACTAAATTTTATCTAAAATTTACTAAAAATTAATTCATTAATTTAGTATATGCATCTTTGTTCTCCATAAGGTGCAGAATTTTATACTAATTATTTAATATAATGATTTACATGTAAACCTAACAAGAATCTAATAAGGCCAATTGCCAGGTTCTTAAAAACCTTTTCACAAGGTTTTAAATTCAACTCATGCTTCTGTGGATAACACATTCTTTAAAATCCTTATGGGTTCATCATGTGTTAAGGGATTAAAGGATCTAGACTATAGTCCTTCGTATTTACAAGTGCAGGACTGGACACTTACATGCTCAAAGCACTTTATAAGAGAATTGATCCTCAGAAGAACATAAAATAGCTAATTAGTTCTTGCAGTAACAAATAAGCATGAAATTATTCATCATCATAGTTCCCCCAAGGTGCAAGGAGTCATTTCTGTTTTAAAGATGGGGAAACTGAGATGGTGACTGAATTGTCCCAAGCCACAATGAAAGTTATAGGCATGTACCGGACTAGGTTTCCAGGCTTGCAGTCCCATGCTTGTTCTCCTAGACCACACTGTTTTTCCTAAAGCTGGCTGCCATTGTTCAAAAGACAGTTGCAGTTCTATTGATCCCTGCAGGGGTGACAAGCCTAAATGAAGACCCTTGGGAAATGGGTAGAGAATAAAAAACCTGGCTGCAAAGCTGAGGCTTGGACCATGACTATGTTGGGGACAGACCAGAGCCCTTAGCATTATTAATATCCTTTACCTTGCTCATAATAGGGTATGCATTCATTCTGGGGAATTTCTGGGTATAAACCAGACAGCTGCAGAATGACAAGCTGAGCAAACTGTTTATTTTGAACCTATTCTGAGCTGGGGTTGAACATCTGTATGGTAGTCCTTACTTACAGACTCCCTTGTTTGCAAACAGCCTGTTACACCTTTTCCATGCTGCTCATCCAGCCTCAGGTGCCTGATTTGTGTTTGTTGACTATAGTGTCTTCTGTTGCTGGGTGGTCCTCCTCTGGGCTTTAAGGCAAGGGAAGCTATATGGATGACCCCTCATTTTGACACCTTGTAAATATACCACATCCAAAGTCCATGGGGTCTTGGGAAGTGTCAGTGCTAGGGAGAAGTTTTTCCCCAGTGACAGGACAAAAAGAGAAGGAAAAACTTTTTTCTCCAGTCTAGCACCAGTTGTCAAAACTCAGGAGCTGTCCATGACCCATGTTCAAATTGCACAGTCAAATTCCACAGCTTCCCAGAGCATCTCCAGCTTCCTTTTGCTGATATCAATCTGTAAATCCAAGACCAGATGATCCAGTTAATTTGGAAAGTCTTCGTTAGTAGCTGACTATGGCAGGAACACAAGTCTCTGCAGGTCCCTTGCTATTTGAGCTTGGATCTCTTCTTTCCCTCTCCTTCTAACTCTCAGCTGTTCCTTGACCAGCTTAATCTAATGGCTGGCTCCAGACTGCATGGCAAGGGCTTGTACTAGGCCTGGATAACTATTTTTCTGGAGGCATGTTCTGTAGGACCATCAGAGCTGGACCATTCAAGTTGTCCCCTCTTTCTGGCCGTTGTTCCAGCCAGAGATTCCCCTCCAAAAATAGTAATTTCCTGTATTATTTGATTGGTGACAGCCATGTCTGTCTCTTTTTGGCCTTTATGCATACAAGTAATGGCATGAGTACTCCTTTTACAATCTTGGTTCCACAGAAGTAAGTTTACAATGACTCTGTGGAAAATTGATTCCACTCCTGAGACCTATGCTATACCTTTTGATAGTTTTTACATGATCAGTTAGCCAGAGTCATGCTGTTTTGCGTTGTGCCAGTGAAGAGGAAAACTTTTATGAAGGACTTGGTTTTATTTTTTGTATTTGTTTTTGACAAAATCTTGTTTAGTTACAAAGACCCTACAAAATCCTGTTTCCACAAAGGCAGCAGGAACTGAGTAACAAGAGATGAGGTTTTTCTGTTCAAAGCTCTGAGTCTTTTTTCAATCAGCAGGTAGCCTCAAACCCTTCTCTCATAGCCTTTTTTTTTTTTTTTTCAGGGCCATGTTACCACTGTTTGGCTTTTCTGCCCCTACTTCTTTACTGTTTTCTCTTGTTTCTCTCTCTTTTTTTCCTCCTGTTCTTTCTGGGTCTCTTCCTCAGATACTGAAACCTTCACAAAACAATCAGTGAAACCTCTCTGCCTGCATGTAGTTTGCATGTTTCTTCATTTGAAGCCTGTGTTTGGGTGGAGGTTTTTGTTGCTTCAGCTGTCTGGTTCTTACTCCGTAAGTGAAAAACTGCAACTCATAACATGCAATCTATTAAAAATGCTGCAAATACTGCTAAGGCTAAATTTAAGTCTGTGATGCATCTGGGTCTGGAGCAGCAAAGTCACCCTTCCTGGCTACCACCTGGACCCTACCTCATTGCCTCTTCTGGCCTCTCAGAGGTCCTGTTCTCTCACCTGCTCTACCTTGATGTTATGGTTAGACAGGGAGACTGCCCCTAGAAGGCAAGGGGTGGGGGGAAAGAGGTGGGTGTTTGGCCCTTGTCTGGGCTGAGGACACCTTTGCCCAGCCCACTTCACTCTACCTCTGGGCTGCACCCTCAGTCTTTGCTGTCCAGCACCACGGTCCTTCAGCTAACAGCAGTGCTCCCCTCCTTTGCAGAGTCTAGAATCTGGGGCACCTTTGTCATCCTTTTCAATGGCCGCCTCCACCCCTACAGCCACAAGCCAGTCCTCCAGTTGAAATACAAATGAAAAACATGAGCATTTGCACCTCCCAAAAAAGGCTTCCTACCTGGTGTTAATCCCACACCATGGCAGTGCTATAACACGAACTCAGAATACTTATTTGCTCTCATTTGGGAGGGCAGGGCTTCCTTCCAGCTCCTCTGCAGTCCAGAGTCCATACTCCATAGGCAGCCTGGCTCTGCTTCCTACCCTTTACGGCCATACTCCTTGCTCTGGCTCAAGCTTTGGGCTTATATGCCCCTCTCATGGTCACCTAACTAACTACTTCTACCACAGGCCTGTCCATCACTGGCTGCACCTGGTGTGAGTGGCCATTTTATTCAAGGACCCTCTGCCATTATTAGTCTGTCCCCGGGGCTGGAGCCTGGGCTCCCTCTCTCCTTTAATAATGGGAAAGGGACCCCATTACAAACTCCTAATTGCACTGTCTTGTAACTATTTTAATAGCAGGGCCTGGCAGATATAAATAGTTGCTGCCCATTAGTTCACAGAAAGATTCAGAAATGTTATCTGGAGCTCTGTCCTTTAGTGCATATCCAGCAAACTGCCAGCTGTGTGTATGAGATCTGGAGGTTGCAAAACAATATTACAGGATGCAAAAGAATATTCTAAAGTTGGGCTTCAGCCTGACTTCTTCGGTAAAAGGAAAACTAAAATCATCTAAGGAATGAAAAGAAATATATAAGACAATTAAGAACTAAAAGAGGGGAAAGAATAAAGTCAGAAGGGACTGGAAAAGAGATGCCAGTTTGACATTTGGGGCAGTTTATAGTCAGCTGGCCACAGAATACAAGATAGCACAGGAAAGACTGTTATGGCTATTAGTATATTTAAGAGGGTTTAGCTTCCAGCTTAGCCATAGAAGAAGGCAGGTTGGAAATGTTTTACACCTTTCAAATTAAAGAGGATTTTCAACTAAGCAAACTTCAGTTGGAAAATGCCTGCTTTCCTCAAAAGCTTTTTGATATCTTTCAGAAAACCAAAACGCTGAAAACCCAAATGATTTCAGTTTGGTGAAAAACACTTGTGTTTTAGGAAAAAGTATAAATTTTCCAAAGAAAAATAAAAGCATTTTATAACCAGCTCTACTACAAGCAGCCCTTTGCCATCTCGCTTAACCTACCCTGTGCCTCTGCTGTCTGATCTGTAAAATGGAGTTTCTGCTCTTCTACCCTGTTGTGCTTTTTGTGGTAACCGTCTACATTGCTATCTATGGTAGACAAGAGGTGCCTTCCCTACCTTGTTTGATCCGGAGAAATATTAAGTAGTGCCCTGCAGGGTTGTGGTGAGGACAGACTTTTCTTGCAGAATGACAGACTCGGGCCACCAAAAATCAATTTTGTGACATATTTTGTAATGCAAACAAAGAGAAGTATTTCCACCTGCTTTTATTTCCTCACCCAAATCTAATGAGGCTAGCATGCCCCTTTCATCCTATCTGAACACCCAGAAGTTACCTAGCAACAAGCCAGTAAGAAGGTTATTAACTAAGGAGCGAGGAGAGAGACCCAGGTGTATAGGAAGCGAAAGCCATCCATTCCTAGGGCATAGCTGGTGGGAGTCCTTGAAGTTTCCCAAGGAAGGTTTTACTCAGGACCATCTGCCCCTGTTCAAGCCTCTGCAGCTTTAGAGGGGACATCCCTTCTTTGGCTTCCCCAGTTGGGGACGGGGAAGAACTTGGGATGCTTCCTGGCCTCTCCTAAGGAAGATGGTGTGGGTAGAAAAGTAAGGGGTATTGTTGGTACAGCTTGACAAAGCTGCAAAGCATACAGGAATGGGGATCAACAAGCAGTCAAGTACTTTCTAAACCCACCTGAGATAAGAAGGGGATGGATGGGATGGGATGGATATATGGAGGGAAAGTGAGGTGTCTGATATTCCTGAAGCCAGCAATGTTGGTACAGCTGCCATGCAGTTAGGGGAAAGGAATGTGGGATTTCAGTACTGAAAACCCAATTTTTCAATAAATGAAATTTTTTTTCAGCTTTGATTTTAAAAAAATTAATGAATTTTTAATTCATTAAAAATCTTTAAAAATGAATAATGCAGCTTTGCAATGTGGAAAAGGCTAACATTTTTCATAAAAAGTAATTGTTTTTCAATCTGCTCTCATCTTTCAATGAAACTGTAAATATACAGGGGAGAGATTAAGAAAAGTTTTGTCTGCCAAGAGGGTTTGAAATGTAATAAAATAAAATTCCGTAGAGTAAAACTAGAATGACAAGATATTCCTGAAATACTAACTGGAAAAGATAAGAGTTGGATGGAACTGCCAGAGCTTAATCATAAATAGGAAAACAGCTCTAGAAATATAGAAGGAAGTTCAGGTTCGATATTAGGAAAAAATGTTTTCACTAGGAGGGTGGTAAAGCACTGGAACAGGTTACCCAGAGATGTGGTGTAGTCTCCATTCTTGGACGTTGTTAAAGCCCAGCTCAGCAAAGCCCCAGCTGAAATGATCTTGTTTGGGATGGTGCTGCTTTGAGCGGGGGGTTGGACTAGATGTGACCTCTTGAAGTCCCTTCCAACCCTCATTTTCTATGATTCTGTGAAGTGAACATCGATTATTCCAGCCTCCTGCCACAATGGTCACAGTAACCATGTCAAACAGAACGTTAACATGATAATTATGAATGCCTTTTGGATGTCAGACATACTGGGCACATCTACATGTTCATTAATGCACCATAATTATGGAGCATTAAGCTGCATTTAATGCGCAGTAGAATTAGTACATTGTGCATTAAGCGTCTTGTGTAGACGTGTCCACTAATACCATAGAGAAGTGCAGGGATCTGTTAATGAAAACTCTTGCCTGGTTGAGTTGAACTCTTATTTCAACTCTTTGTTGAAATAAACCCATCATGTGCAGTTCATGCTACTTGGAGTGGAGAAGATTCTGTTTTATTACACTGTCTCTGGTTCTAACTGCAGTGGCTCCCAGACCAGTAGCAGGGAGAAAAGTACATTACACCTATACAGATATAGTTGTTTACTATAGCATTTGAATGGGAATGTTTCATAACAGTATTTATAGTGAATAGTGTCAGAATAAGTCTGCATTAGAAATTATTGCCAGTATAGTAGTGTTGGTTAGGAAAGCGACTTTGCTAATACAGCTTACTTGGTTTAGGAGCATTATGTGTATTATGTCCTTGAGTTCAGAGGGTTTGGTTGTATGGCCTTAACTTTTTAATATAAGCTAGGGCTGATACAGAAACTGACCATAAGCCATTGGCAACTAGTTTTCAAAAGCCTTTGTGTACATCACTACCCCTTAATGCAAAAATTATCGTTGCGACTACAAAGCTTAATCTGCAAAATGTGCTTGGTGAGACATTAAATTATGGTAGATGCACTGTCAAGAATAATTTTACCAGACACTGAGAATACGTTGGAACACAATATAAAATACAGAGGCATAAATGATCAGGCTTATTAAAGTCAGTGGGGCTATGACACTATACAAGCTGATAACATTATAGGTGTTAATGTAATGAATTTGTGAGGCTGACAAGATGCGAGCATTCAAAAGGATACAACTTTAGTGATACTCCAGAGCAGATTCTCCTCCCTTATTCATAATATCTGGTCTGTTTGTGATGGTTTAATGACTGTTGGTGACATAATTAGAAAAGATGAAAATGAGTGATTCCAGGTAGTAATAGGAAAGAAATACTATTCCACATTCATGAAGGGTACCTGGTTCTGGAATCAGTCAAAAAGAGGAATCAGCTACATCATTTGCTGGTGAGAATGAAAGGGTCAGATTTATCCCTAAAAAAAAAAAAATCCCATGGTCAGAAAGGTATTTTGGTTTAAGTTAGTGTAGTCATGAATTCAATGTTAAATTCAGTTAATTGATTACTGATGTGAATTTGAAATGTACAGTGTATCAAATGTATAGGTCAGAGTAACCTGAAGAACCAGGATGTTTTCAGAATGGCCTTTACAAACTGTAACAACCAATATAAGATATTGAAAGCAAAGGCTACTGGTAACAGTAGCCCTACTTTCACGTGACTTGAATTATCTCTAAGCAGTCTTAATACTAATAGGGACAGTGATTTACTACATCAAAGCCACCTTCTCATGAAGGAATTTCTGATCAAGGGGTTTTAGTTGTACAATGCTGTTGTTCAAAATTCAAAGCTTCTGTACAGTGTTGGGATTCTGGACAATAATAGATTAATTCCAAAGGAAAATGTACTGTTCTGATTGAGTTGTACCCAAAATACAGTAAAAGCTCTGTTATCCAACACCCATGGGGAGTGGGAGGTGCCGGATAACCAAATATGCTGGTTACCTGGGAGGCATCTTGGCCTGGTCAGGCTGCCACCCCTCTTGCTGTGTCCGGTGCGCTAGGCTTTCACTCCCTGGCGTCAGTGTGCTGGGGGCCAGAGAGGGGATCTCCACGCAGGCTTCTCTGCCCCAGGCCATGGCAAAGTGGGACTCGGTGAAACCAGAAGTGGGACTTCTGGTTTCGCTTCTGCCACGTTGACTGGCATGCTGGTTCATAGAGCTTGCCAGTTAATAAAGTGCCGGATAACATGGCTTTTACTCTCTGTGTGTGTGTGTGTGTGTGTGTGTGTGTGTGTGTGTGTGTGTGTGTGTGTGTGTGTGTGTGTGTGTGTGTAAAATTAAATTTATACAGCAGGAGAAGTTAAGGGTCCTCTTTGAAACCTTCACCCTACAATGTCCTTGCTCCTGGCTACTTAGCTGTGCAACCCAAATGTTGTTTGTGGCATTCCACTGTCCTGGCAAATTTGATTGTGTATATTCCTCAGGGGACAGATTGGCTTTCTGAGAGTGAACTCTACTCCTTTTCTCTTGCAAAGGCTCAG
Organism: Caiman crocodilus; assembly: GCA_030014935.1. Lineage (NCBI taxonomy): Eukaryota > Metazoa > Chordata > Crocodylia > Alligatoridae > Caiman > Caiman crocodilus. Next base: position 54,625,668 of record JAGPOW010001543.1, read on the forward strand.
TGATTGGTTCTTCCTGGGCAGAGGAGTAAGAACAGTGACATTCACCTTTCCCATTCCAGGTCAGTGAGTAAAACTGCTGGGCATCCACTGATCTATGATTAGTAAAAAAGCAGCCCATTTACCCCAGCTGCACAGAATCTTTATTCCACTATATTCCTATAGACAGTGGTTTCCCTTGGTTAATTCTTAGCCCACCCTAATCCTGACTTTCCATGCCAGGCCATGCACAGGGGGGTATAGGGAACAGGGGATCCACTCTAAGCATCTGACATATCCTCTATCCAGCAGCGAATGTGTTGCATCTCTGCTCCCCAGGTGATTTTAATCTAAACCATTCAACATGGTTTTGGGTGTCACTGAAGAATGCAAGCAGATGTCATCTTCAGAACAGCACACACAGACACAAAAATCTTCTTGCTAGCTGCTTCTGGCCTTCTGTAGTATGTTATCTTGCTTAATATAATAGGTCTGCAGGCCATCACTATGCAGGAATTCACTGTCAAGCAGCTGTCAAGCTTAACTGGGCTACCCTGTAAAAAATCCTGCACACAAGTAAATCCAAAAGAGTGGGGACCATAAAGGGGCCAGCATGTCGCACATTATTTTATTTATAGGCATCACTATGGTGCTCATCACCAAAGCAACTATGAAGGTCAACACTGACATCTGTAAAGAAATGCCACATATGGTTAAAAAAAGTGCATATGAAATAAACACAAATTCTAAAACTCCAACAAAGCTTTCAAAACAACAGTACAGCACACTTCAAAAAGGAAAAAATACCAGAAGAGTGACAGAGAGTGATAAGTAATCTGTTGGTCTCTCCATGGGATGCAGCTGGTGTGATAGGAGGATAGGGTTAGGAGTGACGTCTGGGATGAGCATGAATGTCATATCATCCCTATCAAGCTCCATCTGGAAATTAGTATATTTTCTTTCACCCCTTACTTGTGTTGGAAAGATGTTCCAGAATATCACTGTTGTGAGGTTAGAAACTTTCTTCTAGTTTCCAGCCTGATTTTATTCATGGCCAGTTTGTACCTACTTGTTCTTTATGCTCTTAGCTTAAACAGCTCTTCTTTTTTTTCTAGTGTTTACCCCTTCTTCATCCCCTCTCTCCCTGAGGTATTTCTAGGTAGTCTTATTCCCTCACAGCTTTCATTTTGGTCAGCTAATTCGTCTCCCTTTACATAATAAGTTCTCCATTCCTTTTATCATCCTAGAAGCCTTTCTTTTCTTCCATTCCAGTCTGAGTTCAACTTCCTTGAAGATGGGTGTATTCCAGCTGATGACTTACTAATGCCTTTTATAATGGCATTAATATTTTTCATCTCTACTGGAAATATGTCATCTGCTGGTATTTGTCTGAGTATCGCATTTGCCTTTTTACAGCCACATCACACTGGTGCCTTCTAATCAAATTGTACTTGGTAAATACATCCTAGTCTCTCACTTCCTCTGTCATTTCCAGCTGGAGAGCTCGACTTACGGCAGAAATTCTTGTTGCTTTTCTCTAAAGTCATGCCTTTGCACTATTACATTTCATCTTCTCCTGCCTTTGTCCTTGTGCATCCAGCACTGCCCAACTTGAAAACTAGAACAAACGCATCATTTAATGTTGGGATCATAGTTAAATTATCTTTTAGCTGTATCACATGCTCAATGCATGGCAGCCCCTCTTCTTCCCTTGCGTTTTGTATGCGTACCTGAAGAACTTTTGACTATTTTGTTTTTAACGTCCTCTGCAACATCTAATCCAGATTGATTTATAGTAACATCCATTGTATCCCAACACTTCCTGACTTCCAGAATGCAGCTTTCTTTCATAATCTATCAGGCTGTGTGCTTACTCTCATTGTTTTGAATGTTCATTCAGTTTGGCTTGAGCCTTTCCCAGTAAAGTATTTCCTCCTGGCTTGAGATGCAGGTTCTACACTGGCTTTCAGCTTTGTGATTGAAAGAAATTCTCAGCCTCCTCCATATTTGAATCTAGGAGTTCAGCAGTACATTAGACTTTGTTAACTAGTTCCCTTACTTTATCCATGGGTTTCCTTTTGAAGCTGACGATCTGAAATACAGACCTATTTTTGTTTCTACTTCTGCTTATTTTAAATGGAATCACCTTGGAAGCATGTGATCTAAAGGCCTTTTTCAACATCCAGATATTTTATAGTGGCCGCACTGTTCACCAAAATCAACCAACAGCATCGCTTCTTGTTGGTTCCATGATTATTTGGTGGTGACTTTTTGAAGGCCCCCATGATTAGTAACATTTATTCTTCCCTCTATACCTGGGAAAGAAAAAAAAAACAGTCTCCCACAATGATGTAATTCCTAGTAGTATTAATTTTATCTTTTGCAGCCTGGCATAGTTACTCTTGATCCATTCCAGTGGGACTCTAGCAGTGTCCTTTTCCTGATATGAAGCCCAATCAGTAAACTTTTCTCAGGATCTTTTTCAACTTCATGTCCACCTTTTGCCCCCTTGTTCCTGCAAGGTTATATTCCCTTTTGTTTTCTGATAACTAGCCTTCCAGTTCTGTTTGCAAGGTGTACAATTAACAGTAAGAATCCTGAATGTTTCTAATGAAGATGAAATAATTCATCTGTACCCACAGGAACATTTCCCTAAGTTCCTTACATATGTGGCCCTCTGAACTGTTGAGTGCCACCGTGTTTTATGCCATATCTATTTTTATGGCTTCCTGCAGGTGGCACTTCCCCATGAGCCCCTAACTAACACTATCAGCCAAGCAGGGTGTATACCACTGTAGCTGCAGTGGTACCCACAGAAAGAACATTTTGGGCAGCGTTGACATGCCTAATGATTAAATGCTAGCTGCAGAGCCAAGACAATTCAGGGAGGCTGGTGAAAAGGTCAGAAGTTAAGATCTTTCCATAGGGCTTTTAACATCAGCTGCTCCTCAGAACCTAAAACTCCCATAGTAGTCCTAAAAACAGGTATACATCATAGCTAAAATAGAGGGGAAGAGGCAGTGAAACTGCACACAGGCTAACACTTATTCATGAATAAATCTGTCTGCGAGGATGAATATTGGTGTGGTCTCCATATGTTGGCCCAGACAATGGCTTTCACATAATGCTTGCCCATGGGAATAAAGAATTGTATACTTGAGCTCTGCATGTGCAAAGCTGCAAGTTTTGAGGACAGGTCCAGATGCTGTGATACAATTTTCTTAGTAATAAACACCTTCATCTTAGAGAACAAAGCCATGGCAGAAGGAAGTAATTGAATCCATGGATATGAAATTTGAAAGAGGCATGATGTTATCAGAGCGAGAACTACTCTGCTGCGTGGAGCTCAATTCACTGTGTAGAGCTGGCTGTGTGAGAGCGAGTTCTTGTCTTGTCAGAAGAGAGACTTGGGCAGTGCATTGGGAGATAAAAGCTTTTATTAAAATTACCATTTCTGAGTTGTCTGTCAGTGGCAGCCATTTTGTAGTTCCATATTTCTATTGTTGCAAGCGCCGTAAGGCACTGCAGCATCATAGTAAGTGCTTAATTTACCATTTCTTAGTAATAGTAAAGTGTCTTTGCCAAAGGCGTTTGGTTAAGGAGATGAAGTAAACAAACAGGGAATTTTCTTTGAGGAAGGACAAGTCAGCCATTGTCCTGTAGCCTATACAATTGTTCCACTAATATTGCCATCCCCGTCACTTATCGTTAACTCTTGTTATGCTTACACAGAAATTAATCCATGTGTGAAATTGAGTATATTTTCCCCTCAGTAACTTGTTGCATTACTTTTTCTTACCTCTGGCAAACTCCGGTTTTAAAAACTTTTCTCTGAAAGCAAATGAAGTCGTTCTCTTTTTGTTCCAGGAGTTGTGCACTTACTAAGCTTTCTGCAGTGGAAAAATGATTGGGAGGTTATTCAGTTTTCTAGCTAGATCATAATTCTGTGTATATGTATGCATATATGCCTTAGGCTTTATCGAATCATATCATACAGTAATATAAGTTAGGTTGGAAATGAATCTTAGTAGTAGTTCAGCAAGAAGTTATTTTACATAAAACCTAATTTAAAAAACCCTGGATGACAGTAGATCTACTTTGCTTCTCCAGAAGTCAGCTGAACCATGTTCCTTATTTAATATTTTCTGCTATTTTGTTGAGCATAGTTTAAATGTCTCGAGTACTGGGATTCTATCACCTCTGCTGTCGTTCTGCTTGCTGTAGGTGAAGTATCTTGAAAGCTGTTGTTCTCAGCCTTTTTAGATTCAAGGCACTTCTTAATGGACTGCAGGCACCCCTCAGAAAATCCCAGTTCTTAGTTTTCACTCATTTTTTGACTACAGAAAAACAACAGAGTAATGCTTCTGTTGCAAAGAGCCCAGAAAGCCCACAGCTGGGCAGAATGTTTTTAATGCTGGATTCCTACTTGGAACTGGGCTCATCCACAGGATCGTGCACATGCCTTTCCCTGGGGACACACAGCAGTGGCACATAGTTGTACTGCTGCTACTTGTCCCTGGCAAATGCCCCTGCACACGTGCTCTGGCATTTGGCAGATTGCCACAGGTGGGGTAGAGGAGGCTGGCCCCAGCAGCCTTACCTGTGATCCTGGGGGCACCTGGGGCTGCAGTAGTGGTGATCCAGATATGTGGAGCCTGCCCAGCAGCCAAAGTGTGGCTCTGGCTAACCAGGCTCCAGTTTCAGGCAGCGCACACTGCAGCCACATGCACCAACTTGCTTTTTTTTCCTGGGGTTTTTTTTGGGGGGTGGTTTAGATAGATCCTGATATCTAATTTTGCCTCAGCGTGCAAAACCCTTTCACATGTGCCACATGGCGTGCCTTAAAAGCCTTTGAGGTGCTACAAAACACGTGTGCACATCCATCTGGACATGCCTTCTGGGTTTATCTTATGATTCATGTTTGCATACCTAATAGTGCCAACATTGTGTGACTCCTCACAGCACCTCTGAAAGGTTGTCAAAGCACCCCAGGATGCTGCACTATCCTGTCTGACAATTACTGCTGATAACAAGGGGGGATAAGGGGAGAGTTAGTTTTTAGGCAGTAGAAGGGCGTCACGTGGGCTCCTCTAAGTCAAGAAACTGATATGTGTTTTTCTGTGTAGCACTATTAATTGCAGCTTAGTCCAGAAAAATAACTACTATTGATGAATCACATATTCAATAGATATTGCTTATTCTGCTTGTAAATTAATTGCTAAACAGATTTTCTCAGCTTCATTTGATAGTCAACATCTCTAATTTCTGTAAATTAATTCTTGGGTTTTTTGATCATCTGTGAGTTCAATACTGCAAATATAGTCAAACTATGCACAGTTTTGATTGGACACAGAGGTCACATGGCATGTTTCTATTTCCTGGACTGGATGAGAGTAATCAAGATTCCAGTGCAAATACTCGTGCATATGAATTTAGAATTTGCTTGCCGAGTAATCGGCAATATTCATTTCAAATGTATGTCTTGACTAATGTTCCTTCCAGTAAACTCATTGGGCCAGACTCTTCCCTTGCTTATACCAGTTTTAGACTGGTATCACTCCACTGACTTCAGTAGAATTACTCTTCATTTACAAGATGATAGGTGAGAAGAATCTGACCAGTTTACTGGAATATTCATAGGAAAAAGAACATAGCAAATGAGAATTCATTAAAACATCTGAATGGATATTAGTTCATACTAATGTGTGTGCATCAGGATACAAATATATTAGTGTAAGCAGAACAAAATGAGAGGGACTGACAAGTAGGTGTATTTCCAGAATGGAGTGTAAATGTCAGTAGTGTGAATGCAAGGTTGAAGTTTCATAGCTGGACAAACAATAGTTTGGAAATGGCAAAGTGCACCTTGATTTTGATTTCAACTACAGCAAGGCAGTCTGGATCAGCACAATGTCATGGGTAAACTCAGTGAGACAGATGCAAAGTCATGTACGTTGGAAGGAGTAGGTAGGACAGCTTCTCTGCAATGCTGGATTCTAAGCCAACTGAAAGCACTCAGGAAATAGATCTGGGCATCTCTGTGGCCAGCTCAAGGAAACATCTGCTTAGCATACAGCATTGCTCCCAGCAGAAAACAAAAATGCATATAAAGAAAGGCAAAGATCATAATACTTCAGTGACGATGCCATTGTGTAAATGGATTGTATAGACTTGCCTCAAATGCTGAGTTCAGAAAGGGCTCAGTGAAAGGTAATAAAAAATGACCAACATTTGTAGATGAGAGACGGACAGAATGGGACCATTTAATTTAGAGAGGAGAGACTTTCTGATGCATTAAATAATGAATAGTGTCAAGGTGATAAAGCTGATACTCCTACTGCCATATTCTTCCACACGTTACAAGGGGGATGTTCAGTGGAATTGAAAAGCAAGTAATGTAAAATTGATATAAAAGGAGATGCTTTTAAATGCAGCACATAATTAGCCTATGGAACTCTCTGCCACAGGGGATTCGAGCCAGTAGTTTAATGAGATTCACAGAACGGGATTAGACATTTATTTAGAAAAGGGCTCAAGTTTGAAACGTATCCAATTACTTTAGAAGCCAAAGCTCCCCAGACTTTCAATGGAATATAGGCTTTGGAATCACAGGGAGGTGTTTTTGAAAATTGTTACCCTTTATGAATGCTTGCATTTACAGTGAACAAGGTAAAAGTTTAAGAAATATAAGACCTCTCATGGGTCAAAAGCCATCCACTCACCAGCATGGATAACTTAAAAATATTTCCTCAGAACAGATCATTGCACATGCATATTTACTCAGATCTAAGAAGAGGTTTTTTTCCTTCCAGTTAACATAGGGAAAAAGGGGCGGGCTGTACATGGAAGACTGCTGCATGGAGCCTGAAGGAAGCACGGGAGACCATGAAGTGGCAGTGGAGCTGCCGCATCTCCAGGTCCATCTCTAACCCAAACCCAGTTCTGGGGTTGGGGCTGGGGTTGCCACTGCCACTGCAACCTGGCTGGGGCTTGAGCCACTGGATACTTCATGCCCGGGGCTAGGAGGGTGGAATGGGGAAGCAAGTGGCACAAGGGAAGGGGCAGGGATCAGGCTGCCTGAAACCCTTCCCATTTATTTCTTTGCTGCTTGTCCCTGACTCTGCTTCTCCTGCCACAGTGGTGGGTGGAGGGACAAATTTAAGATGACCCTCCAGCAATTAGATTCTATACATGGAAAATTATAACAAATGTATTATTGTCTTTGTATATAATCTAATTATTGGGGGCATTTTCTTAAGTTTGAAGTAGTCTTGTATATGGGTAAATACAATATCATTACTATGCTTTAACCACAAGTCCAGTCTTCCTCTCTGATATCATAATTGCTGTTTGTGAGCTAAGCATGAGGTGCACGGTGCCTTGGTGAAACAATGCCATCCAAATATAGTACAGAACTGGTTTAGACAGCTTGAGTGCTTCTGTTCTAATACACACTGAAAGCTGCTTAAGAAACTGGGGAAAAACAAGAGATACCATGGGGGATTTTAAATGTGCAGAGGATGCCAAAACTGACACCCTCTCCCCATGCTTCAGAAAGTGTACAGGAAGTTTTTGAGATCTGCTGTGCCCTGGGCTGAAATGAAAGCTTCTGCAGATGTGTAGCTGGGCTAGGAAGCAGATGCATATAAATACAGCAGTGTGGCAAGTGGGTTAATGCAGGAAACTGAGCACAGCGAGGGCAGATACCTGTAAATCACACAAGAAGTCTTGGAGCTACTTCCCTCTGCTGCAGTCTTTGTTGCAGCATCCCCAGATAGATGATTCTGCAGCTTAATATCTCTCACTGTCAAAAAAGTTGGTAAGGATATTTAGCTTTGCTCTTCCTTTCTTTAATTCTAGCTAGACCTCCCTGGCAGTCCCTCAAACAAATATTCTCCTCTGGTGTTTAAAACCTGCATATATTAATAACTTGTTTTGGCTAAAGAGTTATCCAAAGAAGAGTGAAATATTCCAGGTAGAGGTTCAACACACTGTGGAGAGGATCTGTATTACAATAACCAGGGATGGATCAGGGGCAGGGAAGGCAGTGGCATGGATGCATCTCCCATTCAGTCAACCATGCCACAGGAGAACTTCCCACAGCAAATAATAATTCCCTTCTTCTTTCCCCTCCATGCTCAGTGGGATTGAAAACAAAATGTTGTTTAGTTGAATTTTTCATGAAACTTATTAAAATAAAAAATGTTATTTTCAATTTTTAGTGTTATTATGTTTTCAATATTGTCCCCTTTCTCTTCATTTTTTGCTTCCCTTATCTGCATTTTCCTCCTTTTGTTCTATTTTGCCACTGGAAAGGACGTGAGGTGCAAAAAATTGAAATCAAACTAAGCATACTTCATTTAACTGACCCAAAAACCCTAAAAAAAATTCATGAAAATGCCCATACTTGGAAAAATGCCATTTCTTCACAACAAAAAGAGAGAGAGAGAGAAAATGCATTATAAATTAAATGTTTCAACTGACCCTTTTTAACATGCAATAAAATTGGATAGCTATTGCTAAGGACTAGATTGCGAACCTCTTATACTAATGAACACCTATTCACACTCACAGTGACTACTTATGTGATTAACTGCTCATCACTTTGAGTAAGGGATTCACAGTCCTGCCCTAAAATTACCAGCCATGCTATCTATGGCTTGAATATGTGACTCAGATGATGTTTTTCTTCGTTTCACAATTTCCATACAAGCAAACATCTGAGATCTCTGGGATAATGAAGCCACAAAACATCTGGCAGGCAAGGTTCTTTGAGTAGATGTGATATCTTTTATTAGACCAACTGAGTAGTTGGAAAGAAGTTCCAATCACCTTTTGGGTGCAATCACCTTTCTTTAGGCACAGGGACTCTCTAATGTCCTGAAACTCCAAGGAATGAGATCAGCAGAGACTCCCTGCACCTGAAAGAGGGTGATTGCACCTGGAAGCTTGCTAAAAACTTCTTTCCAACTACTCGGTTGGTCTAATAAAAGATACCACATCTACTCAAAGAACCTTACCTGCCTATGTCCTTAGACCAACCCGGTTACAACCAAAAACCCAGCAACACAAGATCTGTGAACAATAAGCAGGAAAAGTTGCTGATCAGCAGCCTAAGCCCCGCAGCAGATGTTCAGTTAAAGGTGCAATGTGATCTGATTCGTGATCCCAACAGTCGTGCCTTCTACCATGCTACATGTGCATGGCAGGAGGCGTGGTTGTGGGACCATGGGTCAGATCCCAATCACACCCTATTGCTGATGCAAGGGGAGCATGGTATTACGATTCTGGACTCCCCTTGCACTGGCAAGTAGCAAGTCCGCTGCCCTGTCCACCCGGCTTAGAGTACGAGTCATCTGATAGGTGCCCACAGCCCTTCAGGAATGCATTGGAGTGAGAGGCTCTGATTTGCTCCGAAGCCTGGGGGTGCCAAACTGCTGAGTGGCAGTCCCAGCCTCAGGAGGTCATGAGCTGAGGCCTCTATTAGCTCCCAAGGCTGGCAGCACAGATCAGCTGATCTGCCTGGCCACATGTTTAAATTTTGACTCAATGAAAATCAGCCACAAGGTTACTACACATATTTTGTGTAATAAATTGGTGGCTTATCCCCTGCTTTAGCACACCATTAATTGAATGTGTGTGTGGTTGGGTAAATACTTAAGACGTGATTAACTAGTTAGTCACATCTTAAATGTAGTGTTTTCCAGGGGGCTAATTATCCTGGTTTTCTGAACAGAGAATAGGATGATGCTAATATGGAACAGTAACATGCCCAAGGGAAAAAACACCTTTGGATCACAGGGGTGTCCATCTCATTAAGCCATGAGTAAGTGAACAATTGTAGGTAGTATAAAGCGAACGTGGGAACAAAGAACTCACTACTGCTACTTCCTTGTTTGGTTTCCTTCTATCTAGCATGTTGAACCAATCCATTAAACCACTATATATACAGTACCTACCTCTAGACCATATTACCACTGGTCCTAGACATTTGCTATCCCACTCCTAACAGCCAATACCTAATGTATCTGAGCAAGGAAATTAAACAACATAATGCACCTCAGCAAAATTACAGTCCCACATCTAAAAGTGAAAGGAGTCTTGTCAATCCTGGCAGTTGCCAACTAATTCCCTGAAGCATTTAGACATGTTTTCTTTAACAAAGCAGCTGCTCCTCAGGATGGGATGTTCAGTATATACCTAGATGAAGCAGCCACAGCCACTGTTAGTGCTACCACTGAGAATTATAAATTGGACAGGGGAATTAATTCTAGTTGGCTGATATCTGGACCCTTGGTTTAATGCTTTGGTGTAAACCCTGTAAGTCAGAGGTTCTCAACCACTGGACTGTGCCTTGGTAGCAGGCCACAAAGGGTTGGCTGCCAGGTCATGATGCAAGCTTTAACCATTGCTATGCTCAGGCCATGCCTGCACCATGCTGATTGGCTGAGCGAGAATGTCCCCGCTTGGCCAATGACTGTGATTTTAGTTTTTGAAATTGGACCACGGTAACTGTGGCTAGTCACTTCCATATCAAACGCAACAGCTAAGGAGATGATCAAGCACACTTCAATGGATTGCTTTTTTGGAAAGAGTGCTTCTGTGAAAAGCACTCTGTTTTGCACCATGCCTCTGCCTAGAGTTTGTTTTGTGTCATACACTGCTTCCGATCCTTGCAATCCCCCCCCCCATTAAATTTAAATAAGTAAATTAGATTTTTTTATACTCGATCTGCCAAAATTTTTTGAGTGAGTTTGCTGATCCATAGTCTTAAAAAGGTTGGGAACCACTGCCATGAGTGGCTGTTTTTTTAACTTGCCGCAGTTTACAGTTTAAATGCAAGATGCAAGGTTTTCCTAGCCCACATAATATTTGCCTTTTGAAAACTTCTAGGTAATTTTTAAAATAAATGTAAAAAAAATCAAAGTTATTTGCTCCCTTCCAGTGATCACTAAATAGTTCTTTGGGAATTCAATATCAATCTCAAGCTTTCTCACTATTTTGACCTGAGAGTCAGATGCTATGTACTAGAAAAGCAGTACAGTCTGATACTGGCTGATGGTCAGGATGATGGTGGTGGTGGTGATAAATAATGATGCACCAAAAAGATGCAGATACTACAGGAATTTCATAGGCACCAGGGTAACTACAGTTAGGGTGGGCTACAGAAAGGAAGAGACCTGTGCTACAGAAATGTATTTAATGTGGATGTCAATAGAAGGTGATGCCCATCTTGCTTCAGTGTATGCAAGCCTTTTGGAGGAGGAAGTAAGAGTTTGCAGATTCCAGCTGTGGTCTGAGCTGTTGTGCTGCTTATCAAACTGAATATGGGCATACATGTGCTAGATGCATGTCCTAGAGCTGTCATCCTTTGGCATCTGGAGGATTCTCTGTCCCCAAGCACTTCGTGATGGAATGGCAGGTGCTCCGCTACTCGAAGTTGAGTCAGTTAGATGGGCTATGGTTCAGAAAAATGGAGTCTAGCTATCATGATCTTGGGCTGAAACTGGGGAAATATGTGCAGTAGACACATTTGGCAGTGGTATTTTAACCAGGACCAGGAATAACCCCTTCTCCTGTGGTTTAACCAGGGCTAGAGAGGAGAATGCGCCAAGAAATCTAATGTGAAGGATGCTTCTGCAGTGGCTTTCAAGAGGGTAGCATTAATAAAATTTAACAGAGCTTCCTCATTTGTGCAAAAGATTCTAGGGTAGGGTGGGCAAAATCTGGTCTGCGGGCGGGATCTAGCCTGCCACGGGATTATATATGGCCTGCAACAAGTGCTTTGGCCCTGCCCTGCCCAGCTCAGGTGCAGGTGGAAGCTGGGCCATGGTGCATGTAGCTGGTCCTGCTACCCCTGGCTGTGCAGCACAACAGGTTGGAGTAGTGCAGCAGCTGGACTCCACTTCCTGACAGCCCCTGCAGTGGCAGCTCCTTCAGACTGTCACTGCTAGTGTCTTTGCCATTGCTGGACCTGGCCTGCTGCACGGGCACCCAGCCCTTCTACCCTGCAACCACCACCAGGGGCACCAGACAGAGTGGGTGGGTGGACAGGCAGGGTCTCCATGGAGGTTGGCCTGGGACACCCGCAGGAAGGGTGCGGTCAGCAGAGTGCATGGGATGGGGATGCAAGAGGGCAAGGAGTAGTGTCCCAGCGTGGGACAGATGGGTAAGGGCTGGGGCTGGGGCCAGGATTGTGGGGTGGAGACAGCATGGGACTGGGGCTGAGGACAGAGTCCACAGGGATGTGCGGGGAGTGAATCATGTCTCTGTCCTGGGCCCCATTCCTCTGCTGCTGCTGCTGCCTCCCAATCCCAGCCCTGCCTGCCTGTACTGCTCCTGGATATTGCTCCCCACCTGCCCACAGCCCCATCTCGTCTGCGCAGTCGAGTGTGCCCTGCCTGTGATGATCCTGATTGGTCTCCATGGAGACCCCACCTGCTCCACCTGGTGGTGAGTGTGGGGCAGACAAGCCCAAACCAGATAGGATCAATTGCCCCGAAACCCAAACCACGTCAGCCCAGGTCAGCACCACCTCCCATACCCCGCCCGCAACAGCTCACCAAAATTCTTCAAGTGGCCCCCTAGCCAAAATAATTGCCCACCTCTGTTCTAGGATGAACTGGTTTAGCTACAGCAGCCTTCCAATTCACCAGCGAGGTTAAAGCTTTATTTCCTATTTAGGTTTGGACATGGGCATTTATTCATGGAATCAGCTACTTTTGTCAGTACTCGGCAGATCTCCTTTGCCCTGGCCTTATGTATGGAGCAGGTACGGAGTGAAAAGCAGCCCAGGAAAGGAGAAGAGAGGATCTGGGAATGGAGGAGAATCTCTTTTACCATAAAATTGTGTATCTACAAAGTTTTAAACCTTTAAAGGCATCGTCCTAAAAATCATCTAATTCTTTAAAGACCCCAGAGTTTCCCATATGGATACAATTCATGCCTTATCTCCATCTATTCTCCTCCAAAATTCATTGGTCCCGGAAGAGTATCATATATAGCTTTCACCCCTACTTCCGTCTTATTCTTGATGAAGCCTGCAGGGAAGAGGACCACATTCTTATCAGATTTCAAAGTAAATTGATGAAGTCCTGGGCCCTGATTAACTGCTGCATATAGCATTGGATAGACTCTTTCCCAAGCTCACTCCATGTGAACTGGAGTCGTTCAATCTAAATAGCGACTTGCAGTTTTATGAACATCTAACAAATAAAAAACAAGGTTTTGCCTAAATCCTGCAAGACCTGAGTGACTAAGTGGGAAGCAGAAATGCAGTTAAAATGGTTTTACTGCCCAGTGACACCAGCCAAGGAGAAAAAACAAAAAAATGCAGTGAGCCATCCAATAGTAACATACGGCTTTGCTGCTGCAGCACCTACATTCAAACTTAGTTTGGACATTTCATAAGCAGAAATCTTCATTAAAGGGAGATTTTGCTAGGAACTTGTTTCAGTGAATTTCTGCTAGCAGTCCTACACTCTCTTTGCAAAAATGATACAGAAATCACACAAAGTAAGGTTATTAATTACAGTGTTGGATCCCAATTTAGAATAAGGTCTCTCAAGGTGAGGTGAGCCCTGAATTCTCATTTTGGTGGCACCTAGAGTTGGACACAATCAACACAGACTGTATCTCTATCCAGCCAAGTACCACTCCTATGCTGAAATGTTAATTAACTAGTCCAAAGCAGGGGGTATCAGCATACTTTGGAACAGCGCTTGGTCACTGGCTTTGTGATACTGTTACCTAAACTATCATCTTACAACTGACTGCTAAGATGACAGGCTGGACCAAACGTGGCAGTCATCTACATTTCCTCTGCCCTGTTCAAAGCTTCCCTTTATCTCTAGCCCTGTTCTCACTGATGTGGATACTGTGGAGAGGCCAGGGCTCCACTGAGAAGATTCTAAAAGGATGAGCTCTGGAAGGTGCTGATCTCACAAGGATGGCATGTGGGGAGGAAGACGCATTTCACTGGGGATAAAGTGAAAGCTAGAAGAAAAGGACATAAAAATCACTCTGACCAAAGAAGAGAAGGGTGCCTCTGGATCTGAAGAGGTGCAATCCCACTTCTCTGCTGGAGGAGGAAAGCAGTTACAGGAGATTAAATGACCTGCTGCTCTCTGCTTATTAAAAGAAAATGGTATTTCCTGGCAGCACTACAGATCTGACACTTTGATCCATTGAAACACTCTCAAAATATAAATCAGAAACTAGGATCAAAACCTGTGGTTCAGGGGAGTTGGGAATGATTCTCCTTTTTGGGAAAGTGGGCCTCTGGCAGGATTTTCTTTTCAAATCTCTTTCTCTTCACCCAGTATGATCGCCCTAGGCTGGGAGAGCTCCCTTTCAGGCAAATAGGGACTTAGATTGCAAGTTCTTTCCAACAGGGAGTACAGTTGCATCACATGTGTCACAAAGCAGTCCTGTTCTATGACTGGGGCTCCTGGGGTCTCTAACAAGCAATAAAAAATGATTATGGATGATTCTTGGCCTCTACTGTGCCTACTGACAAAAAGGCCGACTGTGATAAAGGGACTTGTTTACTAGGAACTGAAAAGAGTCACGGCAGGACAGAGCTGGTCAAATCCTATGAATCACATATTGTATTTGGGGCCTGACTCAAAAGCTACTGAAGTCAGTGGAGAGACTCATTGATTGAAATGCAGTTTGCATCAGGGTCTTATTGAATAACATCAGTGTTCATTGTATGGACTGGAGATTCATATGGTTACATCCCATCTCCCTTGAAATCAAAGGCAGAACTCCTACTCCCATAAGTTTTAAAACCAGGATGACTGTCTGAACTGATTTCCTGTAGATTGCAAGTTGCAAAATGTCACTCTGAGATTCCTCCTTCAGGCCCATAATTTCTGGGCTACAACAGATCTAGAGACATTTGAACTTAAGAGACATCTGAACATTTAAAGATGTTCACAATCTGAGAAACCACTACAGCTCTTGCTAATCTGCTTCAGTGGTTAATTACCCACACTGTTAAAAATAATTGCTTTCTTTCTAGGCCAAATTTGTCTAGGAATCTAGCTAGCAGCATTAAAAACAGCAGTGAAAGATCACTAACAGATCCTGGCTATCAGAATACAAGCTTTCCCAGATACCTCCTCTGGTTATTGGTGCATGCTGAAGTCCATGGTGCCATTTCTTCACTGTTGTTACCCATGCTACCTATATATCTATTGTAACTATGCTACAATCATGCCTTCATTTTGCCGTGTAAGCATAATCTGTGTATTCATATTTATATTTTGCATTATTTAACAAACTTCATGGTTTGTTGATTCACTGATGAATAACATATTCAATGGCTAACACATTACTCTCCTTAATGAGGTATATCTGATATTGTGTTTTTATGACAATAATTAATTTACATTAAAGCTCACAAAATACAGGAATGCCTCACACTGTACTTCCTAAATGCTACTGGCTTCAAGGAACACACAACCAAAGACTCAACAAAGGCCTGGAAAAGGGGAATGAAAACAATAATTTATGTCCAGCTTATATAAAAATCATCCTGGTTCTCAGTAAGCAGTGGGGTGGAGATAGAGGTGTAAGAGCAAAAGGAGTAGAGACCTTGCAGGCAAGTCTGGGGAGGCTGCTCCACATGCAATAAGCGATGTAGAAGTAGACTGGGTGAGAATCTAACCAAAGGCACCTAATAGGTGGAATACAATCTGACCCACAGTGTCCAGACCAGTTCAGTGCTGAGGGCTGCACCATCCTGTGACTTCTCTGCAGTGCACCAGCCCACAGTCTTTCCCTGTTAGACTTGTTGGGAAAGAGTTTATGACATGTTCTTCCCAGGATGCAAATGTTCTACTACATTTGTTGTAGACTTTGCCCCCTGCCCTTCCCCTCTCCCATTTATTAGCTTGAGAAGTCAGAGCTTCATGAATAAATGATCCTTCTACTGTCAACAGCCATTAAATTAATACTTAACTGTATCTCTCCTATCACCACCGAGGTGTGTTCTTGTCTGTGTCCTACCATTACATCTTTTCTGCAACATTATTAGTAATTACTACAATAAATCCCAAGTGGGCAGAGCCCTGGCTGGGTAGACTACAGTGCCAGGCAATGCAGGCATTATGTGCATGGATTGTTTCTCTCTCTCTCTCCCCACCTTCTCTCTGCAATTGTCACCCAGATGAATTGCTTCTTCCTTGCCAAGGGACAGATGGAAGGTGGAGGATATGGTGGTATGCTCCTGCACTCAGCTGTTTACTGAGACACAGCTCATGCAGAGGATAGGAATGTGACCCTGGCTCTGGGTTTCCCTTGATCACCCCCATATACCATGGTTGTCTCTGTTCCATGACACTGGTATGCTCCTAGTCTCAGTACAGATAGACATGCACTCTCTCCTCCCCCCAGATCTTTCTTGGCTCTTGGCAGATGAGTCCCTGCCTTGGGTTATACTCAGTTCATATGTTTGAAGTTTCCCTCGCAACCAGAACAGCTAGTGAAAGCTGAGATTCTGGGCAATGAGAAGAGCTTTGGAGAAGTTTCTGCAGATATGCTGTGGTGGATCCCAACTCCAAGCCAGTCCCTTGCCTCCTCCTTGTGCCATATTTCTCTGGCCCTCACTCAGCCTTTGCCTAACTCGCTCCCAATTTCCTGGCTTCAGTCATCCTCACTCCCACCTCACGTGTTGCCTTCACCCCCTCTCTCTGCTCAGCTGACTCTTTTGAGCCTTATGTTCCTTCTTCCACTCTCTTTTCCTTTTTTCACTCAAGTCTTTCCAATGTTTCCCTTTTTCTCTTTCTTTTTACTCTTGCTACACTGCCCTTCTACAATTTCCCCATCCCTTTCTCTCCCTCTCTAAGGTTTGTATGGAGGCTAGGATTGGCAGCTAGCAGCCTGTCTGAAGTTCAGGCTTCTCTTCATATCACTGTGTACTCTTTTCTTCTCCTTCCTCCTCTGGCCACATATGCCTTCTCCTACTGAGATGATATGTCCTCAGCCTGCAGGTATGTTCCTGTGCAGCACCCCCTGAGGCAGCTGATATCCTCATTTCTCACATCTGGGAGCAGGAGGCAGGGGTATGCCCTACTCAAGAAAGCAGCTCTGTTGGGATGAAGGGAGTAGTATATCAAAAGCTTGCCTTTCATATACTGTACTTGAGGGCACAGCCTGCCTGCACCTTAACTTGTGTTGTGTTTTGAATGGACCCTCTTCCTCTCAAGAGTTTTTCATGCAGAAAATCATGACATGCCCAGAATAGAAAGGAAAAACTTCCAGCAAAAATACAGGAAGATTCTTGTTCTTGTTTTTATTAAAGAAACAAACTGTGCAGTAAATTAAACTTGATCTGCATGAAATTTTCCCTGCACGTCTATCCTGGTATAAGCCTGGGAATAGGTTTAACCTGAATTCTTTTGTCTTTTTCCTTTAATTTAAAAAGTCAGAATTTCTTGTAATTGCTTCTGCACTCCTAGTGAATTCAGGGAATACTAGGAAAGCCCTCTGGTGACTAATTGAATACCTTATGAGCGTCATGGCTATAAGCAAAGTTCTCTGCCTTATGAAGATATTTAGCTCTCATGCTGTGGCAAGCTGATATTTTTATGAGAAGTTTTTCATATCTTTCGGTCTTAATATGCAATAGATCATTACATTTTGACACTTAATTACTTTTATCATCCAGAAATGCTTAGTATTTAATGATAATAAAGCACTTTTGTTGTAGAAGCCAAACACCATGTATATTATCTCTGATTGTTAGAATAATAATGCCACCTAGCTCTTAACAGAGTGTTTTCATCAGCAGATCTCAGTACTTTCCAAAGGAGGTTGCTATCAGTACCTCGTTTTACAGATGGGGGAACTGAGGCACAGAGAGGTAGAAGTAACTTCCCCAGGGTTATCCTGCAGACTAGTGGCAGAACTGATAGTAAAACCCAGTTTCTTGAGTCCTCACCCAGCATTCTGCTCAGTAAGTTACACCACCTCCCTTGCATAGGGTATCTCTTGCATGTACTTGGCTAGCAACAACATCCTCTGCTTTTAGACACAATAGGATTTGTGTTCAACTCCCTACTCTTAATTCTTCTAGGCAGTCAGTCCAGTTCTATCATATACAAGGAAGAACTAATAGAATGCAATACTTTAGTCATTTAAAATCTGTAGATTTGGAGAGATCTTCCATCAGGATTGTGCAGGGTAGTGAATAAGAAGTTAATTAGAGAAGGGAGATTGGGAACTTCTTAATACAAGGAGGAGGAGCATCAACAAAACTAAAATGTGGGATATGCTAGAGTTACGCAATGAAATACTATTTTCTCACACAGTACAGAGTTAAACTGGGGAACTCACTACCACAGGATGCCACTGAGGCCAAAAAATTAAGATTCAGACAGGGATTAGCCATTTAAATGGATGGCAAGAAGGGCCAGAGTGAATGTAATTGATGACAACAAATTTTGGATGGGGCATTAAATTTTGGATGGATTAGTGCTTCAGGGCTTAAGCCAGTATCTAAGGATGGAGATGGGCCATTTTCTGCAGTCAAAGGGGACAGAACTAGGAGCAATGGCCTCAAGCTGCAGCAGAAGAAATGTATGTTAGAGATCAGGAAGAACTTTCTGAGTATTGGAGTGATCAATTATTGGTACAGGCTACCTCGACAAGTCATGGAATCTCCATCCTTGGAAATTTTCAAGAGCAGGTTAGACAGACACATGGCTGGGATGGTTTAGTTAGAGACAGTCCTGCCTTGAGCAGGGACTTGACTAGATGACCTTGTGACATCCCTTCCAGCCCTAATTTCCCATGATCCCATTAAAGGCTAGGATGAGACCTAATGATTGGGAGGGAGCAAATTATCCCACAATGACCTACAGTCCCTGTGGCAGAAATGCCACCATGATTTCTCCAGAAATCTCTCCCTGTGTCAGCCTGAGAGGCTGCTGGTGAATCCCTCAGGGCGGGGTTCTCATCCTTGTCTGCATGACAAAGGCCTGGGCCTGGGTGGGGATACTGTAGTCTCCCAGGCAGGGAAGCGACCCGGCCTGGGCACCTGCGCTCAGCTCAGGTGTCCAAGGGATGCTTGGGAAATGGGTCGGCTTGTGACCAGGTTTGGCAGTTTCGATTGGATCGGGCT
>JAGPOW010001543.1:54644872-54682068 GCA_030014935.1 Caiman crocodilus
CTGTGTTTTCCAAGGTGCGCAGAGCCAGAAGTGAGTCCAGAGCCTTGGATGGTGGCAGCGGAAACCCCAGGCTAGCGGGTGTGCTCCAGGGAAGGGGTCTGCCGGACGCGAGGCACCCCAAGGGAGGCACGTGGAGCCTGGAAGGTGGTCGGGCGCAGGAAGGTGGGCGGCTCAAAACGGGAGCGCCCCCTACTGGCCGCCACAGTCCCTACCTTGTCCCCTGAAGTACCTGGGGTTTGGGTAATGTCTGACACAAGTGACAAGGTTGCATGAATCAAGCTCTGTTTGCTGTGCAATTCAAAGGTTGCAGCTTTATATCCAGGGAAGGTTGCTCCCTTACTAGATTTCTCTTACCCTTTTTTCATGAATGCAGTTCTTGATATATTGTTTACACTTCAGATTAAGGGTGAATGTACAAAGTTAATAAATAATGAAGACATTTTATAAAGTAGTTACAAATACAAGCAGTGTTATATTGATGATTATAGGCATATTGGCAGATGTTGCTACTGAAGGTTATAACCAACCTGCTGACCTGTTGGACTTTGCAACAACTGATTAACAATTTATTAAAACAGCTAGGAATCATTTATGAACCTTTTATAAACTATTTATAAGTGTACCCTTAGTTTGGACTCTGACTTATTCATTACTCTGAAGGGAAGAAGAAAAAAAGAAGGAAAGAATTTCTAATGTGTTGTAAGGCCCAGCTGGAAAGAGCAGAGTTTAGTAACAGTAAAGTCTAAGGAGAAAGTTCCAGTTCCTCAACCAAAACAAAGTAAAGCCACCAGGTATATCAAGACTTAGAAGCAAGATTGATCAAAGGGAGTGAAGGCCTTTGCATAATTCCAAGGGAACTGTTGGTTGGCCTTTAACTATGACAGTCCTTCTTCTGACAGTAGGGTATGCTACCAGGCATGTTTCTGTTATTATGACAAGTCCTTACTTGTTTTTACTTTTATGTTTTCCGGAAACACTTTGGAACATGATGGGCCTTGAATAGGTCCAGTACTAAGCAGGCCAACAGGATGGTGGGAAAGTTCAGAGGCTGGGAAGTAAAGCTTCCTGATAGAGGGGGTGGTAATTTTGCCAGGGAACAAAAAGTTTTCTAATAATCTTCAGAGTTTGTTTGTTTAGCTAAGTAGGCTCTGGCCTGAATCTAGTAGAGTCTCTTTAATATATTGTTTTGGGTTAAACTTAGGGCAGAGGATAAGCAGAGTCTTTTAAGGGCTTGCTTCCAGCAAGGTAAAATTAAATTACCCATCCTGTTTTCCTCTGGATTAGTATTCAGGAATATATTCAGCCAAGAGCAGCAGTTGCTAGCAAAATGAAGTTAGCAGCCACATGCTTTAAAGGGGTTAGGCTAGACACCATCCAAGGCCACAAAATCTGACCTCGCCCAAAGCTCAGGGTTTTTCAAGTGCACCATTCACTTTGGGATTCCCTTTGGTTCTGACTTTGGATGCCTTCTAAAAATGGGCAAGGTTATGGTGGTAATGGAGATACAAGTCTAGAAACTAATATAATACATTCACTCATTGCAGACTTCTGCACCGGAGCCTGTCATGATCTTATTTTTATTTGAAATTTGGCTTCCATGTTTGCAGGTAGCAGGTTAGTGATGAGATCTCTGCTAATTTGTATTGCTCAACAGATAATTCAGCATTAATTAATTGGAAGCGAGCTTAAGAGTGGAATGTTTTTCACTTGCTTGCAGGCTGGTTTGTTGTTTGTAAATGTGGCGTGCTAGAGCTGACTGGTGACGATACTGTTAAGCTGGCCAAGTGCCCTATTCACTCACTGCTTTGTGTTTACAGATTGGTTATGACCTTGGTTAATAGAATTTGTTTAACTGAGGAGAAAGAAATAGTAATGAATTGGGGAGTTTACATTTTTGAGGGGAAATATGAAAATTAGGAACCTGAAAATGAGAACAAAATCCTAGCTACTACTGGAACACCAACATAAATAATGGGAGTGAACTGTGGAATAGCCATTGTTCAACTTAGAAACCAAAAACTTTCACTATTTTTCAGAAAATATGACACTGTGTAAAATAATGCCATGAAGTTGCCGTGAGGACAAGAGAATGGAAGTGTAATGACTCTTTCACTTCCTCAGGTGGAATTCAAGATGAGAAACGGGTGTCAAGGGGATAGTAAAAGGCTCCACATTAAAACTGTGTTTTTTGGTTTGCTTGCATTAGTCACAACCTCTACCAAAAAACAGCATGTTCACATGTGATATATCATTAACAAGAGCAGTGCAGGGCAGTCTCAAGACATAATATTTTTACCAAATGGCTGAACACACCCAAGCTTAGATGCTTTGACTCTTGGATAAGGACTGCAAAACTTCCTCAGAAAAAACACCCTCAAATAACATCCTTATTGGAAAGAAAAGAAAGTATAACTGCCTCCTTCCATAGATTACTATAATATTCACTGGTGCTGTGGACTAAATGCTGCCTACAGAAGTGTATATAATTTGACACTAAGGAGCTTTGTTGTTGCAGGTAACTCATTATCACTAGCAGAAGTTATGCACACAAATTCCCTATGCACTGATAGAAGAATTGACGCCTGTAATGGAATCTTAACTTCTACTTTCAGCTCTAGCAGACCGTCTGTATCTTGCCCTATGCTGTTGGTTCCTGCCTAATAAGCACTGGGATAAGTGATGACTTGCCATGTGAGGGAATTCAGCAGAGCATATCTTGGAGAAAACACAGGCATTTATACCCAACATTTATTTCAACAGCTTCAATTCTCTTCCCAACCTGCATTTTCCTATTGAAGAGGCTGCACTGAGCATTTAGAATCAAATTCTCTGCTGATGTAAACTGGATGCAAGTCTATTGACTTCACCATGAAGAACTGAACCTGTAACCTGATTTTCATGGCAACACACAGGCTAGCCATTCCAGGAGAGATGTTAGAAGAACAGTTGTTGAGTTCAAAATATTTTTTTCTCCACATAGTAAATCATGACCCTAAGGCCTTGCCTAGATTCACTTGTTAAAGTAGAATCATAAGATTGGAAGGGACCTCAAGGGTCATTGAGCACAACCTGAATGCAGGATACACTATCCATAACTCATCCCAGATAAATACTTATCTAAATGCTTCTTGAAAACTTACAATGAAGGAGATTCCACAACTTCCTTGGGGATAAAGGGAAATGTTTATGTAGATGTAGTTAGGCCAAAGGACAGCCAAGAGAGGGAAACAGATAGGAACAAGAGGAAGAGGAAAAGCCAAAGGATATGTGGCCCAGTGAGATGAATGATGCCTCAGATGGGAGGAGGCCTTGGGTTCCAACCTGGGCATTTGCTCTTAATGGAGAAGACACTTTCCTATTGCTGTGTATCCAATAAATATGCAAGAAGCTGTGGTTCAGCTTCGAACGGAGAGCTGGAAGGAGCCTGGATAATGCTTAATCTGTGGCCAGATAAAGCATTTGCAAGGAAGCAAGACAGCTAAGTTCAACCCCCCTCTGAACATAGAACCTGGATCATCATCTCTCTTGGCAAATGCCCTAATCACTAGGTTATGGAGCAAAAACAAGGGAGGCCTCTCTTCCTCCTTCATTTTACTTCTGGCAGGTAAAGACAAAAGGTGATTCTATTTTGGCACAAGGCAAAATAGAAGCCCAAATCACATAAATACCAGAAACTAAAGTTATACAACTGCACACATCATTTAAGTAGAGGAAGTGAAATAAAATTCTGTCTTTGATGCCTTTTTTCCTGGGTCTTGTTAAAATAGGTCTTTATCATTAGCTTTAAGCTTAACATGCAACTAAAATCCCACAACTCCCACCAAGACTTGTAGTTGGAATTTGGAGGTAAATACTCATGTAAATAAAACCAACAGGCTTTGTCCCTAGCAGTTACAAATATTTTTGGTTCTCATAACATACACTTAATTATGAAATAAACTGAGGGAGCATCTAATTCATCTGCCAGCTGTGGTGTTTGACCCAAGCTGGTGTGATGAAAGGCACTGAAGTATCTTAGAAGATAAGATAGGCCTGCAACTAATAAATCAATTTGAAGTGAATATCTAGGATGGAAGCAGAGAAAAGAGTTCAAATTTTACTTAAGACAGATCTCCTCTAAATGAAAAGACCCCTTTGTTGGCCCAGCCTTAGCTGAGAACTAGGAGGAGGTTTCCAGAATAGGGTGAAACGTGGAGATTGTAACAGATCTGATAGGAAGACTCATGTATCTCTTGAGAATAAGGTATGAGTGCTGTAAAGAGAGCTGAATGCAATCAAGCCAACTATCAACTCCCTTGGCAGAGGCAGCATTTGGTAAGCAGAATCCTCAGCTAAGTGATGAATTGCTCATCCGGAGCGCTCTCCTGATTTGGGCGGGGGGAGTCTGCTGTTCTGTAGGACACCAAACAAGGTGAGAAGAGATTCTCTGTGTTTACTGTAAGGCTCTAGACATCTCTGTGTTAGGTTAAAGGGACACACAGGGCTGTCATTGATTGGTGCATAAACTCATACAATTCAAGGACCAGCAAAGGATTAGGAAGAGGCCCCGCTTCTTCTACACCAGCAGTAACTGTATTATGCTCATCTTTCTTAAAAGATTTTGCAAGCAGAGCTACATTGGGTAACAGTGTGGAAAGCTTTTACTCTATTATTAATGTATCTGCCAGCAAAACTACACATGTGGACAGAAGCAGAAGGCAGCTGTTTCTGTTATTTGAGGAAGCTGGAGTAGATCTGGGGGCAGGAAAACTCCTGCCAGGAGGCTGCACTCATACCAAGAGACTACTGCCTCAACACTGCCACTGTAACTGAAGCAGCAACAGCTCATGAAATGCAGACACAGGCAGCAGTTGGTTTTGCTTTGATGTCTAAGACCGCATCAGCAAGGTACGCTTATTCTTGTACCTCTAAATTGAAAGCACTTTAGTCATGTCTGTGTGGTGCCCTGGGTGAGCTAGTTAGCTTGGGGGAGGACTAATTGACACAGCAAGCCACAGAGCTAATTAACCTGTTTGCGGCGCTATGCAGACATGGCTGCATTATTTCTGGCCTGTGACTTTTATGCAGTTTTCCTGGGGTGCTTGGGCATGGGGGCACAGCAGGCCAGACTCTCATTATTATTGTACCACTGATATAATCTGACTAAATCCATTCAGGGATGCCTGCAACCATGGAACTAACAATGAAAGCCAGGTCAAAGAGTGGTGGAAAAGCTCTGAGTCTGGAGGGCTGCATAGCTTTTCTCTTTGCTGTGCTCTTTTTGTTCATCTGATTCAGCTTCTGGAGACTAATCTGGAATTCCTTGTATATTCTACAAGAGAGCACCCTGAACTTATGCATTCCAGTGATCCAAATGTGGCAATTTAACTGGCTGCACAGTTCCCTGTGTGCTGTAAGAGCCAAACATGATCAGTACAAGGAAGACTGAATGCTACTGAAGAGGGGAATGGTACAGTCCAGGCCATTAGGTATGGCATAGAAAGCTTTTTCCAGTTCACTGCTATATTATGGCTTGTGTAAGTTGAAGCTCTCTCCAGTACTCAACTCATAAACATCCCCAACCTACATGCACATCTCAATCTGGCCTCCCTTCTGTCAGTCTCATCAGAGAGGCAAAGTATGGATGGGGTCATAGAATCATAGAAAATATGGGTTGAAAGGGACCTCAGGAGGTCATCTAGTCCAATCCCCTGCTCAAATATGGACCATCCCCAACTAGATCATTTCAGCTAGAGCTTTATCAAGTCAGACCATAAAAACTTCCAAGGATGGAGATTCCATCACCTCTCTAGGTAACTTGTTCCAGTGCTTCACCATCGTCCTAGTGAGAGAGTTTTTCTTAATATCCAACCTAAGCCTCCCTTGATGCAACTTGAGACCATTGCTCTTTGATCTGCCATCACTGAGAGCAGTCCAGCTCCATCTTTCAGACCACCCTTCAGGAAGTTGAAAGCTGCTCTGAGGATTCTCTTCTTCAGACTAAATAAACCCAGTTCCTTCAGCTTCTCCCCATAAGTCATGTGTCCCAGCCCCAGTTTTGCTGGCAGATCTTCTAAGATACAATTTTGTTGCCTTCCACTGGACTCTCTCCAACTTGTCCACATCCTTTCTATAGTGGGGGGCTAAAAATTGGATGCAGTACTTTAGATGTGGTCTTACTAGTGGCAGATAGAGCAGAACAATCATTTCCCTCAACCTGTTGGCAACACTCCTATTAATGCATCCCAATATGCTGTTAGCCTTCCTGGCAACAAGGGCACACTGCTGACTTGCATCCAGTTTATTGTTCACTGTAACCCCCAGGTCCTTTCCTGCAGAGCTGCTGCCCAGCCAGTCAGTCTCTAGGCTGTAGCAGTGCATAGGATTGTTCTGTCCTAAGTGCAGGACTTTGCACTTGTTCTTGTTGAACCTCATGAGATTTCTTGTAACCCAATCCCTTCAATTTGTCTAGGTCACTGTAAATCCTAGCTCTACCCTCCAGTGTATCTATTACACCCCCTCAGCTTGGTGTCATCTGCGATCTTGCTGAGGGTGCAATCCATCCCATCTTCCAGATCATCATGGGAATATTCCTCCTGATAAGAGCAGAAGCATCTCGACTGAATAGCAGCCTACAGAAGTTTCCTATTGATGCTGTCCATGTCACCCACTCTGTGTTTAAAGAGTGGACTTAGTTTGCAGGCACTGACACACTGGCACCTTTCACTATCACTAAAATGCACTGACATCTCCTCTCAAAAAGGCTATTAAATGCTTATGCATTCTGACATTTCATCAGGCTACCAGGCATGAATTTCATGATGCTTACATAGCAGCTGTTAGCTACCTGATCGCATTCTAATTAATTATCATGATCATAAAACAGTGTCTGCCATGTAAAAGAGCTAAGAACAGAAAGGTAGCTTGGTACTGTGTCAGACCTCAGATCTGAACATACACCCAAACGTGCTGAATCATGTCGTTACAACTGCATAACAAAATCTTCATTCTCCCTGTGCCATACACCAAGCTCCCATGAATCTTAATGAGAGATGCTTGCTGAATAAGAGAATCTGGGGCAGAAGTGGCCATGTGATATTCTCTGTGTAATATCCTCAGAGGGAATATGTAATGGCTTATTCAGGTGGAACCTTGTGCAAGATAGCTAGGATGTACATGGGTACTGGGAAAGCCTTGACATGTCAACAATAGGAGTTGGAGGAATCTTGGCTTAAGAACAAGCAGTGGCTGAGAAAATTGAAAGTTTCCAAATTTGCATGTGCCTTGAGTCCTGATCACCCCAACTGCTTTGGTGAGTCTCAGTCATCCTCATCACCTTGTATTTGTTCCCCACCCCATGTTGATACATCATTCATTTACCCCAAGTGCTGAGGTGCAAGTTGCTCAGACATCCTGATTGCTCTATATCGGTTCACCACACCATGCTATTATATCACTCACTGGTAGTCTTGTCAGGGGTAGAAATGACTGAAGTGTTTACATGTCACTCTGGATGGCTTCAGTGGCCAGTTGACATTGCTGGAGGATAGTAGGAGTGTAGCAGGTGACTGGAGACTAGCAAATTTAACAGCAAGCTTCAGAAAACAATGATCTGAGCCATTCTCCATCCCACAGCTTCTCTCCCTGGCAGAGTGAAGAAGTACTGATAATCAGAAATTTATCTCCCTTGAAATCTTAACTTTCCAGGGAAAAAAAATCAAATGCCAAAATATTTCAACTAAAAATTCAATACAGAAATGCTTCATGGCAGCTGTACTTCAGTACCACATTCCCCATGTAATGAATCAGCAGAATGAATCAGGCAAGAGGCCCCACACAGACATAGCTATATTGCATCTGCAGCTAGTGTATACAAGGCTAGCTTGAGATATCTCTGCATAACTGTGCCCTAGGCCACAGACAGCAGCTCTTGGCCTCCCCTGAGCACAAGAACTGCATTTGTCCCAAGTCTTTGTACAAGACTCCTTGCCCCTACATACTTGTGCTAGGGTTGGGACAGCCCCGTAGGTCACAATACATGTGGACAGAATCCTTAGATAAAAATAAGTTCACCAAGAAAATGAAATTTTGGCAAAATCTTTGTGAATGCTGGTAAAATTCATCATGTAGTTTTTGGGGGGGAAAAATATGAGGAAAAATTTTAAAATGGTCAAAATATTTTGATTTTTCTTGATTAAAATTTCACATAAAGTAAAGCAGTGGTTTGTTCTGGGTCAAACAGGTGTTTCAGGTTGACCTTAAACCATTCTTTCCCATTTGCCTGGAAAATCCATAACTTTCCGATTGCACCTCGACCCAACACAAATATCACTCCCTCCCACCCCCATGTTTGTCAGGTTAGTCACCAAACTAAGAAGTCTGTTATTTGCCCATCTGTAGGTCAGAGTCTGGCTGCTGGTTCCTCCTGGTTGGGAGGGAGCCTTCTTGCTTCTCTCTTGAGTTCCAAGTGTCATGCTAACAAGGTGTTTTAAGTTGAAGGGAGGAATGGGAAGGGATCAGGGAAGGACATGGCTGCTGCCTGCCATGTGATTGAAAATGAATGGAAAAGTTATAAAGGAAGTGATTTAAAGTTAATCAGCAAAACACAAGCAGGGAGAAGCCATGGGGGCAGGCAGCACAAATCTCCAACAACACAACACCAGCCCATCCACAGAGCCATCATGAACAGCCCCTAGGAAAGAGTGAGCTGCAGGAGCTGGCGAGGCCCTGGGCAACAGAGCCCTGGCTGAGATGTTCAGCCCTTGGCAAGGCAGGGAATATCTCCCAAGCAACCACCACTTCTGGGGCTTGGGGCTAGGTGAGCTTCATGAAAAGGTGGGTGGAAGAATGTAACTGTCTTTGTTGTTTCACAGCTTGTGTTGGATGAGGGAGCCACAAGCAACAACTTGACCAGGGTTCACTACAAAATGTTCCTCACACCAAGATTTGATTTCCTTCTCTCTCAGATGATCTCTGACTTTTCTCAGCTAATGAAATGCAAAGCATACCCCCTGCCCTAGATTAATCAGTCCTACTGCTTACAGTACTCCCAGAGGGGCCTAGAAAAGAGGTACAAATCATTCACTAACAGAGAGCTGCAAAGCTGAGACTGTTTCAGACAGAGGAGCCATTTACCCTGGAGACCACAATTTGCTTTATATCCTTGTGTGCAGCTAAAGTATTGCCCAGGCCAGACTTTTCCTCCCTTAGATTGTTGTAAAACCAATGTAAGAAAGAGAATAATCTAAAGGTGCTGTGAATTTCTCTGGAGGAGGCTCCCTGCTTGCACACGTGTTATTATTTGGTATTGCAATAGCCTCCAGGAGCCCTAGTCATGGACTAGGACCCCACACAGTGTATGTCGTCTACAAGACACAGAACAGATATGGTCCCTGCCCCAAAAAGTTTTCAGCCTAAGTAGGCAGGACTAGTTTTAGGTCACAACCAATACTAGCTAGGTATGCAGTTACTGTTCCTCTGACACTGTTGCTTGCTGCAGGTTGGTGGGACTGGAAATAAATTGAAATGATTTGTGTAGGCAGGGAGAAAGAAGTGTTGGTCTTTGACATGCTCTTCACACGTCTACACTGAGACCAGTCAGACAATGAAGGCACCCACCCTTCAGTCCTGGGACTAGCATTTCAACAGTACCCTGTATTGTAGCTTCCTTCACAGTCGCTGCTTCCCTCTCCTGGGACGTATCTCCATGCCAGACAGCATCTAAAGGGTTTAGTGGGAGAACTCCCATCCTCTTCCTGACCCATCCCCTTCTTCATCCAAGGAGATCAAAGCACAGCTACTGAGGAATGAAGATCTATAAACTGCCCCCACCCAGGCCAGAAGCCAGTGCAGGAAGAGGAGACCTCGCTCTCTCCAGACCATCTGGCAAATGGAATCTCCTGACCTTGACCATTATTGCTTGACTGGATTTCCTCCTTAATGCCTCTGTAATCAGCTCCACCAGACAGTGGGTCCCTTGGCTAGTCCTGTGCACTCACCTCAGCTTCCCTGCACCCTCAAGGTATAAACTGGGATGGAAGTAGAACAGCTGACAGTGAGAGGTGGCACAGCAGGGAAGACAGCTGCAGCCACCACCGGGGATCACTGTGGGCTTGAAGATTTCTGGATGCCAGGTCCCATCCAAATGGAGGCTCCTTCTCCAGTAATACCAAGTGCAACCTGGCACTCTTAAAAAAAGGTGAAAGCCAGAAGTTCCCAGGGAAAAAACTCCCTCCTGAGCCTTGTCTTATGAAGGACATTTGGCAGAGTTATGAAACAGGAGGATTGCTCAGCCATGTGAACTGGGATTGGGTTCCAGTGTCCGCAGCCGAGGCAGGGTCCTGTGGCCAGCATATCCCTTTCTCTGCCATGAAGCCAGGCATTGAGACAGGCTTGTTTTGATTTCTACTGTCTGAGAATCCATAAAGGAAACTGCCTCATACTATTATCCAGAAGCTCCTGGGCCTAGTAGAGGAAGCTGTTCAGCCCAGCTCCACTGTGATTGTGTGCTCAGCTAAAATGCACTCATGTGGAACAATCACTGGACTGCAGAGAGAGGCTAATATCCTCTGTGGGAAGGGTAAGATAAACCTTCACCTTCTACTGAACCTGCTCACAACAGGAGTCAGGAGCACTCTTATTGGGCCTTTGGTGGCCTCATTCTATAACTTTTTCATGATGGAGAGGTCACTTTGGAGTTCCATTCAGCAATTTCTTGTATTTCCATTGGGCACAGTGCTGCACAAATCTGCTTTCCATGACACCATATTTGTCATCAAAGTGCTTGGGCAAATGAACCTCAATCTCAGAACTTTTGAAGGTCCATTTCAAACAGATCCTCTAGTACGTCTCCATGAGCATTTTGGTCTGAAAAACAAGACTACCCTCATCCCAGTGTCTCCTCCCAGCATTCCAGTACAGAGGTACTTCAAGAACTGCTCCAAAGCACCCAGGGTCCTGTGAACACAAGTGACAATTTCCAAATGCAACAGCAAACAAACAAAAAGTCATCATATGAAAGCACCAGCATCTGCACACAGTAAATGTATGAGCTTCTGCTAGGCATGGTAGAGCAAATCCACTCAGTGCATAAGCCATGCCTCAGGAATAAGGAATGACCTATGGGCTGCTTTTTATCCCCAGAGCCAGCATCAGCTTAACCAGGTTGAGGGCCTGAGAGGCCCTCCTGTCCCCTTCTTGGGGCTATGTGCCAAACTGAAATGCAGACCAGACTCTCAGCCTCTTGGGGATGCATACAGAACCCTGAGAAATGACAGGCTGTATTTCAGACCATCAGGTACACCATCACTGTTAGCCTTTGAGGGCAGGACATGGCCCAGACCTCAAAACTCCACCTCATAATGGGATGGTGTTCAAAAAGGAGAAGAAAAGTGCATCTTATTATATTATTTAGTCCCTGTGACTCTAGACTGGGCTGGGGTGGGGGACTGTGAGTTAATACTGCAGGGCACTGGCAGCCTTCAGAAGAAATCAGGGCTAGGATGATGAAGTGACACAAGTCAGGACTGGGCATTTGCAGACCTGTGTGCATTGGTGAGGAGGCCAGGGAGGGACATGTATAGAGATGGGCATCTATGGTGGCCAAGACTGGGAGAGCAGGATGTGCCAGGATTTACTGTCAGAGCAATGTAAGAAATCCAGAACTAGAATGAAGCAAAGCAAGGTGGAGGAGTTGGGGGCAAGGGAGAGTAGGCCTGTAAGTCCAGGTTGAGTGTCAGTAGCACAGCTGTATTAGGAATACCCTTCTACAATCTCCTTCTGATGAATGCAATTTGCCTCTGGCCTTAGGAGCCCTAAATTCTTACAAGCAGTTAAGAATCTCCCCCTTTACAAACACTCTGGGGTTTCACTTTGAATTTATTACTGTGCTTCTTCATGTCTCTCCCTCAGAGAGTTGAAGGAGGGGGTCCTGCTGCACTGGCCTGTAGCCAACCCATATCAGATCAAAACAATGCTATAAATGGCCCTGATTAACTGCCTTAAATATTCTCCAGCATGGGTCAGACAGAATAACAGGGGAAGCCAGGCAGCCATGGATGAAACTTGCACAGACTGCCTCTCGGTCCCTGCAGCGCTGGAGGATGCAGGAAGCTGAATGCCGCCAAAGCCCAGATGGCTGCATTGTAGCTGTCCCATAAATAACAAGAAAAACATTAGCCTCCAGTGTGCTCAATTCCTGGCCCTTCAGGGTGCTTGATTCATCACTAGAAGCGACATAAGAACAGCAGGAAGGGGAGGGGAAGAGCATGCAGTACTATAGCCCTGGTTCATGGCAGGAACAAAGACCTGCCATCTCAGACTTCTTCCTCAGGCAGATCATGGAAGCTCTTGAGAGCTAGGACAGCACTGATATGTCTGGGAGTCCATATCCCCTGCCTCCAAGCCTGACCACAGGGACAGTCGCATAAAACCAGCAACCTGTGTTGTGAATGGGGAACTCCCAGGCTGATGTTCTGGGGAAAGGTGTCAGAGACAAGTGAGAGGATTAAATGGTCTTGATAAACAGCTCTGCACTGGGTCCATCTACATCAGTTAAAAAAACCCTGTCTTCTAGTATAGGATAACATTGCAAAGGATTTGTTCACCAGACCCAGTCTGCATCATAACCATGAGTCATGTTACTATTCCAGAACACAATTCCCTGCCATGCCACAGATCAGAGTTTGCCCTCAGCATATGACCAGCCAACAGAAGTTTGTTCTGAAGGGACAGTGCTTCTGATGGGTGTTGAACATAAGAAGTGCTATACTGGGTCAGACCAATGGTACATTTAGCCCAGTGCCCTGCTTGTGACAGTGGCAGGTTGAAAATGCTGTGAAGGTAGAGTAGAGATGCATGGCAAGTCTAGCATAATCCCTCCCCTCTCAGACCCTGCCCCCCCAGCATCAGTCATCAGTGGTTTAGGGTGACAGGATACATCCCAAGCTGTTCTATTTCTTACCTATCAGTGAACCTGTTCTCAACGAATTTATCTAATCCCTTTTTGAATCTGGTTGTACTATCTGCCTCTACAGCCTCCTGTACCAATGAGTTCCACAATTTAACCATATGCTAGTGGCTGCGTCTACACGAGACACTTTACTGCACATTAGACTAATCTAATGCACGGTAAAGTGTCACCATCTACACGTAGGCAGCAATTAGTGTGCAGTATATTAGTCTAGTGTGCCGTTTTCCAATATCTGTAGATACAAATTGCTCCCAGTCAGCCTAGGCAGCAGGGGGCAACAAAAAATGGGGAGAGCTATCCCAGCTTGGCAGGACACTGCCTGCTAGCCACTTGGAGATTAGGACCTGTCCGGCAGCTGGGACAGTTCTCCCTGCCCCATGGAGATTGGAACAGGTCCTGATTTCCATATGGATGGGAGACAGCTGTCCACCCGGCTGGGGCAGAGCCCTCCCACCCCCCACACTCCTGGTTGGGGCTAGCCTGTTCTCCCCACCAGCTGGGATGGAACTGCCTGCTGAGCCCAGACAGCTTTCCCCCTCCCTCCCTCCCTCCCACCTTCCCGAGCTCAGATCTAAGCTCCCATGCCCCCTGCCAACAGAAGAGTGGCACCCAGTGTAACCTGGAGCTTGCCCTGGCTGCTGCAGGGTGGAAGAGCAGGGCAGAAGCAGCCCTGGATTGGACTGTTCCTGTCAGGCTCAGTTTGCGCCTGACAAGGGTGCACATGTAGATGTGCACTGGAAAGCATTTTAATGAGTCTTAATTTTCTATGCAGAAAATTCAAGGGCATTAATTGCACGGTAAATGAACCCACTGGGTGTGTAACTTACTGCATGGTAAGCATTTTTTAGATGGGCATCAACACGTGTAGGCATTCATAGTATCTAGGGTCAGAGTTACTTTTCCTTGTTGCCACTTATCCCCAAACCCAGCTGCAGTGTGGGCACTACACTTGGGGGTGACTACTTGGGAATAAATTTGCTACCTGCATCACAGGCTTGCATGTGTAGATATGTGCCTGCACTGCTCAGTAATTTTGGGTTACTACACAGTAAAGGTGCCTATGTGTAAAAAAAAAAAAAAAAAAAAAAAAAAGTACTTCCTTTTGTTTTTTAAGCCTATTTTGTGCTAATTTTTGTAGGTGCCCCCTAGTTCTTCTAATCTGGGGCTTGGTAAATAACAGTTCCCTATTCACTTTATCAACATGCTGGATGATTTTATAGTCCTCTGTCATATTCCCCCTCAAATTTCTCCTTTCAAACTAAAAGGTTGTTTTAGTCTCTCCTTGTATAGCAGCTGTTCCATACTCCAAGTCATCTTTGTTGCCCTTCTCCACCTTTTCTGATTCCACTACATCCTTTCTGAGATATGGAAACCAGAGCTGCACCCAGTATTCACAATGTGGGTGCACCACGTATTTATACATGGTATAATGATGTTGTTTGTTTTGTTTCCAATTCCATTCTTAATGATGCCCAACATTTTATTGGCTTTTTTTGGTTGCTGCTCCACACTGAGTTGATGTTTTTACAGAGCTATCTACAAGGACTCCAAGGTCTTTTCCTGAAACATAACAGCTTGTTCAGAGCATAGCACTGTGTATGTATATTGAGGCTGTTTTTCCTCATATGCACTCCCAAATTCACCAGCCACCAGAGGGGCAGTTTCATACAGAGGGACAATGGGGTACATACACAGAGAGGCCCCATCTTTCAGACAGCTTAGCTGAGCACGTAGATTTAGCAATTCCTTTCTGAGATAGCATGGATTAGACTCCAGTGTGTCACATCAGAATATAACTGGTTTATATTCTCAGATGTGCCAGAGTGATCTTATGCATACTCATAGTCAGGGGTTGGCAACATATGGCCCACAGACAAGAGCTACTGGATCTGGCTTGTGGAGCTGGGGGGCTTCAGCAACTGTTGGCCTGACCCGCTCTGGGACCAGAAGGTGAGGAGCAGCACCAGGTATGGGTGGGAAGCTGTGCCCACACTGCAACTGGGTTTGGGGATAAGTGGCAACAAGGAAAAGCCACCACATCTGAGGAGACAGTGAGGCCATGTCAGAATGCCAGCCTGCCCTGAACCTGAGCTGGGTTGTTCTGGCTGCTGGGTCTGAAAATGGCCAACCCTGGCTTTTAATTAGTCCCTCGCTAAATTGATGTGGGTAGGAGGGCAACTTTTTCTCCATCTTAAATGACAATTATTAACTCTGGTCACTGAAGAAGGTGAGATTAGAGATTACTGTTCCTGTCAAGGCTATGTTTCCCCTTACACCTGTGGTTTTCAACTTTTTTTCATTTGCAGACCGCTAAAAAATTATGAATAGAGGTGCAGACTCCTTTGGAAATTTCAAAGGGAGCTGTGGACCTCTTTAAATTGTAAGTGCGGGTATTCACATATTTTTGATTGATCATAGTCATCTTTTGTGGACCCTTTAGACATAGTCTGCAGACCTCCAGGGATTCACATTAACATTCATTTGGTCTACATCCATTCAGAAGGACTGGGTTCATATAGTTGTTTCTGAATGATGTGAGGGGCTCTGCAGGGTCAGGGAATATGTGCAACTCAGATGGAGCACTTTTAAAAAGTCAGAACTAGGAGCTCTAATAGTCTTGACTGCACTTGTGCAAATGGTGATTTTTCAACAGAGGATCCTCAGGAGAATGGTAAAAGGTACCTTTTGCCATTACTGTATTTAAGGTTCATATTCAAAACCACTGAAGGGCTGGAGCTATTCCAAAATCAGCCAGGAAAAAAAAAGGTTAACATTACAAAACAACCCATTCTAAAAGAAATTCAAGGTGAAGCAGAGACCAAGCAAGCAAAATGTTAACCTGAGAAGTTAAAGTTGGAACAAATCTACTAAACCTTAGGGTGTAATGGGAATTGTCGAACCTCATTTATCAAGGTATCAAGACTGTTCCATGTACATAGACCTTATATTTCTCTAGCACTTTTTCATCAAGAAAGGTCAAATATCTCTGACCCTAGGTGGGCCCATTAGGTTAGGCTGGTTAAAGTTTGCCAGTTTATGTAGCCAACAGCATACACAGGTATGAAGTGACCAACATTAAGTCTAAATACCTTTGACTCCCCAGCCCAAATGCCCAGGTATTGGTTTACAATTTTGTTGACTGGGGCAGTCTTTAGTGGAGGACAATGACAAACTCTCATCTCAAAATCCATAATGAGATACCCTAATAGCAAGACATAAAAACCTTTTATAAATTTATAGCAAAACCAGTTGAATGTTATCTATTCAAATGCTCTTTGTGGCATATCATTTTGTTTTGTCTGAATTCTTACTGACTGCCAAGAAATGACTGCAAAAGCATTAGCAATGTAATTTTTGTTTCCCTACTTCCAGACTTTTTTTCTGGAAAAGAACGAACATATTTTGACCAGTTCTGTTCTATACAGTCCCTTGCCCAGCATGGACTGGAAGTCTTTTCTAGGATGGGCTCATAGATGGTCAATGGGCACTTGAGACTACATCGAGTCAAACTGGGATTTTTTTCCCCCCAGCAAATGGTAAGTTTGCTGAAAAATTTGCAGGGGCCTGATAATCTTTGTGAATTCACACCTTATGTGAAATCATAGGAGCAAGGGGAAGAGGGAGGGTAGAGAAAGGTCCCACTCCAAGATATATACATTTGAGTGGTGTTTAGGACCATGCACACACTTCCATTAAGCATCTTCTGACAGATGAGAACTTGAACAGTAAGTGATGGGTTGGGCTTCCTAAGTGAGGCTAATAGCTTTTCATTTGGAAGTATTGTAGGTTGTAAGGTGTAAGTATTATGTAAATGCTGTCCTTACAGGCCAGTTGTCCATTTGAGTTACCAGGCTGACAGCCACTAAGCCATGATTAGCTAGCTGAATATATAGTAAGTGTCCCAGAATTGCAGAGTAGATACAGGATGATTTCTGTCTATGGCACAGAGCAACCTCCTTGGGAATTAGGTTCAAAGCTATACAAAGTAATTACCAAGCAGCTTGCAGTCATTCAGGAGGAGTGCTGTTAGTCCAGTGCAGCAGTCTGTTTCTTTGTATGTGATGAGAACTGCTGGTGCTCACGTAGGTGAGGGAGGACTAGTATGCTTCCTTCTCTTTAAACTAAGTTGATGGGATTTTACCCTAGTTCTACTGCTTTGCATTTATTGCCAGCACAGAGGTCTCTGAGGCCTGTAAAATCCCTCCTCCACTGCCAGTTTCCTTCTGCATTTATAATGCACTGAAGTTGGATGGATGGATGGATTGTCAGCAGCTGGGATTGAACCTGACACCTCAGGATTTTAAAACAAGAGCTTCTCCTGTCAGAACACAATGATTGAGCATGGCCAGCTAGCACCATGATACCACAGCTTTCCTTCACCTACCATCCTTGACTTCTTTCCTCCCGTTTCCCTTCTGCTCTCTTCTGCCCCTCTGGACTTCCCTGTGAACCATTACAGAGGGGCGGGATTATGACATCAGTGATAATGCCTCACCTTCCCAGTCTCCTCATTATAATATCATCTGCAAAATACATGCTGATGGGTTGTAATGAAATAGTCTTGCAGCGGGGGGAGGAGAGTGCACACAGAGGGACAGGAATACTGGTTCTGTTTATTCTATCCCCAGTGACTATTCTCAGAGAATAAGCATAGTTAAGATGGAGTTAAGGTTAAGTGTGCACAGAGTAAAAGGGAGTAAAAACTTTTACAGAAACGCTTAAGTTACTAAGTTAACAAACCTACTGGTAAGCATGCAATCCTCAGCTTTCCAGAGTTAAGGTTAAATATAAAATCAAGACTGAGAAATATAGAAATGTACAGCTATCATCTAAATCTCCTTAACCCTTCAGCTAAAGACACTAACCTTTCATCTTCCATCCTTGGCTATCCTCATACTTAGTTTGTAGTGAGTGCTATTTGGGATACTGTACCTGTGAGTACAATCATAGAAAATTAGAGTTGGAAGGGACCTCAGGAGTTCATCTAGTCCAACCCCCTGCTCAAAGTAGGACCATCACTAACTAGATCATCCCAGCCAAGGCTTTGTCTAGCTGGGTCTTAAAAACCTCTAGGGATAGAGTCCACAACCTCTCTGGGTAACCTATTCCAGTGTTTTACTACCCTCCGACTGAGTATGTTTTTCCTAATATCTAATCTCAACTTTCTTTCCTTGCTGTAACTTGAAACCATTGCTCCTTTTTTTGTTTGGTATCTGCCACCACTGAGAACAGTCTAACTCCATCCTCTTTGGAACAATCTTTTAGGTAGTTGAAGGTTGCTATTAAATCCTGCCCCAGTCTTCTCTTCTCCAGACTAAATAAGCCCAGTTCTCTTAGCCTCTCCTCAGGAGTCATGTGCCACAGCCCCATAACTATTTTCACTGCCCTCCACTGAACTCTCTCCAATTTGTTCACATCCTTTTTGTAGTGGGGGGCCCAAAATTGGACACAGTACCCCAGATGTGGCCTCACCAGTGCCAAATAGAGGGGAAAAATCACTGGCAATTCTCCTATTAATGCACCCCAGTATGCCGTTAGCCTTCTTCACAACAAGGGCAAACTTGGTGCATTTTCAGTTTATTGTTCACTGTAACCCCCAGGCCCTTTTATGCAGAGCTGCTGCTTCGCCAGTCAGCCTCCAGTCTGTACTGGTCCATGGGACTGTTTCATCTTAAGTGCAGGACTTTGCACTTGTCCTTATTGAATCTCCTGCGATTTCTTTTAGTTTGATCCTCCAATTTGTCAAGGTCTCTCTGAATCCTAGTCCTACCCTCCAGCATATCTACTACTCCCCACAGCTTGGTGTCATCTGCAAATTTGCTGAGGGTGCACTTTATGCCATCTTCCAGGTCACTGCTGAAAAAATACTGAACAAAACCGGCCCCATGACTGATCCCTAGGGCACTCCACTTGATACCAGCTGCCAAATAGACATCGAGCCATTGACTAATACCCTCTAAGCCAATGATTCAGCCTGTTTTCTATCTACCTTACAGTCCATTCATCCAACCCATGCTTCCTTACCTTACTGGCATCTTTTGTTTATCAAAGCCATTGTGCCAAAACTGTTTTGCAGTGGCTAGCCCCTTGCATCATCATTTATGCCCATGCAAAGTGGGTCCAAAATGACCCTCAAATCAGAATGATAGTGCTTAATATCCACTCCTCAGATATAACTGTATGCAAGACAAAAGGCAGTGGAAACTCAGGCCGCCGCACAATATTTGTTTTTTGGAGCAGAACATTTCCTGGCTACTTCAGTATACAAGGCATGTATAACGCAATGGCATCTGGGTAGCCTGAAGCCTGGAGAGGAACAACATATATCTTACAAGGCTATGTCAGTATGTAAGGTATCTATAAATACACTGGTATCTAGGTAGCTTGAAGCCTGGAAAAGCACTACATACCTTACAAGGACCACATGTGGAAATAGGTAGTGCTAGGACCATTACAGCATGATGTCATGAAGTACACATTATGATGTAAGAATTGGTCAATTTAAAGCAGTAAATTATTAATTCTTTCTTTGCTATGTAGTCAAGATATTACCAAATGTGTTGTTTATTCACAGTTGCTTAAGGAGTATTCTTTGTGAAAAAGGGCATGGGGTAGATCATTTACAAACTCTTTAACAGGACTAGCTGCTTCTTGCTTTTTGCACAATTTGCTTGGTCACCTTTTCCCTCAAGATCGTAATTCTGCTTCTTCCTTTGATTACTTGTTGCTTTCTGTCTCACAAATGCTCATTAGGCAACATAGTAACTAATTAAGCCTGCAGCTGTAAATATGAAGGAGTCATTGTACTGGTACAGAAATTATATTGTTACCCTCTTATCTGTCTTTCATCACCTGTCTAAAACAGATTTTAAAGAAGTCTAGAGCCTAGAAATACACACTACAGAGCATTGTCTTTATAGGTGGTTTCACACATGCCTGTCTCCAATACTCAGTCTGATTCTTCATCACTGCTATAATCTTGGCTCTTAACATGCAAGTGCGATGATTTCATGAGGCAGGTTTTTTAGAAGTCTGCATATATTTAGATGTGCTGTCTCCCCATGCAATGAAACTTTTTATGTTTGACATCTTCATACAGAAAAGAGGATGGACTGGATTCAGTCTGCATTTGTCTAGTCAGGAATTTGCAAGTGCTGTCTTTATGGGCAATGCATGGCAGTCCATTGAGATGGTATGGAACTATTTATTAAGGAAGGATGATGTCTCAGAGTTGCAGGGATTTCTCATGAGGCCAGTACAGAAACCAAGTGTAGCTGGAATAATCTCTTGTTATCATCTCCCATCTGTGGGTATCACAGGAGTATGCAGGCACCAGCAACCATTTGGCACAGTGCAAAGCCCTTAAGAACTCAGATTCCCACTTCGGCATTGCTGATACACCAGTGGGTCTCTTCCCCATTCTACTTCCATCTGCCTGAGAACCAGCTGTTTACTCTAGATCTTGCTAATATTTAGCCTCACATGATGATCCTAAGACAAGCTTGCTATACACTTGCTATGAGCTTGCTATACACTTGCTATACACTACTTGCTATATACCCAAAGCACTGGGAAGACCTTCCTATTCACACTATCACCAGCCATGTCTTCACCTTCTGGGATATGTCTATTCCTGGCTGGTCTTTAATTCTCAACAGTGAGGGACCCCTTTATCACAGAAAATATTCCCTTTCTCCTTTGTCTTCCAGAACCCAGGTTTGTTAACTGCCTAAGTATACTGC
This sequence comes from Caiman crocodilus, assembly GCA_030014935.1. Lineage (NCBI taxonomy): Eukaryota > Metazoa > Chordata > Crocodylia > Alligatoridae > Caiman > Caiman crocodilus. The sequence continues at coordinate 54,665,564 of JAGPOW010001543.1, forward strand.
AAAATCCAGTTCTTCCCTAGAGCATTTGGACAGTAGGGGATGCTATGTTTCAGGAATGCAGTGAGCCTGGATCTCTGCTGTCCTTGTCTTAGACCACAAGTATGATCCTTAAATTTCTATGGCTGGATGTTTTTGCAGCCTGACATAGTGGACCAAAAGGATATTGTTGACTTAGTCATGGAACAGGAGTAGATGTTCTAGGGGGATTGGGGCACATGACTAATGAGGAGAAGCTGAGGGAACTGGGCTTACTTTGGAGAAGAGAAGAGGAGCTAGGCCATTCTTAGTGGTAGAAGAAAACAGAACAAGGAGCAGTGGTCTCAAGTTGCAGCAAAGGAAGTTTAAATTAGATATTAGAAAGAACTTTCTCACCAAGAGAGAGATAAAACAATGGAACAGGTTGCCCAGAGAAGTGGTGGAAGCTCCATCCTTGGAGGTTTTTAAGACCTGGCTACACAAAGCCCTGGCTGGGATGATCTACTTGGGGAAGGTCCTGCTTTGAGCAGGGAGTTGGACTAAATGACCTCCTGAGGTCCTTTCCAACCCTCATTTTCTATGATTCTAAGTCATGCAAAAATATGGGAGGGAGTATTTTAAGTCCTATATTTCAGAAACAAAATCATTGCAAGTTGTGGGCCAAAATTGCCCTCTGGATGTAGATGATTGGCTATCAGTAGAGTTATCAGAGCATGGCTGTCACATGAGTTCTCAATTCTGCAAGCCTGACTTGGCCCCAGCTGACTATTACTTCCATCTCAGGAGAAAGCCATGCCACTTCTGTTTCATGGCTTTTCTGCATCTTGCATAGTCCAGCACAGTCAGAGGTATATGTGCTAATAATGATCATCTATAAGAAAGCAGGGATTTATACTCAAAGCAGCATGCCAAGAATTGAGATCTTCATGGTATGGCTTGGTTTAAGATGCACTGAAATCATCTGTTCTGAAAATGAAGTAGAATTGTAGAAAAAAAGCCTATTCAGGGAAGGATCATCCCTGTCTGAAGCCCCCAGATAAATGCTTGTCTGCCAGATTCTACCACATCTCCTAGTGATCTGCACCAGCACTCAGCCACCCTCAGAGTTAGAAAGTTCTTTTTAATATCCAACCAAAATATCTCCTGTTGTAATTTAAGCCTGTTACTTCCTGTCCTGTCCCCTGCAGCCATAGAAACTAATCTATTACCGTCCTCTTTATAACGACACTTTTTGTATTTGAAGACTGTTACCAAATTTCCCCCCAAGTCCTCTCTTCTCCAGACTAAATAATCCCAGTTCTTCCAACCTTTACCTGTAAATTGTGTTTCCTTATGCCTCTAATCAGTTTTGTTGCTGTCTCTGGAGTAAAATGATTGATGAAGAAGGGTTGATGTGTAGACGAGACCTCATGTTCTGTTAAACTTGCATCTCCACGTGAGCATCAAAAGACTGCAATAATCTGCTGAGATAAAAAGATAAGCAACTACCTTTTCAGTTAATGACATGGGATGTGTGTCTGGTAACGCAACTTGTCCCTTGGGAATATATCAGCAGCAGAAGGTAGCTGAGCAGTCAGCAATGGGTGCCATTAAAAAAGAACCTCAGGGTGGGAATTAAAAAGCAGCATGAGATCACTTTTAAGCAGCAGAGAGTCTATTTCATTGCTAATACCCCTAATTTATTAAGCAGGGGGAGAGACAGACCCAGAAAGTACCTGAGATGCAAGCAGAATTACCTTTACATAGAAGGTTTTTCAATTTTTTCTAGCAGGCATCAGTCAGTGGTTCTTGGAGGTTGCCAGCTGCAGCAAGGAACAAAGCTCAGCTGAAGAGAGGGGAATTGGCATGAGGAGCCCCAGCAGCTTCAGTTTCTATGTGGTCGGGTTTTCCTCAACGCAGAGAAACTACTAATCAGCTTTTCCGCCTCATGGCTCTGCTGCCTTGGCACTGTATGAGGATGAGTTCAGGAAGTCCGCTTCCTGTGGGGAGGGCCAGAGAGAGGGAGAGCTTTCACAGACTCAGCCCAGCACATGGCATTATGAATGCCCTTTAAAGGGGTATTGGGGAAGAGCCTATTCAGAGACAATTCAAAAAAGTTGTGTGTGTGTGCGTGTGGTTTACTGCAGAATAGCTGCCCACTCTTACTCCACAATAAGTGAAAGTTAAACCAGAGCAGTTTAGCTATAATTGAGTTAGTCTTGAGTCACCCTGGTTTAGTTTCTACTCACCAGGGGCTAAGCATGTATACATACACAATGGCTACAAATTAGCATACTCATGGTTAATTTCCACCCTCTTTTAACTTGCTATACTTTGTTCATGTGTCAATAGCTTTAGGGGGCTGACAGATGTTCACTTAATGGTGCGATGGGATCTGATCCCTAATCCCACCAATCATGCCTCCTGCCATGCAACACAGGATTGGGAATCAAATTTCAATTGCATCTTTGCCAGCAGGAAGCTCAGGGCATAGTTGACTCCCTCCACCTGGCAACTGCAAACCCATGAGCTCCACAGCTAAGACAAGGGATTGGGAAGCCTCCCCCTGGTCCCAGAGTCCCAGCAGATGCCTAAAACCTGTGTAAGCAGCTGGGCTGTATGCACAGTTTTTAGACATTCCAGTGCATGGAAACCCATGGAGGGTTGGGGTGCTAGACCTTAAATTTATGGTGTCATACAAAGGAACCATGAAGATATCCCACGTATTTTGTGGAATATCTTTGTGGCTGATTAGCCACTTTATGGTGCTATAAATCAGCTGCAATGCATGTGTATCACTGTTACTATTTATGACATGATTAGCATGTTAATTGCACAACAAATGTAATACGTACCCAAGGCCTAAGATTACTGTTTATTCACATGATTTCAGGAGCTTTAGAGGAAAAAACTCCTTGAATATCATGACACTGCTTAAAAAAGTGCAAGAGTTAGAAATACTGCTACTGCTTCTACTCCTCTTTGGCTATATCAATGTGGCAATAAGTGTAAAACAAGGATCTAAAGTCCCTGGCACAAAAACATACAAGCAGGAAAGTCAGAATCCTAACAGATTCCTACTACAGCTGGGCAAATTTGGGAAATAACTGTTTTTCCCTTGGAAAATAGCCTTTTCTCAAAAGGCAAAGGTTGTTTTGCTTTGTTTTGGGGTTGTTGGGTGTTTTTTTAATTATTGGCTTTTTTGAATTTTTTTCATTTCTGTCCAAAATTTTCACTACATTTTTTTCATCTGCACTTTTATTGGCAACTCCCTTAGAGTAATTATCAACATATTATTTATTTACCAGAAACCTAAATAAGAGCTGAAGAAAAAATTGTAAAAATGTTTTTGAATAAAGAAATTCTGATCAGAAATACGATGCACCTTAAAAAACCCAAAAAACAAAAAAAGGAAACCTAGTGAAATGGGTGTAACAACAAGTTTGGGCAAGTTTGGGATTTGGGGGCAAGGTTTCTTTTTTCATTTTTTAAGTTGTCCTACAAGGTTTGCTTCCTTGACTCACTGGGTACATCCAGATGAGCACACACATTCAGTTTGCAGTGTTGCAGACTTTTCTGCCGCAAACCATATGTGCCACACATGCAGGCATTTTGCCACGCTGCTAATTTGCAGCATACTGAGGGGTTTTTTCACTGGGAGATCCCAGTGTCAAAAAAACCCATGGCAGAAAAAAAAGCAGGGCAGCACATGCAGCAGCAGCATACACTGCCTGAAAACAGATCGCTGACACTGGAGCCTTGGGAGGCCCTCAGAACTCCAGGTAAGGCTGCTGGGGCCAGTCCAGGTGCTTGCCCTAGCCTTCCCTACCCCACCTGGGGCAACTTGCTGCGTGCCAGAGTGGACGTGCATGAGCGTTCCCTGGAGACAAGTAACAGAGGCATAACTATGTGCCACTGCTGTTTGTCCCTGGAGAAATGCTTGTGCATGCTTGTCTGGATGCGCCCGCTCTGCATATGACTTGAGCCCTAGAAGGGTCTCTGAAATCAAAGGGTTACACTTAGAATATGAAGTTACTCATTGTGGTAAACCTGTGGGACCCTGATATCCTCTCCCAAGTCTGGATCGTGGCTTCATGATGTTTTCAGTGCTTTGGAGAAACTCGTTATCTGGACCCAAACTTGAGCTGAAATTGCAGCATAGGTCCTCCTCCAAGCTACCATTTCTAGATGGAGTAGTGATGGAGATGATGCCACAAAAGGAAGTGAAATTCAACTAAAGAGTGAGCAACAGCAGGTGAGACTCTTGAAGGAACCAAGAGCTTGCCACATCTAGCATACTCTGTCTTTTCCTGCCTTGTGCAGGGGGCTGGACCTGATCATCTCCTGAGGTCCCTTCCAGCCGTACAATCTATCAATCTATGAATCTGTGAGTGGACTTCCATGTGTTTAGCATACGAGCGTTTGCAGCAGAAAAGACCTTGGAGAATCACAGCCCTGAGAGTAGAGATGAAGGCAGTTTTAATATTTTGAAAATTTTGAAGAATTGCAAAAATGTTAATGTGCATCAGGCAGGGGGGCTTTGGGCAGCTGCAGGAGGAAGGGAGAGAGTAGTAGAAAGGCTTTGCAAGAGGGAGAAACAAGAATCACTGGGCAATGGGATATAGGCTAAGAGGGGATCACTTAAGAAACTGAATGATCAAATGACTCCACATTTCTAATTGCACATGTCTTTGGTACTGTCCATTCTCACAGGCAGAGGAGAGATCCACTTCTCTGTTCTTTGACCTCTCTGGGGGAGAATTGGAGAAATTCTCTACTTCTTCCAGACCTCATAAACTAGCTTCTCAGGCCAAGTGGAGGAGAAGAGAAAACAGGAAACATTTCCTCTTTCTTAAATAACTTCCTTGAACAGCCAGGTAAGCTGCAAAATGGATTAGCTCTGCATTACAGTTCTCATACACAATGACTTCAGGCTTGCACAGAGGCTCCAACCCCTTTCCAAGCAAAGCATCCCCCCCTAAGCCTCTTCTAGTGACACAAGGAAATGGAAACATAACTCTGAGGGATACGGACTTGAGAGCCAGCTTGCTACAAATTCAAAAGCTGAGCATGTCAAAGGCTTAGGAGATCTGATCTCCAAGATATACCAAAGCCAAGTTCTTCTCTGACAGATTTCTATTTAATCAAAAGCAGAAATAAATAAGCAAGAAATCACCATGATAGCAAACCTGGCTATGTTTGAACAGAGATTCTCTCACTCCAGGAACTGGGATGGTGATAAGAAACCCTTTCATCTGTAGGTCAGCATTTCTAAACCATGCCTATGCTGACTTAAGTTATTACCAATTGACAGCTGTTTGGTGGCTAGAATGCCAGGGGAGAGAGCAGGCTTGCCACCTCCTAGGCCTACTGCTTAGGTTAAACATTTTGAGATTTTTTTAGATAAAAGATGTTGCAAGCCTGTGACTATCACATCACAAAGAACACTGCTCTAATTGGCTGCCTTGATGATAGTATTAGTAGACATGCCAAATATTGCATGGACCATGGTCTCTGATCTATTATTGATGGCCCCTGCAGCTCAGAGTCGCATTAACAGATGGCATGTGATGGAAGCATGCTCCAACACTGACCATGCTCTTTATCCTTAGATTAGCTGCAGCTCCTCTTTCAGGAGCTATTGATCCAGCAATTTCTCTGATGACGTGCCTTTATGCTGGTAGCCCTCTCTAACTAGATGAGAATCTTATCTAGGGGGAAGTGCAAGCCACCTCAGGGTAAGTCAAGGAAGAAAAGTTTCTTTCGTTCTTGATTAAATATTTTCAATTGAGACTGAGCAAAAGATGAAGCAGCTGCTACAGAGACAGTGGCCCAGATTCTCAGCAGTGTTTGTGTGCCCTGAAAGTGCCATTTCATAGGGACCAGGTCTTCACTGGCCCTGGTGTGGCTTAGAGCAGGCCTGAATTGTGACTGCTAGCTGTTGGCCCAGCAGGTTGTTTTTCCAGCTAGCCTATAATAAGGTACAGTTGCACTGTAGTCACACTTTCCTCTTCCTAGTGGCCTTCCATAATCTGTTTGGACTGGGTTTCCTTCAGGTGCCCTGCAGTTCATTCTTCTTGCATTATATTTCAGCAGCATGTAAAAAAAACAATATATGTATATAAAAATTAGGGCTGTCAAACTATTAAAAAATCTGATTGCGATTAGTTGTACAATTAAAAAAATTAGTCACAATTAATCGTGATTTTAATTGCACAGCCAAAAACTCAAAATTATGTGCAACCCCCCCCTCAAAATTATACAAAATTATTCAGGTACTTTGTATGGTTGGGAGTGGGTGTGGGGTGTGTGTGGGAGGGTGGAATTTGTGAAGGTGTGGGGGGGTGTGTGGGTGGGTGTGTGTGTGGGGTCTGGAGCCAGGGGAAGGGAGGGGGTTCCACTAGCCCTGGCAGGATGCAGGTACTGTGGGTAAGGAGTGAGGGGCAGCAGCAGGGCTCAGGGTGGGGGTGTGGCTTGGGAGTGAGGGGCAGATACATACACACACAGAGCACCTGGCAGGTCAGTCTGTGGAGAGAAGAAGTGTGGTGTAGGAGGCAGATTAAGGCCCCCATAGTGAGAGTGGAGCAGGGGCAGGGATTGGGTAAATGGGGCCCCGGGGTGGGTCGTAGGACAGAGCAGCCGGCAGCTTGTCCAGGGACACACAGGGGCGTGGCTCCCTGCTACTGTGCACACTGCTGGGGAAGGCATGGGGGGCACATACCCCCCAGATTTGTGTGCAGGAAAAAGACAGGACCTCTGCGCCCTGCTGCCTTTGTTCCAGGAGCCATGCTCTGGCTGCACCATGCATCCCCTGCCTGCCCAACCATGGGAGGCACAATGTGGCTTCCCATGGCTCCCCGGACAAAGACAGCAGAAAGCAGAGCCTCTGCCTGCATTGGGCAGCCCACCTCCACCCTGTGCACAAACTTGGGAGGTATGAGCCCCCCATACCTCTCCCAGGAGTGCATGCAGACGCAGGAAGCCATGCCCCACATGCCCCTGAACAAGCTGCCCATGGCTCCGTCCCATGACCTGCTCCAGCCCCAGGTTCCCATTCACTCCAACCCCTGCCCCTGCCTCACTCCCTCCTCACCATCAGGGCCACAATCTGCCCCTCCCCCTTCCTCTGCAGATTTACCTGCAAGGTGCTTCTCTACACACTGCCAGGCTGCATTCCTGGCTATGCGCAATCTTCGCCTGCTCCTCTGTGTCTATGTCTGTGTCTGTGTGCAGCCCCGCACCACCCTGCTGCAGCCACCCAGAGCCCATGTCTGGGCTGTCCTGCAGCTTCTCTGCACTGTCACTGCTGCACAGCTCGGAGGCGGCAATGACAGCAGTGGAGCGGAGTTGGGCATAAGCTCCAAAGTCACGTACGCAATTAATGTGTTAACAAAATTAACACAAGAGCTAATTAATGCATTTATCATGTGCATGAACTGCAATTAATTGACAGCCCTAATAAAAATGGTTGCCCAAACTGAGACATCTTAATGAGGTCTGATTTTTCTCAGAGTGGACCCCCAGCACTTTCTGAAAAAGCACACACACAAAACTCAAGGCACCCCAAATCATTAGTCATTTTAAAAAATCATTAGCTATAATTCTACTCTGAAAAGTCATTGAAGAGTATTTTATTATTACTGAATAATTTATGTTTCTGTAATTAAAGAGGTTCTACTTTCAAAAAGAACTGTGGGAATGACATTACAAGCCCTCTGTTCATTGACTGTCACATCCAAACTGCCTTGGTTTTCAAGTAGCAGGATGCTGGACCCACAAACTCACCCTGTGTTCTGCCAGCCAACCTGGAAACTTTCCATCTTGTACCCTATCACTAGCAATACTAGTTCTGTAGCCCAAGTCATATCCTCGCTTACCCCTTGTCTGGTCCTCCCGCTGTCTAATTATTCACTAGGTCCAGAATGTTGTGTGCCCCACTGCAGTCAAAGGAAAACTCATAGACCCACATGATGCAGATGGATTATTGAGTACCGCTCCATCCTGCATAAAGGTTACTTACATGATAGAACTTACTGTCATGATTAGAGGGCTAGCTGAATTTCTGACCATTCTTGGGGTCTCATTAAGTGGACCCTGAGAGCTGCCTCTGGACTATTTGTTCTGCGTACCAGCCATGATTATGTCAGTAGGACCCACTGGGAGGTGGGAGCCTTCCTTCAGGATCCTATGACCATTTGTTTGCAGTAATACAGGGCAGCAGTTTGAAAAAAAGGTCGTATTTCTTCATTCATTCTTCAAACGTCCAAGTATGTACACACAAGTGAAAAAAACCACAAAAGGGCTACCTGCCTGGGTGTTGTTTACACCTTTGTAAGCTACCCTCTGTTCAGCCAACTCCATCTCTGGCAGGGAAAAACAGCATCTATGTCTTCCTGTGCTAGTCAGATCACCAGCTTTCAGCTGATGTACCCTCAGCAGTCTCTTCTAGCTCATGCTTTTCTACCATTTTTGAGGCTTTGATCCCAGGCTTAGCCTTGAGAAGAGTATTTCACAACAGCCTGGACAGAGTGCCACAAGTGACTTCTTTGATAGATTGCCCAGGTATTGTTATTGTAACTTCTTTGAAGCTACAGACCCGGATCTATCTTATTTTCATTTTACCTTTTCCACCCAATCCTTTTACAGCTTTTTCATAGACTCCTTAACTCTATGAATTATAGCCAAAAGTCATAACTAAGCAGGGAAAACAGTTGTTAGATAAGAGCAACCACAGGTCAACCATTGTTCCTTCCCCCAACCCTCCCTCTGCCAACAAAATAGCTACATAAGTGCCCAGCTATTGTGTAGCCTACACATATAATAACATTGCAGACTATTGCCAAAATCCCCCATATGCAGTAGGAATATTTCCATTTGAGTACAAAAAGCACAGTCCCATTTCTGACCAGGGTCCCAGCTCTGAAGGGCTTCCACTCTATACAGATTGTAGCCTCTGTTCTGTTCCAAGGACATGTTGCAGGCCTCATGCCCATGGTGCCCATCTCCTCACTGTAGGATATAGTTATTGTTTAATAGTGCATGGTTCTCCCAAAAGAAACAACAGGGGGCACTGCCTAATGTTAAACCATGGTGCATCTCTCAAGGCAGCTGATGTGACGTGAAGACCTGATTCTTGCCTAGATGACACATCTCAGATTGCTAGTCTTGAAAATTTAATACAGGGGCAGGCAATTATTTCTGGCAGAGGGCTGCTTACTGACTTTTGGCAAGCCATCGAGGGCCACGTGACAGACAGCCAGCAGCAGATAAAAATAAATTTTCTAAATTTGGGGGGCCCCGTGATCTGGATAGAATGGCTGGCAGGCCACATCTGGCCTACGGGCCATGTTTTGCCCACCCCTGACTTAACAGGTGAAGGAGTGAGACACACTGTAGGTCAGTCAAAGTGTACAGTAATTTCAAGACTCAGCTGTATCTCCATTCAACACCAGCAAATGCAGGAGTCTCCTTACCCTGGAGAACATAACACTCTTGAGACAATTTGCTTACTGGAGCTCAGTGCCAGGGAGATAAAATATTTATGGCTACTCTCTCTTGAGCTTCTCATTTCAAGTCTCAGTGACTTATATGTTACAAATTTACATGAATGTTTAAAGACGTCTTTACATCTCTTTTAAGTACAAAAGCCTGATTTCTCCATGTAGCGATTTGTGAGTCAGACACAGCCACCCCATCTATTCTCTGCCTGTGTTCATCATCGTCTTCAGCATTTATTTTCCTCTTAGTAATGATTATCATTATACTGAGAAAAATGGGTCATTTAGAGCAGTTTCTTTTCTCCCCAAATAAAAGGCTGTGGGATACAGGATATCATTAAAATTCTAAACCTGACTTCTAACCTCAAAAACAGGCTTCTTGGTATTCAAAGATCTTCTCCAAGGCGGAGGGGGGGCGGGGAGTATAAAAGTAGAGAAATAACTTTTCACAGCTTTCCAGTGAGACATACTCTCCCTGCAGTAGGATACATTTGCATGCAAAATCTAGTGTGTTCATTAAATGACACATGTTAGAAGAAGAAAAGCAGCAGCACTCTGAGCACAATTCCTGACAAACTAAGGGCTAGATTCTTAGTGTAAACTGGCATAGCTCCACTGGCTTCTGTAACACTATTCTGGTTTACACCAGCTGAGCATTTGGCTACAGGATGTTAAATAAGGCTGAATCTGTGACATGGATAGCGCTGTTTGTTACTCCTTCTACACAGTTTAGTCAGTTTTCAGTCTTTGGAATAGTGCTAATTTCAGAACAAGCCACGGTCATTTTGTTAGGAAGGTTTTGTGAGACACTATCAAATCTGTTCCAAAACTTTGGATATGCCACATCTCTGATTCTGATATCAGGACAAGGATCAACTCAGTTTGATCCTCCAGAAGCAAGCTGAAGGCTGGGTGCTGATTGTCAGTCCCAGCCCTAGCACCACAGTGGAGCCAGCTCAAAACTCCTATGGGTTGCCAGAGCTGAGACTGACAATCAGTTGACTATTGGTGTTGTGTACTGAATGTCTGGATGTATGTTCTGCCCTCTATCAGCAGAGGGTGCTGCCCAAATTGCATGCATTAATCTTATATGGATGGTTTGAGGCTCTGATATGGTGCTGGGGCTGAGACCAACAATCAGCAAGCTGTGCATATCAGAGACCATTGTAAACATTACCACATGACAGCTCAAAATGCATCCTAACTTTAATAGTGAACAGATTTAACATGGACTAAGTGTCCTGTGTGACAAGGCCCTAACACATGCCTAGTGTAGGGATGAATGTAGCCATATTGTTGTTCAGCCAGTGCATAGCCTACCTCACATGCTCAGTAGCCTCACTTCTGGTACTTCTAAGAGTAGTAATATTCAAGGTAGCAGTTCCCAGAATTGTTTGGCAGGAACTCAGGACATACAAGATATATGTCTGACCCTCCAAATGTAATAAGAGTTTGCAAATTCATAAATGTTAACACCATTAGAGGCCACTGAATCTCTTACTCTGACCTCTGGACACAGGGCATAGATTTTCATTCCTGTAGTGAGCTGAAAAACTTATGTTTTACTAAAACATATCTGCCAGAAGGGCCATCATCTTGGATTTGATGACATCAACAGATAGAAAATCCACTGTTGGTTTGTTCCAGCGGTTCATACTGCATTCATTTTGACCATCATTTACCTATAGTAAGAGTGATTGTGGCAAGTTAATCATTCCAAGGGTAACTGTTTAAGATCACTCCAGCTCTTGAACTTTTTTTTTCAAATACTTCAAAATTTCCTAGTTGACCTCTTTCTTGTCAAACTTATTTTTTTTTTAAATGCTGCTTAAAATCAAAACAAATTCAAAAGTTACCTGGGAGAAATAGTGAATATATTTTGACCAACTCCAAGTTCTCCTAGGTTTGCATAGCTGGTGATGCAATTGCTGGGGGGGTTGGTTTTTTTTTTTCCTTTTGAACAGGCACTGAATACATTCAAAGACAAGAAGAAAGGATCAGTGTCCAGACCATTTTGAATGAGGCATAGCTTTTATGCCTATACCAGTTCTGGTCCTTTTACCCCTCAAGAGCAGGAATTTTAACTCCAATAAACGGCTTAGTTTGCAAACATTCTGCTAACCTTAAATCATCTCTTCCATGAGACATGGATGCTTCTTTCCATTTCCTCTCCAAACTGTTAAGCTAAGCTGCTGTACTATCATATGCCACCCAGTACATTTCATTAGGGTTGAAAGGACTCTTTGTATGTCCCCTGTCTACCTCATCAGGGTGTTATAAAGTGTAATTATTTAATTGTTTGTGAAGCATTTTGAGACCCTCCAAAGGGCAATACTGCAGAAGTGCAAATTACTTTTGTTGTTTGATACACTGCAGCTTGTTAACAACATATGACAGAATGTGAGTATTCTTGCCTTTGAAGCTAATGAGACCAAGAGCTTTATTCAGACTTGCTTCTAGGAGTTTAACTGAACCACACAGCAGGAAATCATTCATTCAGAGCCACATGCTACCTCCTCTGTGGTTTCCATCTCCCTGCTGCTCGCAGCAGCAGAAGCCACATCCCTAAAATTGACAGGAAGCTAAGCTTTTGAAGAGCTGATCAGTACAACACCAACATTAGTTTTCTGCCTTATAGAGAGATGCTGCTATATGCAACCATTCACTCCTTGCCTAGGTCCCTTGTGCTTTGGGACACAAGGGGTGCATCCACACATGCAAGCACATGCGCGTGTAGCAGCTCAAATAGAAGCAGTACAAATTTGAGGCAGGGGTTTTTTTTCCTCAGTGCATGTGCTTAGACATGCACTTTGTTGTGGAGCAAATTATTCCACCTGGGGCAAAATAATCATGCCTGGCTTCTCCCGGATCTGCAGCCAGGGGGAGCTAAAGCCCAGGGTCAGCACCTGTGCTGTCCCCAGCAGTATATAAAGCTGCCCTGGCAAGCAGCTCAGGGCTATTCACTCTCAAGAGCTTCTGGGGTCCAGTCAATTGATACCTGGGGACACTACCCCTTGTGCCAGCTGAACTGCTGAAACAGCCATGAGAGTTCTCTGTACCCTCTATCGACTGCGGCAGTCTGGCAGTGGGGGCTGCTGCCTGGCTGTGATCTGCTGCACACCTGCCAGACCCAGATGGGAACTGCAGAGACAGCAGAAGCATCTGACCCTCTGGGCCAGCTACTAGTGGGTTGTGGCTGCAGAGTTGGCCTCTGTGCAGCACTACTGCCATGTGTGCCCCCTGCCTAGCCATCTGGGCAGCTATTGCCCAGAAGATGTTATGGGTGTAGTGGCCTGCTTTGAACTGTCAAAGCATGTCCTCCTGACCCTGTTCTGCCACTGGCCTCCCTAGCAGGAACTCTGGTGTTCCTATTGGAAAACTGAAAAATCCCTGATAAAAAAAATCCCAAAGTCACTCTGTAAAATACCCAAAAATCCATGTTCTTCCACAATTAAAACAAAAGACCACTATAAAGAGAGAGTGAGATAGAGACAGCGATCAGTTGGGCAACGTTTTATTGATATATCTACAGTGTTAAAGCGGTGTGGAAGCCTACCAGAGTCTCTATCATAATAATATGGGTTTTTCCCACCAGGAGGGACCAGCAGGGTTTGGGAGAGACCCTGTTCCCCCCCAACACTCCCCAGGTAACAAGGAACAACGGCCACAAGTTGTTAGAGAGTGGGTTTAGACTAGACATCCGAAGGCACTACTTCACAGTCAGGGCAGCTAGGAACCAACTTCCAAGGGAAGTGGTGATGGCTTCTACCCTGGGGTCTTTAAGAGGAGGCTTGAGGTCTACCTGGCTAGGGTCACTTGAGCCCAGTGTTCTCTCCTGCCCAGGGCAGGGGGTCGGACTTGATGCTCTACAAGGTCCCTCCCAACCCTACTTCTATGAATCTATGAATCAAGTGAATTCTAAATACATGTATTCATGAAACATGAATATATATTTTGCTGCCCTCCCACAGGGGCTATGGCCCCCCAACAGGGGCCAAATGACCCTTGCAAAGACTGCTACCCTCCTTGCAGGGCTCACATGCCCCACCCCAGCCCCAGCCCCCGCTACCTGCAGCAGCCCCACCCCCGAGAAAGCAGGGCAATCAACTAGTTACCTCAGGACAATTGACTAGTCACACAAATGCATGGAGCCTGAGAAACAAGCAGAAAGAATTCAAAGTACTCACACAATAATGGAATTATGATGTGATTGGAATAACAGAGACTTGGTGGGATAGCTCACATGACTGGAGCACTGCCATGGATGGGTATAAACTGTTCAGGAAGGACAGGGGGAGAAGAAGAAGAGGAGATGTGTGTTATGTAAAAAAGGTGTAGGATTGTTCAGGGCTCCAGTATGAAGATGGAGATAGGCCTGTCAGAAGTCTCTGGGTTCAGGTCAGAGGAGAGAGCAACAAGGGCAATATTGTGGTGAGGGTCTTCTGTAGACCTCCAGAGCAGGAGGAAGTAGTGGATGAGACTTTCTTCAAACAGCTAGAGGAAGTTTCCCAATCATAGATTCTGGCTCTCATGAGGGACTTCAGTCACTCTGACATCTGTTAGGAAGGTAATACAGCAGTGCACATGCAATCCAGGAAATTTTTGGAGAGTGTTGGGGACAACTTCCTGGTGCAGGTGTTGGAGAGGCTAACTAGGAGCCATGCTCTTCTTGATGTGCTGCTCACAAAACAGGGAAGAATTGGTTGGTGATATAGAAGTGGATGACAACTTAGGCAGCAGTGACCACAACGAAATCAAGTTCAGGATTCTGACAAAAGGAAGAAAGGAGAGCAGCAGAGTATGGACCCTAAACTTCAGAAAAACAGACTTTGACTCATTCATGGAACTGATGGGCATAATCCCTTGGGTGGCCAGGCCAAAGGAGAAAGGAGTCCAGGAGAGCTGGTTATATTTTAAAGAAACCTTACTGAGGGTGCAGGAACAAACTATCCCAATGTTCAGGAAGACTAGCAAATGTGGCAAGTCACCAGGTTGGCTTAGCAGAGACTTTAAATACAAAAAGGAAGCTTATAAGAAGTGGAAATTTGAACAAACAAATAGGGAGGAGTATAAAAATATTGCTTAGGCATGCAGGGGTGAAGTCAGGGAGGCCAAAGCACATTTGGAGTTGCAGCTAGCAAGGGATGTGAAGGGTAACAAGAAGGGTTTCTACAAGTATGTTAGCAACATGAGGAAGGTCAGGAAAAGTGTAGGTTCCTTGCTGAATGTGGGAGGCAACCTAGTGACAGATGATGAAAAGGCTGAAGTGCTCAATGCCTTTTTTTACCTTGGTCTTCACAAGCAAGGTCAGCTCCCAGACCAACTACACGGGGCAGCAGTTTGAGAAGGTGAGCAACCCTCAGTGGTAAAGGAACAGGTTAGGAGCCGTTTAGAAAAGCTGGTTGTGTACAGGTCCATGGAGTCAGATGAAGTGCATTTGAGGGCACTGAGGGAGTTAGCTGATGTGATTGCAGAGCCACTGGCCAATAGCTTTGAAAACTCATGGCAATCTGGATGACTGGAAAGGGGAAAATAGAGTGCCCATCTTTAAGAAAGGGAAGAAGGGGGCTCTGGGTAACTACAGACCAGTCAACCTCACCTCTGTCCCTGGAAAAATCAGGTCCTCAAGCAATCCATTTCGTCTTCACTTGGAAGACGAGAAGGTGATTATGAATAGTCAGCATGGACTCACTAATGGCAAGTTATGCCTGACCAAGGCCAAGTCATGCCAGAGATGACTGGCTCCGTGAATAAGGGGAGAACAGTGGACATTATATACCTTGACTTTAGCAAGGCTTTTGATATGGTCTCCCACAACATTCTTGCAAGCAAGCGAAAGAAGTATGGGCTAGATGAATGGCCTGTAAAGTGGATAGACAACTGGTTGGATTGTTGGGCTCAAACGGCAGTAATCAATGGCTTGATATCTAGTTGACAGCTGGTTTCAAGGGGAGTGTCCCAGGGGTTGCTCCTGGGGCCAGTTGTATTCAGTATCTTCATTAATGACCAGGAAAATGTGATGGAGTGCACCCTCAGCAAGTTTGTAGATTGTACCAATCGGAGGAGTAGTAAATAGGCTGGAAGGTACGGCTAGGATTTAGAGAGATTTCAACAGATTGGAGGACTAGACCAAAAGCAATCTCATGAGGTTCAGTAAGGACAAATGCAAAGTCCTGCGCATAAGATGGAACAATCCCTTGCACTGGTATACACTGGGGACTGACTGGCTGGGCAGCAGCTCTGCAGAAAAGGACCTGGAGGTTATAGTGGACAACGAGCTGGATTTGAGTCAACAGTGTGCCCATGTTGCCAAGAAGGCTAACGGCATGCTAGGATGCATTAATAGGAGCATTACCAGCCAATCAAAGGAAACGATTCTTCCCCTCTATTCAGCACTGGTGAGGCCACATATGGAGTAGTGTGTCCAGTTTTGGGACTTCACTACAGAAAAGATGTAGACAAATTGGAGAGATTTCAGTGAAGGGCAACAACAATGGTTGGGGGCTCAAGCACATGACTTCTGAGAGGAGGCTGAGGACACTGGATTATTTAATGTGGAAAAGAGAAGACTGAGAGGAGATTTAATATTAGTCTTCAACTACCTGAAGGGGGTTCCAAAGAGATGAAGCTGGACTGTTCTCAGTGGTGGCGGATGACAGATCAGAAGCAACTGTTTCACACTGCAGCTAGAGAAGTTTAGGTTAGATATTAGGATAAACTTTCTCATGAGGAGAGCAGTAAAAGCATTGGGACAGATTACCCAGAGAGGTGGTGAAATCTCCATCCTTGGAAGTTTTTAAGACCCAGCTAGACAAAGCTTTAGCTGGGATGATCTAGTTGGGGATGGCTTCACCACATTTCTAGATGAGGCACATGTGAGTGGGAGAAGGTGGTTGGGGTATGCTCAACAACACCCTTCCCTGGGAGTCTGGGGTGCGGCGTAGACACACACTGCTTTTGTTATGCTTCAGCCCAAGTCTGAATTCGTTGCCCGGCATGCATGAGCCAATATATGAATGCCAGTTGGAAGTTTGAAAGAAAAAAAGTTTTTAT
>JAGPOW010001543.1:54682168-54717271 GCA_030014935.1 Caiman crocodilus
ACCTTCCAGTCTCGCTGTGTATTCTGTCTTGGGAGGATGGCTCGAGGCCATTTATTAGGCCTTCAAAGAAATGGCTCGGGGTTATTCACAACACTTTGAATAGGGGGTGGACTAGATGACCTCCTGAGGTTCTTTCTAACCCTAATTTTCTATGATTCTCAGACATTGTGGATGTCTACTCTGGCTGGTTGGTGCTCTGGGGAGAGATGTTCACCCTGGCCCCTCTACTCACCCAGTCCCATTCACTAGCAGTGTGCCAAAGCTAGCAATATGGTAGTGAAGCTTCTTGGTGGGCTGCTCCTGAGATCCATTACCAGTGTGCTTGAACACAGCCATGGGGGGTGCACCCAGTGTGACTTCACTACTGTATTTCCAGGTGAGGTTCACTTGAGTGGGAGAGGGTGGCCAGGGCATACACAAGAATATCCTTCCCTGGGAGCCTGTGGCTACAGTGTAGATCCACACTGTTGTAATGAGCTGAGGTGGGGAGGCTGCACAAACTGCATAAATGGCATGCACTGCATGGAGCGCATCTCAAAATGAAATAGATGACAACTTGTTTACTATCCAGGCATCAAGCTAGGAGCAGCCAGCTGTTGCTGACCCTGATGCTCAACACTCTGAATAATTCAGTTAGATGTAACCTCAGAGAAACCTGTAGACTTATAATTGATCGGGTGAGTAAGTTCCGATCCCAGGTAATTGCTCTCTCCTTGCACAGCCTGCAGCAGCCTGTTGGCTTGGTTCATATGCCACTGATGTAGCTGGTTAGCCCCATGAGTGATATAGGAACTCTGCTCTCTGGATGCTAGAATTGAATTAGACACCAGCAAGACAGATTTTATTAGATTTATTAGATGGCTAGTAGAAAAGAAGGCTGGAAAATAGAGGAAGAGAAATGACTCTTCAGTGACCTATGGGTTGGTATTATTTTTCTTGTGCTAAATAGAAATAGGGTGACATGTGGGGGTAATAGTTACTGCTTGCCATGTTATTCAGACAGCTCTCAGGCAGCAAAACTCCTCATGAACTGATGGGGCAATATCCAAAAAAGAGATACCGGTTCTCACTTCTGTGTCTGTCTGGAGACTTCTCTCTCTGCTTCCTGTGTTCATTGCTAACCCGAATTCAGCAGCCTCCCAGTTCATGCCCTGTGACATGTACAGCTTTTACAGAATTCCTTTCCTTGAAGGATCTTTAGGTTCAGATTTAGCAAAAATCTGATTCCCTAAACTACAAGGGCAAATTAATGCAAAAGCATTATACCCCAAATCTGAAACAGTTCACCACACCCAAACCATGACTCAATCAAGATATAAGAGTAAGAGCCTGAATAGTGGCAGCACTGCTGAGATCTCATAGGGCTCAGAATTCATAATTTTTACTGCATAGACTGCAGCACATATACTTGCAGGCTCAGAAATGTTGCCATCAATAATTAAAACTCATGTGCCCACCAACATATATTAACCATGAATGCTCAGGGACAAAGCACCCTTGGTTTTGTAAATCATGCTTATTCATTTTCTGGCTAACTCACAACATCTGGTAACCCTGTGAGTGTCTCCTAGGCATTTAAATGAGCTACTAAGGGCCATGTGAAATCTTTTACCAACAATGGATGTGAACCAGTCTGAATAAAATAAGAGCTGAGCCAACTGGACTTCATGTGTGAAGACTGTCTTTACAAAAGTTCAAAGAAATAAAATGTTACCAACTCTTTTTTTGGAGGGCACGGGGCACTTATTTTTGTGCCAAGTGGGGTTTTCACTGGTGCTGGATTCAGTCTGGCCATAATGCCAGAAGCTCCGAACCCTTGATGGATTTCAGACTTGTTGGAAAACCTACTCTACTTAGCTATGTGGTCCGTTGCCCACCGAATGTGAAAGACAAGACAGTCAGGGAGCAAGTAGAGCTCCCTGTTAGGTTAAATGTTGACATCATTCTCACAAAGGGAAGGGATGATTCAGAGAGCAAAAAATCCCATAACTCAGGCTGGCTTTGCTCCTTCCCTTCCTTACAAAACAAGTAATACAGTGGAACAGATGATTCACAAAAGTTCGCAGCATTGCCAAACCTGTGTATTTCATCTAAGCAAGTTCCAGCCAAAGTACTTTACCCCACTTTAATTCCACACCCATCAGTGAAAATCCCATCATGCAGGAAACAAATTGCAACAGTTGGCAACACTGTATTTCTCTGAGCTTTTGCAAAAGTGATGTTTGCTGGGGAAACAGAGCTGGCATGGGTTTTATTTCATCTGAATTGGTGCAACTGTTGTCAGCAAATGGTTTCATGTAACCTGGCACAGATTCTCAGGAATAATCCATTTGGAGCTCACATTTTCCATGTCTGAATTTAACACAAAGGTGAGGGGGCTTTTGGTAAGGTTTGTGTGAAGCTGTTTCAATTGTTTATGACTTCAGACTTAAGTCACTTAAGCATACCTGAAAGTGGATCCATTTATTGCCATGTAAGGAAGAATTGAAACATCCAGCACTTCTTCAGGTTCTAGTCCTACTGAATAACCGAGACCCAGAATGCAGTGCTTACACTGTTAATGACTTCTAGGAAGAGTGCTTTTCTCCTGGGCTTTTTGCAATGGTCTTTCTATCCCGTTTCAGCGTAAACACCTGATTTAATACAATTTCATGAGTGGTTGAACCTAGGGGTCTCATTCTTCCATGACAGCAAGTGGAAATTCAGCTAACATTTAGTTTAGTTGCCCCTGGGACTGGTTTATATCTATTTGTGTTACAACTGTATTTCATTTTAAAAGCTGCTGATCATAGTAGGCAGCATTTTTCTAAAGTGCTTTTTGTTGTCCTTACTGTCAAGGCATGAGTACTCCCATCAGTAGGTGCTGTCAGGGAAACATAGCTATTAGAACTTTCAGGATGCTTGCAAAAGAGTGCAGCAGTTCATCTTGGAAATGGGAGATATTAAGGCAAGAACAAAATATTACAATTATTTTAATCTGACCCCTACATAACAGAGGTCAGAGGACCTCATGCAGTAGTTCCTATATTAAATTCATAACTTCTAGTTAAGCCCGGATGTGTTTTTTGAAAGACATCCACACTTAATTAAAAAATAAAAAACAAAAACCGTACGCATTTCAAATGATGGACAATTCACTAGATCCTTAAGGAAGTGTTTCCTGTGATGAATTACCATCATTTTTTTAAGCTTATTTATAAGTCAGAATTTACCCAAGTTCTACTTCCAGTTGGCACTGGATTTAGGATCCAGATACCCTGATCTGGATGAACTCAAAATCCTCAGACCAACCACAACTTTTCCATTTGATAATAGGTGAATTGTATTGATACACAGTAATAATAGATCAGGATAATGTGAAAAAGTCTATATCTACCGGTCCCACAGTTGTCATCAGAGGGAAGGTACATCTGGCTAGTATGTGAGCTTCACCCGGAGGTTTTCTTTGAATGTCAGATGTCACAAGCCTGGAGGTTAGAGGCTGAGGCCCGCCCCCCTGCCCCACACCCAGTGGGGTGGATGAGATGAGCTGGTAATGTACCCTCTATCCATGGTGGCCTTGGGTTCCTCTCTCGGTGACCCTCCTCTGCTCTGAAATCCCTTCTTTTGTATTCTTTTCCCTTTCTGATGACTTAATCTCTGGCCATTGATGAGTGGTCATCATACTGCCCATGTTCTGTCCTGTCAGCGTATTCCTTTGTTTCACAAGCCCCATCACATGCACACATCCTAATTTGGGCTTTACCAGTGTCCTTCTTATTTGGTCTGTTCCTCCATACCAGAAATCCCAAGGGCTCTGCACTTGGGCACTGTGACCTGGTGCCACTTTATCTCCAGGATAAAGTTATGGAACACTATGGCACATTTCTTCAATTTCCCAGCCTGTGTGTCTGCTTGCCTCTCAGATACAGTGGGCCTTGAGTAAACTTTCACAAACAGGCTTTAACCAGGACCATTGTTCTAATACATATCTACTTTACCTACAAGTCAATTCCCAAAAGCAAACCTCTAGATACCATTTTCCAGCCATCACACTTCCAACCACTGGGTTATATCTTGCATAAATTACAGAGGCAAGCCTCCAAGGATCTCTACTTCATGCACTTACACAGCCAGAGAGGGTCTCAGGATGAGTGACAAAGGTCATGAAGGGTTTGGAATGCAAGCAGAATGAGGAAAGGCAGAAGGAACTAAGTATGGTTAATTTGAAGATGAGAATGATGCTTCTGCAAGCAGTGTAAGACTTTTGCTTTCTTCTGGGCAGGGTCTTAGCAAGTGTGGTTAAGTTCTGGAGTAAGGCACTGTTTGGGGAGTTGTTTTGTTACTCATTATTTAATGCTTTTGTATAATGCATCTTGCTTGTATTATAAGCCTGTCTGAGTCTTTGTGGGGAAGGGGAAATTAAAATAAACCATGACCTAGTCACCTCCTAGTCTACTCTTGGATTAGCTAAATATATAGTTTCTTTAGCCTCTCACTTAGGTAGGTTTTCCAAACTGTATTTGCTGTGGCCCATAAGTGTGGTACCAAAACATCCCATAGATTTCCTGCTTAGGGAAGAGACAAAGGCCTCAAGTACAAGGTACAGTTGAGTCACTTGGTAGTTTTCCCACAAAATTATATTTCTGTTTTGAATGTTGATTTGAGAACTGGGAACATACACATTTTGACCAAAATTTGGTTCTAGGATGCAAATTCAATGAGTGGGAGATGAGAAAAAAAAATAAGAACTACCAACCTCATGATAGTTTAGTGGTTGGGGCACTCACTTGGTAGAAAACTAAGCTTCATTTCTCTGTTCTTCCTGATCCTGGCCTGAGACTTGAACTTGGGTATACCACTTTGTGCATGTCTGAGTCTTCTGGCTATTCTGGGATAGAGCTCTCAGAGACAGGACAGAAACATTTTTGAACTCTCCGAAAGTAAGCCTCTTCCTGACCAATTCTAGATCCCATGCATCTTTTCTTGTTTGTTTGTTAAAAGGTTTTTTTTTCCAGTGTTGTGAACTGTACCATTAGCCCTATAAAGCAGTAGAAGGAAATGGTAGTCCTGTGAAGCAACAGCTATGACCCAGGCAATATCTTAGGCTGGAAAGGAGTCATCAACCTTTTCACTGGAAAAAGGGAGACATAACACACATTCATTGTTTTCATGATATCAAATTCCCTATCTGTGGATGCATCTACACAAGACATTTTACTTTGCAGTAAGCATCCACATCTACACATGTAGATACTTACTGCACACTAATTGGCTCTAATCATGAGTAAATTTGCTACCTGCAAATGGAAGCAGCAAATTTGCTCAAGACTATTTACTGCACAATAGTGCATGTGTTGACACCTGACCAGGAGCAAATGTGCTCCTGGTCTGCCTGGCAGCAGGGGGTAGGAAATTGCTCCCAGCTCCCAGCTGCCAGGGCAGGCTCCACCACTGGAGCCTGGGTGGGAGCAATTTTTAAGATATGCCAAACACTAAATTGGAGGCACCTAAAGGGACAGTCTGGATTTTGCCCTATCATAAGGCAAACAGGAAGGAGACTAGAGAAAAGCAAAAACTCAGTAGGCTGGAGGGACTGAAATTTCACAAAGGACTGAACCAGTAAAATATGTATTCTGGGATAAGTGACAAACAACCCCAGGTAAGATGTACAGACATTTAACAAGGTGTAAGCACTAACAAGGGAGAGTAAGTATTAATGCCAAATACCATCAAAGCAGCAGATGCTCAGTCCTGATAATCAGGCCTTGGCTAGATGCCTGAATCAGGGCTGAAAACTGAAAGCCTCCCTGACTGAAGGTTTTGGCCCAAGTTCCTTTGAATTGTTGTCTTGGTATATCCCAGTGCATCCAACTTCACACTTAGCTCTTCTGCTCCACTCACCCCCCCCCGCCCCCCCGAGTCCTCTTCCTTTTACACCAATGTCACCTAATCAGCAGACTGTTGCTTTATCTCAGTGGTCTTTGTCAAGTATCCATCCTGGGGAAGGCCTTGCTATGAATGCAGTTGAGGCGAGGACAGATCACATGAGTAATTACATTCTGCCCCATCCAGTCATTACAAACTCTGTAAGGTGGGTTGTTGGTGTTGACAGTCCCAGGAACATGCAAAGATTCAGGTAATACTGACTTTCATGCATTACCTCAGGTATTAACTAGGCCTCCATCCCAGGGGAAGATCCAGGGTGGTACAGCTGTGTGGTCACATCCCCCTTCTGTCATTGCTGCCATCACCACTGTCCCCAGCTGATCTGGGTTCATGAATGGCCCTAGAGCTGCTCCTGCTCCACTCCAGTCAGAAGCTGCAGGGAATGGCTGCATGGGGGGCCTGGGCTCAGCAGGAGACAATAGCAGTGGTGTGCAAGTTCTTCTTTCCAGTGCCTGTCTCTGGGCAGTGAGGGACAGCTGGAGGAAAGGGTAGGCAGGAGCAGGTGCTGGAAGGAGGAATCCGTGCACCATCCTCGCTGTCGCTAGCCAAGCCACCACCCACAGCCTCCACTTGGAGTGGGGCAGAAGCAGTTGGGCTCTCTGCACACCCTTGTCAGCTGGGGACAACAGCAGATCCTCCCTTCCTGTGCTTGCTCCCTGCCCAGTTCCCCAGCACTCCCTGCCACTCAGGAGCTCCAGCCACGTATCACCTCCATTATTACATGATCTGAGGGGTGGTGAGCTGCTCTCCACTTCAGTAAAACTGGATATGCCCATGGTCCCTCTTTTATTGTTAATTACCCATATGAAGTACCCAGGACAGATACCCACTGAAGTATTTCAGTGATACTCCCTTAACTCCATTTGACTGTTACAAATTTGAGATCATACTGCTGATGTCAATGGCATTACGCTGGTGTGAAAAGGATGCAAGTGAGTGGAGAAGCAAGTCCAGAGCCAGCTTGTCCCTTTCACAGCTACACACATGCATATAGACACATGCCTAAATAGTAATACACTCCCTCCTTTCGTTCAGTCATTTCACTTTCCATTTGGAAGAAAAAAGGGAGAAAAGTTTTAAGTACTAATCAAATAAATGACAGCCTTCTTTCCCACCCCCTCCAAGAATAAGAAGATTGCAGTTGTGCTGCTATAGTCTCCCTTTGTGACCACGGTAAAGAATTCAGTTCCTGCCTTTTACACAAGCTAATCGTGCTCAGTTATCCTGTTTTAATTAAGAGCAGAACAATCCCTCTTAATCACAGAGGTCTGCTTGATGGCAAAGGCATCTGAATCTCCATCTTATCAACTACACGACTGAGGCACAGGAGCTAGGAACAGGAGACCTCAAGGGGGGTGGCTGAGGAGATAATTATCTTTCCAACTGCTATGAGGTTGGGATCCAACAAACAGAAGCTTCACTGTCAATAGCAGGCACAGCAGAAAAATGAAGTCAGCACCAAAGAAAGGGAAAGAAATACATGCATATACTTCTCCTTGCTGTGGTAGCTTTCCTCTTCCTAGGGCAGACTAGCTAGTTATGTGCATAACTTGCTTTCCAGGCTGTTGTAACACCACCCCACAGGTTCAGGTACCAGCAGGGAGAACAGAACTTGAGACTTCTCTCGCACACAGCTAGAGCATCTTCTATCCAAGCTTTTCTCTTGGGGAAAATCTGTTACCTGCTCTCCCTGGTTTTAGCCCTCTCCAGATTCACAGGCAGATCCTCTGCTGCTCCCAGTTATCCAGGAAATGATGAGTAGACCACAAGTCTCCATTTCCCCACAGAGGCTTTTTACCATCTTTTAAGTTAGTGCACATTCCAGGAAGTGCTTGCAATATCTCCTCAGAAGCCTCTTGGGATATCCTAGCTACCAAAAAACCACTGCAGGTTTCCCACCACAACTCCAAACTTTTACCTCCTTCCTACCTCCTTTTTCTTAGCCCTAGCTGCTAACCTTCTACATTAGGTCCTGCCAGGATGCACCTGCTCTGTCACAGGGAAGCTAGTAACCTTTACTTAAAAGGTGCAGTTACCTCATAAGAATAGGCAAAAAGCTGCCCAGACTGTTGCTTTTTTCAGTGACGTGGTGAGGTTGTTTAGAACATTGCCCTCAGGAAAATTCATGATTTCCTGCCAACACCTATGCGAGCCAGGAGGAGTCTCTGCAAGGATGGCTATTTACTCACTGCTCCACTTGCTGGGATTTACAGCTGTCAAGAGGGAAAACTTCCATTGCTAGTGTGCACACAAATACCAGTAAGATGCCTTCCTTCCTTAACACTAGTGACATTAGGGGATTTGAGAGCCCTGCAGTAAATCAGCTGATGCCACTTGTGCAAAGAACAGCTTCAAGCCATACAGACTCTGGACAAACACCCCAGACTTTAGGGCTGACTTGGAGCTGGCCCTTCTATTTAAGCCCATTTCAACCTCATAGATAAATCAAAGCTGCAGGTTTTTCTCACTGGTGAACTTGTTCTGTAATTAGCTTTGCTCCATCTATCTGGGAAAATACAAGCACAGCTCAAAGTTAGATACCCCATGCATTTATTTTTTATGAAAGGTTTTATGGAAATTAAGTGCAGCCTACTGAGTAAGTAAGTAAATTCTGTTGTATTCCCTGAGGTTTGGCACAGACCCAGTTTTCCTGGGTTGCAGTACTAAGGATCTGGTATAAATCCATTACAATGAATCAAGAGTTAAGCTGGATTTACACTGGTGTGACTCAGATCTGAATCTGCTTTATCAATGTTAGAAGAGACCTTATTTGGCTATATCTAATCTACTTACTAGTCTTTTTGAGTGGGATGTTTTCTTCCCATGCACTTATAGTGTTGATGGGAAGCTCTCTACAAGTAACCTAAAACCAAGTTGGATCCACTTTCCTCCCCCTATGTGAAATAAAATAGATCTTCCTAAAATTTTGCAGACACGATTATGTTGGAGTCTGGATTTAAGTTTCACTATGTTGTAATTCTGTCCAATTGTTGTATACTACATTTTTGGCCTCTTCTTCCCAGTTCATGGCTATGTCCTTTATGGCTGACCAGCACTGTGCTGCCAATTTGCAACAAAAGCACTTTACAGAGGAAAAATAAGTATCCTTAGTCTGTATCTTACAGATGAGGAACTGAGGCACTGAAAGGGACAAAACTTGCCCAAGGTTACTCAGGAAATTACCAACCATCAGCAGAACCTACATCTCAGCTAAAGACAGACATTACACATAAACCAGTTTAAGTGATCAGAAACTGGTTTAAACCTGTAACAACAGATGTTCAGTGCACATAAACCAGTTTGAGAATGGCTGAAACCAGTTTGAGATAAACCTGTTTAACTGATTTGGCTCAAACTGGTTTATGCAATGTCTTTCCCAAACCCCTTGCTGATTTAAGATAAATCAGACTCCCTCAGCATCCCAGCATGCTCTGGGGCTGAGTGGGGCTCCTCATCAGGGCTGGCCCCTCCCCTCTGCTCTCTAGCCAGAGCAGGGGCAGGTGTGGCGAGATGCTGGCTTGCCATGGCCCCTGTGGAAAATTTCTCCCTCCGCCCCTCTCCCTCCACTGGAAAACCCTGGGGACTACAGCTGCTGTTTGCCAACCCCAGCCGTACCTCCATGGCTTGCCTGCAAACAGGCAGGGATAGAGTTAAACGCTTCCTCTGTCCCCTCTCTCCCCCAGAGTACCAGGGCTTTGGCTGCAGTCTGCGTGGCTTGCACAGTGGTCCCAAAACAGGGGAGAGAAGCAAGCAGATAAGTGTGCAGATCCAAGCCCTGCTGCAGCTCTGAGCCCAGAGCTAAGACTTGCAGGACCAGACTGAGGGGTGGAAAGCATTGGCAAAGACCTGACAATCATTCATCAGTGATCACACAGGCTGGAGATTCACTTAAGAGAAGTTGCACCAAAGAATGCAGATAGCTACATTTACATCATAAAGCAGAACACATAAACAAAGCCTTTCTGAAAGCCTGGCTGTAAGGAGACACTCTGCCTTCAGGATTAGTAAAACTAACTCTTGTCTTTCTGGTTTACATTTTAAGTTAAACTAAGTTGTGTATGCTATGTTTACTGGGCTGTATCTTAGCTTAGGCAAATATTTTTAGTAGTCCCCTATTGTATGCTTTGCAAATTGCTGTGTTCAATACCTTGCTTCAGAGAAAGGACTTTTTCCCCATCCCCTGTCTGTTAACCCCAACTAGTGGCCCTCCTCTGCTCCAGCAGGGAGGGGTGAGAACCTTGGAGGGCATCTCTCTTCCCTCCCCTTTGGCAGTGGTGGCCAGGCATGCTCTGGTGCCTGCATTTCCTGGTTTAACAGAGCATGTCTGTCCAGTTGTTAATCAGTTTAAGATGCACAGCTTAGACTAACCTGCAAAGAGTAACTCAATTCAGGCTTGGGCTTTTTGAATGTCTGTCCCTATTCCAGTACCCTAAACATTGCATCCTTCCATGCTGGCTTATATGATGCATCACATCTGAGAGTAGGAGGCATGAGGGAAAGATCCATTAGGGGCTATCACAGAGCACTCCGGTGCCCTGTGCCTGGAGAGGAAAGGGGCAGCATTGAGGAGCCCTAGAAAGGGGGCTATTTTACTGAGAAGCCCAAGTGCGGGCATTAGGAGTCCCTGAAAGGGGGCTGCATTTCTTTGACGGCCCAAGTTGGGCATAGTCAGTCCCCAGTGGGGGGCTATTTTAATGAGAAGCCTAAGGAAGTCCCTGAAAGGGGGCCACATTCTTTTGGAGGCCCAAGTTGGGCATAGTCAGTCCCAGGAGGGAGCAATACTGAAGCCCTAGATAGGGGGCAACGATTGAGAAGCCCAAGAGGGGCGCTATTTGAGAAGCCTGCGAGGGGCAATGAGTGAGGAGCCCAAGAGGGGAACACTGAGAGGCCTGAGAGGGGCCACACTGGAAGCCCAAGTGGGGCACAGTCAGCCCCAGGAAGGGGGCAATATTGTGTAGCCCAAGTGCAGGCATTAGGAGTCCCCGACAGGGGGCCGCAGGCATTAGAGCGCCCAAGTTGGGCACAGCCAGCCCCAGGAAGCGGGGGCAGTGGTTGGGAGCCCAGATTGGGCACAGCCAGCCCCTAGGAGGGGACAGTATTGAGGCCCTAGACAGGGGGCAGCGCACTGAGAAGCCTGTGGGGGCGAGGTGAGCCCAGAGTGGGGAGCGCCATACTGAGGAGCCCAGTGAGGGGGGGCGCATAGCGTCCAGGAGAGGGACAAGACTGGAGACGGCCCAGAGAGAATGAGAAAGGGGCCACGGTATCCGCAAGGCTTGGGCTGTGGTATTGGGGAGGAAGGAGCTGCAGACAGCGCCCCCTAGTGGAGCGGGCAGTGCAAGAAGGGCAGCCTCTCGCTAATGAACCAATCAACATCAAAGACGTGGCAGGCGAGTAGGTGGGCGGTTGCCCAGAGACGGATGCAGGGGCCACATTG
Source organism: Caiman crocodilus (assembly GCA_030014935.1). Classification (NCBI taxonomy): domain Eukaryota; kingdom Metazoa; phylum Chordata; order Crocodylia; family Alligatoridae; genus Caiman; species Caiman crocodilus. The sequence goes on from JAGPOW010001543.1 coordinate 54,693,531, forward strand.
AGGGTGGCCCCGGCGTGCACTGTCACAGGGGCCTTTACAAGGGTGGTTCTAGCTGCTTCCTTTGAACAGGAAGATTTGCAGACATTGCTCCAACTGCATTCCCTGCAGGAATGCCTGGGATTGGCATTCCAGATCTGCCAATCCCAGGAGTTTACACTGGTCTCCTCAGCTCGTGGCCCTCGGTCCCTGCATTATGTTTTCAGAAAGTGCCTGAACCATCATTTTACCCAATGTGTCCAGCTACAATATGTCTAAGCTATAAAATATTCTTGTTCAGTGTTGAGGCTACACCAGGCCCACGTACCCCTCCCCAGTTCCTGGAGCTGCCCTCTACAGTTTACTGTCACCTGATTGCCAAGCTACAGCAGAAGAGACAAAGAGGAGAGAAAAAGAGAGATGATGCCTGTCTGACACTGCAGAGGAAATAATTACCACTGCAGCACAATTCAGGTCTTGGCTATTATGGGCCTGGCAGGAAGAAATATCCTGCAGAACGGCTGTCCATCAAGTGAAGCCAGCCCCAGCACCCTGCTTGGATTTGCAGTCTGTGCCAAACACTCTTGTGCCCTGCAAGTTTGACAGCGATCTTACTGGCTTTTGCCAGGCTGAACTAGGCCTAGGTCTCTGGAGTTCTGTTCCAAGGGTGGGACAGTGACTAGTGTGCTAATACAGTTGCAGCACCTATTCCCCCTCCTTCCCATACAGTGGCACAGGAACAAATATCTGCCAGTGGCATAGCAAGGAAGAGGAATTTGAGTAAGCTTTAAATTACATTGGATTAGTGATGACCTGGGTCTTACTTCACAGCAAATCCTCTATATTTCAAACAGTTAATATCTCAGATACATTTAAATGCCATACCTGTATATCTAGCATTCAGAGACCATGGTTTAAAAGTGGCTAAGAAACTTCCACAAATTCAACGTTTGCATAGGTTCAGAGTTGGGTGGGGCTGGGTGCTATCCAGGTGTGACATGGCTGACCAAGGGCCACCTGTAGCTACATTCCCACTTTTTGCTGACCTCTCCCCCCAGTGTCCAGTAGAACAAAACTATCTGCACTGGAAGAGACTTGCAGACAGTCTTGCTGTTAGTCATGGAAGAAGCAGGAGGAAAAAGCAATGGGTGAGGGCAGGAAGAGGGAGAACCTGTCCCCCTGCTTATTTTTCTTACTGCTCACATATTCATTGTGAACAAATACAATATGACAGACAGCTTATTTTCACAAAAGATATGGGCATGCCATGAAGGCTAGGTCCTGAGCTTTAACCTTTGACTTTCCCTCACAATGCTTCTTATTATAGGCATCCTCTAGCAGCCGTAATGCAGGCTGAGCTCTACACCTACCAAGCCGGTCTCTGCTCCAAGGAGCCAACAGTCCCATGTAATGGATGTGCAGCAAAGTGACTTGTCCAACATCATAAACAAGATCAGTGACACAGGCAGGAATAGATGCCAACTCTCCTAGCCCCACAGCTAGTGACTAGCATCCTGGACTACCCTGCCTCCATCTCTGCCCAATGTTTTGTCACATTTCTGCTTGGATGGAAGTCTCTTGGGGCAGATGCTATGTCTCTTTTAATTTGTCTAGTGTCTGGCTGAAGTTTGTGCCTTGTGCCAAATATAAATGCTGTGCAGCAATCATATCTTATCTGTCTTGTAAATGAATTTGGCCTTTTAAGGTCATAAAGTGCCATACGCTGTTTATAGTGTGGGAGTGGAAAGTGACTGGGTGACCGGCACTGTTAAAAGTAACTGGCGCCAGTTCTCCTGCTAGCAGTTTGTTTCTTATCAGGACCTGTTAGAAGGCATCTGGCCTCTATAAAGACCCAGGCTGCAGCTGAGAGTGCAGCACAGACTTGCCAGTTCCTAGTCATAGTGGAGAGTGAGAGCTGAAGAGAGTTGTTGGGAGGGTGAACTTTTGGGAAGTATTAGCAGGGATGAGGAGCATGCAGCTTGTGTGGAAGGCCAGTGGTGTGGAACCAGTTCACTCAAGGTTTAGTCAAAGAACAAGAGGGTTGATGCTGAAGGCAGGTTCCCATGCAAAGTAACTCTACAGGTCTTGATCTCTGTAGGAATGAGGTCTGGAGAGCAAAATGCTGTGGAGAACCCTCTGGCAGAAGCTCTGAGAAGCAGGCTTCAAGAAAAGGACTGTGAGAATAATAGAGAAATCAGCAGAGATATGGGGCTTTTGGAATAGGAATGCAGGAAGGAAGGAGAAGGAATTGAACAGGTGCATGGGTTTATAGAAGAAGAAGAATTGTTAACTTTCAGATAGATGACCCAAAGACTGAGGACTTGAAACAGCACACAAAAGGAACTGGGGAACTGCCGTGTTTAGCCTGCCTTGCTTTGGGATGTTTGTCAACTGCTTTGCTTTGAAGGAATCTGCTAAGGGTTTGTTAGCATAAATGTGTCTACACACAGAAGCAGGGCTGAACTGGACACCTGAATGGACAATGTTCCTTTGCCATGTGATGGAGGTGGCCATTTACTGGATCTAGGGTGATGAACAGGAACAGCAGGAGACCAGCAGCTGGACAGGAGAGATTGATGAGCACCACTCTCAGAGAAGCCTGCTTATTCCCCTGCTGGGATCTCTGTCCATAAAGGCAGAGTTTCTGTTTGCCTGCCGCAAGCAACTGCCGTTAGTCTTTGTGAACAGAACCCCACTCTTGTACCTTTGCCTCTCCCCCATTTTCTACTCCCCTTCCTTCAACATGCAGTTGTTAATGTCTCTGCGCATGAACAGGAGGTCTTCTCCCTACTTATCCCTGGCAGACAGTACCTCACCAGAGTCACGACCAGCTTCTTCTGCGACCTGTGGGATAGTTACACCATGGATAGTGTGACTGTAGTTGTACTGTGGAGAAGCAGTAGTTCTAAATGATCCCCAAAACTGGCATAACCAGCAAGGATGTGCGGTACCATTAGTACCTACCCTGATGCTGTCCTACCCATTCAATTGTCCATGGCAGATGCAGACCATCAGCTCAATGAGTGAAGTATTTATATGGAAAGCAAGGGAGTTCAGATCAGTGCTGTTTGGGGATTTATGCTCAACACTGAGAACAATTCCACAGCACTCACTGAGTAAACACAAGGTTATGATTTCAAGAGTTATACTTGCATTTAGTAGGTGCTTCCAGGAACACTGAATGCGAATGCAGTGCAAGCAGGTGGTAGAACACCACTGCTGAGCAAAAAAAGCATGTAACCACATGACCTATCAGCATATAAATCTGAGATGTGCGAGTTACTGCACAGTGAATCTAAATGTACCCTCAGATTTCATCAGCATTTTTAAAGATGAATTTATTCTCTCTATATTCAGTGCAAGCTACTGAATTTGGCTTTGTTGTACTATGCTTAGAAGTTTAGGCAGGTTCTTGGAACAGCTTCACAACTTTGCTTGTTTTTGGCATATCACCATAAGCAGTCAGGCTCAGGGTATTTTTCCCAATTGCCCTTCCTTTACAAGTGATACAGTAGATACCGTCATTACCTTAAACAAGGATGAACAAAAGTATTTGCAGTATATGACAATACAACAAAATTATCGTACCAGTGTATGTTCCAGCCACAGCTCTGTCCAAGGTCCCTCTGCCACCTACACACCAGCCTGGTGTTTGGGTCACTCACGCTTGGGCTGTCAAGCTTCCCTCTGTCTGAGTAGGTTCCAGTACTATCTCCTCCTTTGGCCTCTCTGGCACTTTCTTGACAGACTCTGTCTGTTACTTCTTCACAGAAATGGTCCCTGTGATCCATGATGCCTCAAGCCCTCAGCACCAGTGCTGACCTCTTTCCAGGACACCCCATTTGTCTATTAACACCCTTTTCTAGAGCTTTAACTGCGTGGGCTCTTTGTCTTACCCTTCTCCTCTTCAGGGACATGAGATATTTGTAGCCTACAAGATCCAAGAGGTGGGAGGGCACAGCTGGACCAGCAGCTCTGGGTGCTTCTCTTTTGGGATGCGGGGCACAAAAATAGTCGTGACCACAGCAGCAGCTAATCACACTGCTGCTGTCAGCACTGTGGCTGTCCCAGGCACATAGGTGTGCTACTACATCTTTGATTCTAATACAATTATTCTTTAGACAGCACAAGAGGTGGATGGACCAACATAAAACACCTTAAACACTTCTCCACCTCAGTGCTCTGACCATTCTGGAGTGATCTTTGGGTTTGGGATCAGGGCTGTCAGGGGTTTTGGCAGTGATTCTATTCTACAGCCAGCTTTGTTTTCCTTCTCTTCCACCTCCTGCAGAATGGATAGTGAGAGAGTCCCCTTGCCATCTTGTCTATCAGGTAGCAGCACCCTGATCACCCTCAACAACTGTTCATAGTTCCTGCTAAGGTGATTTCTTGTCTGGCTATTATTCTTCCTGGTGGAACTAACTGTCTTATTTTGTCCACTTTCACTTCAAGAAGAATATTGGCAAATTCCCAAAATTTTCACACAGATCGTCTTCAACTAAGCCATGATACCAGCCCCAGACAGGTGTAAATGAAAAGCCCAGTGAAAAACAGGCAGTCTTTCTCTGCTTCTGCATAAACTTCTGACATGACTCTGAAGAAACCACTGCCAGTAGCTGTGAGATGGATGTTATAGAGCTATTCACCAAGTAGCTCAGAAAGCTCTCTGGAAAGATGAACACATTCCTCTTGGAGACAAGGACTAAGAGGGCTGCTGGATGGCTCTGGAACTTCTCTCTATCCTTTTCACTCAGTTCAGGGCTGTAGGTCTTAATCACTTTTAGCTGAGAACATCTGGAGCGATTAAAACTCAGCTGGAATATCTGAAGCTTCTCTGCTACTTGCTCCGATTGCTCTCTCTCTTCAAGCCAGAGAGATTAGCATTTGAGTCACTTGGAGAAGCAAGGAGTGGGCTCCCCTTCTGGTTCCCCTACAAAAGCCAGATATCAGTCTTGATTATCTTGAATACAGTGGCATCTTTCCCCTTAAGTTTAGCAGGAGCCATATGGGGCAAGGGGCATATAGATCCTGCTCCTTCCTGTGATTCGACAGCAAGTACGGAGAAAGGTATGGCGCATGGTTACACTCTAGGGCATGAGGCACCACTTCAATTCTGGGGGGAACCACAGCATGGGTGTGAGAAGAGATCCAGGCAAGCTGTAGATCCTCCCATCCTCCCAGCCTGTAGATTGGCATAGAGCAAGAATCACACACTGCCTCCCTCCTTGCTCCCCAGAGCTCCCATCACACAGCTTTCAGGGTCCTCTGTTATCCAGTTTGAAAAAATAGAAGTCAAAATACAGAAAACTCTGGCTGGAAACTAAGCAACCTTAACTCAGCCCCAGTGGATACGTTCCTCTAGTACTATTATTAAATACTCCATTGGGAGAAATGTTTTCTGTAATTACCTTAAGAGGCTGCAGAGTGAAATGAGGTCACTCTCAGGATTAAGTGAAGTCAGTTACTGCTACTGCATATATTTGGATATACTTCGTGTGTGAGAGAAAGGGAGGGAAGGATCTTCCAGCCATTTAGTTATGTCTCAGTTTGCAGTAGCTTTACCCTATACAGAGATATTAGGCCAGGGCTGTCCCACTGGTGGCCCATGGCCTGCATACAAGGGGTTATTTTGCAGGCCCTGGGCTCCCAACCAGCCACCACTCCCTTCATTGCTGAGGAGTTCTATCTTCATTGCTGAGGCTCTATCTCCTTCCTCTGGCTTCCACTTCCTGCCTTCAGCTCAAGGGGCAGGGCAAGACAGTATGGCATGGCCACAGTGCCAGGAGAGCCTGCAGCCTGGGGAACTAAGAGTGAAGCAAGGGCACCTGTGCAGTGCTTGGCCTGGAGGGTACATGGCTCACACTGGCGCAGCTCACTCTGCATGAGGCACCTGGCCATTTATAAGGCAGACATCCCTATACTAGGTCATACTCTAGAGAAACCTAGGGGAGAGATGGGGTTTTCCTTTCGCTCAGGTGTGCTATACAGGCCAATGAACACTGGAACTATTTGCCATGAGTTCTCTTCCCTGCTGCCATGTCCAAGCAACTGGCAACCAGAAACCTGAGTATGTACATGTAACAAGTCAGTAGCATTTTAATGACTTTGGCTCATCAATGAAGAGGGATGGGGTGAACCATATAGTAACGAACACCTGAAAAGCATACTCACTGCTTGGAAAGCTGCTATAGCTATCTGAAAAGCAATCCACTCCAGCTATGAATTTTCTCCTTTTCCTCAGAAAAGAAATGTACTCTGTCTTATATTCATTGGCAATAATTGCCTTCTCACATCAACTATGTGCGTTGTTCATTTATACCAGCTTGAAAAAATACTACCAGAGCTTCCAATGAAAATGGAAGCAGAAGGCACAATATGTCAAAGATGATATAAAAAAAACTGTGAAAGTCCCACACCTATTTTTAATGAAATGAAAGATGATTTGGGAAAAATCATAGTGAATTTTAAAGAAGTTGGATGGAAATGAATGGGAAATGGCAAAAAGTCTTCCTGTTGGTAGCTAGTTTAGGTTTTGTGCTTTTGAATTTCACTAGTCAGGGGTTTCAGGGTAGTGTCCAGATGGACTGGGTTGGAGGTGAGTGATTGTGTGGGCGTTAGGACAGCAGGATTTATGGCTTTTCATTTGAGGGAGAATTGGTTCTGCCTCTAGACTACATACTAGTGTAGCAGGCAAGGATTACAAATAATTCAATTGGTCCCCGAAAGCATAAGCAATTAACAGCCACTATTCAGCCTTGACCTCTGCTGTGGGTAGATCACTTTATTGGTAATAGATTGCTCCCCTGAAATATAATCGGTTGAATGGTGACTAATGCCGTCACCTGGAAGGCTATGGGGTAGCTTTGTTTTAATCTCAGTACAAGGCAGCAGAGCTTTTATTAGCAATCAGGGTCAGGCACTGAGGAAGGCAGAACCTGGCATATCATTAAGGAGAAATTTTGTGTATGGCAGAAAGTTAAATCCATCCAAAGAATAAATGCCTTTCACAAGAATAATAACTAGGCAGTGCTGATGCTGTGCTGAATAATTGTTTCCTCTAATGCTTTTAACAGGTTTCTTCCATGATGCCCAGCTTGTTCCGTTCCTGGGCATCTAGCACCATGGTGACCATGTCCACTGATGATCATCTCCTTGTTTCAAGACTCTCTTATGCCCTCCATTCCTTCCACGTCTCCTCTCCCCTCCTAACTAAATGCCCTGTACTCAACACCCATGGCCCTAACCTGATGTGTACTATCATTGCATTGCTTGCTTTCCTTGGTGAAATCTCAGAATTTCTACGTTTTAATGTTTCAAAGGTCTGTACATGTCATCTATATCCACAGAGATTTGAGGCTTCTGACAAGAACTCGTGCTACTCACCAATTCAGTGGGGGTGGGGAACGACCTTCTACCCACACAAGCTGCTGGGCCCTGCCGCCTTAGCCTAGGCACAGAACTTCTGTTTGAGGTAGGGCACTGGGCTAGAGCTGAAAGGCTGACTCCGGAGGAAAAGAACCACTGAGGGCTCTCTCAGGCCTGCAGAAAGCATCTCCTTTCAGTACTGAAAGATTAAATGGAGGGGGCCTTCAGATCTCAGGCCAGAAAACTGGGACTAAGTCAAACCAATTAAAGTGAAAACTACTCTCTAAACATTACTGGGAGACACATCCTTTGTGTTTGTGTTGCTTCTTTCTCTCTCTGTTATAGACAGAATTGAAACCACTTAAATAATTGAAACTAATTTGCCAGGTAGATTTGGGGTTCAAGAATCATCTGCTGCCACTAATGAGACTGTCTTCTGATGACAGCTATGATGCCAATATATTCTTTTGCTTTCATGCTTTCTCCCAGCACTATGCATTTTTAGCTCAGAGCCCAGGCACCATTTCCTAGACTAAAAACCTCCCAGAAGCACAGAGCCCAGACTGCATCCAGGACTTTCCTTGACTACAACAGGAGCCTTGTCTGTGCAAAATATGGGTGAGGACTTTAGGACAGGGCCTGCTGGTTCTAAAATTTGACTTCCTGCTATATGTGGAGGGCAAAGCTCCTTGGGGTGCCTTTTCCAGAGCTTTGCTGTGAGATGAAGCATCCTCTCCTGTGCAGCCCACTACTACTATAAAAACTGATTTGCAGCTTCAAGGATTACCTGTCCCAGCCCAGGGGTGGTGTGATTTTGGGCACAGCCAGGTAAAGTGTGGCACCAGTGGCTGACTCAAGAACATAACAGGGAGATTCCTATGCCATATGCTGCACTGAGGCCTTCACCCCTTAACTTAAGACATGAGAGGATATACTCTTATAACCAGAATGAATGAGCCCCAGCAATGTTGTCTGGTCCATACATGGAGTCCTGAAGGGAAGTTAGTTCTCCCCTCCCAGTGGCAGGAGAGTGATGGTGCTATGTGTGCTCAGGGAAGCAGTGTTAGTAGAAGATGATCTAGGTGTGGCTTCAGCCTGCTGTGAATATGGCATAAAGCAGATGCATTTGTTACTTAAGTATAATGAGTAAAGTACTGGTCCCAGGTATTTAATTGGCTCACTGAATTCTAGGGAGACTTATCTTCTGTACAAGTTCCAGATGCTTATTTATAATTATTATATTCATCAAACCAGAATTTAAAGATAGATAAGCAATGGCAGAGACTAAAGGAGGGTGATTAGTAGGAGGGTATTTATAAAGCTTAAATGAATGAAGATAAACAGTAGGTGTTTAAAATTTATCTGGCTGTAATAAATCCAACCACAGTGAATTGAAATCTTGGCGCTGAGTGGAAAACTTATTCTAAATCTCTGCTCAAATGAGGTGGGACACAGATGCCAAGGCAGAATTGTGAATCTGTAACACAGGCCCTTCTCAATTAGCCAAAACAAGTTCTGCACATATCTGAAAGTACAGGACAGTCAGTGATAGTTCAACCAAAAATAACTCCAGAGTGAGAAAATAATTATATGAATCAGCTTCCACCCCTTTAAGCAATTATTTAGTGATCAGAATAACAATTCAACTCAAAATGGCCTTTCCAGATAAGGAAAATTCAGAGTTCTCTCTTTCACCCGCATATAGTACACATTATTGCCACTGATGGACTTACTGACTCCATGCTCCTTATTGTGTCTCTGGAATATTGCTAGTGGGGAACCTGAGGTGGGCCAAACTCTTAGCTGTTGTAAATCCATGTGGTCCCATTGGATTAAATCAAATGATATCAGTTTATTTAACTGAGGATATGGCTCTCTGTGCTACTTCAGCTTATGACCCTTAGCTTAATTAGCAAGAGTTTATTTTGTCTGAGATACCATCAGGCAGCACAGACTGCATCACCTGAATTTCTTAGGACCTCATGCTTTCTACTAGATGTCATGTTACTGCATGTGAACATGTATTTCCATAACAACACTGCTCAGGTCAGTGCAGTTCCTGTAGTCCACCACTGAACTTAGTGGACAGTCATCGACAATATGCAACACAGAGTGTGTTTTACCACAACTACAGCCTGGATTGTTGCGAAGATCCCAACAATGGAGGTTGGCTGCACACAGACCTTGTCCTGTCTGGAACCTAATCAGCAAGGCCCATTGACAGTGTGACAGGTTGAAGCCAGGTAGGCAGACTGCAGGATCTGTGATAAGGAACTTATCTGGTGGTAATGTTGACCTCTATTCCTCACACGAGAGAGTCTCCACCGTGTAGTCCTGGTGCAGCACTTTGGACCACAGTGGGTAACATGATGAGTGGGTAACAGGCAAGAGGTAGATTTAAGAGACTGTCATATAGTGGTAGGCTTGGATTGGCATGGATCTTCTCCAGTAGCTTACTAGTTGCAACTTCCTGTCAGAAACGGAGGGGAAAGTGTTGCTCAGGACTGGGAACCATGGCAGAGGTGTCAAAGAGTTCCCAGGATGATATGCATCGTCAAATTTAGCTGCACGTCAACAAGTCTGGTGTGTGATGACCAGTTGCAGACTGGCATGCAGTACTCTGTCACAGAATATGAAATGGCAAGAGCAAGTGTCCTTAGGGTTGAGGCTCTTGTGCCCCATAATGATCCAGCCAGCTTGTTAAGGAGGTAAGTGGAATTTCTTAACTTTCATTGCTGTCTTTTTCAAGTGTTCATGGTAGCTCAATGTCCCATTTAGCATCACAGCCAGGTAGACAGGTTGTGCTTCATGCCTCAGCCTCTGATCATTCAAGTAGATGTTCAGCTCCCAGGCAGCACTGGCATTGTGTAGGTGGAAAACACTGGAAATTATCTTACTGACATTTGGTGGAAGGTGCCAAGTCTTGCAGTAGTCAGCCAGCTTTGTGACATTACTGTTCACCGTATGTTCTAGCTCAGAGGAAGTCCAGGCCTGGAATCCATAGCAGACGTCATCAGCACAGATGAATTTCTATGACTGGGTTTGTGGAAGGTCATTGGTGTAGAGGTTGTACAAGCTCAGAGTAAGCACAGATCCTTATCCTTGAGGCTTGATATCTCCGTGCCAGCACCCCCAACCTTTTACTGGCTCCAATTCTCAGCTATGTTTCTTTACAGGGCTTTGGCGATGTAGAAGGGCTATATAGCCAACAGAAAGGTCCTCTGAGAATATGAGGCCAGCCTAATAGGCACAAAGTAGTGTAAAGGTTCTTCACTGGTCCTCTGCTTAGGGGATGGACCTTGGTTGTACCCAGAAGGCACTATCCTGTTCTTTCCTTCTTGGAATCCATCAGCTGAGCAGGGTGTGAATGGGAATTGGAATTGGAATAGCTGACACTCATTTGTAGTCATTTGACACCCAAATTACATTCATTTACTCTTTCCTGGTAAAAGGAACAACCTCTTATCAGCAATATTTCCTCTGGGAACATTTTCCTACCATATATTTGGGTAACACTCCCTATAACAGCAACATAAGAGCAACATAGCATCGGGATACTGACATGTTGCAGCTAACGGGTGTCAACTGTAACCTGGCAGCAACAGTTCGGACTCTTTTGTGAGGTTTGGTATCCAAATACTTTTTCAGATACCCCAAGCCATGCCACTTCTCCTGCACAGGGCCTAGAAGAGATCATGATTCCTATTTCAGAAACTAAAGAATGGAGCAAAAAATCTCTGCTTCCCAGCTCTCAGCCTCCACCTGAGCCATGGTCACATACACAGAGTGAGCACCTGTTGAACACTCACAGTGTCTGTGAGAAAGTCTGGCTTGTGCTGCCTCTCCTGTAAAGCTCTGTTTAGCCTCCTTCTTCAAGGGGCTCAGACCCACACTGGTGGAGACATTCTTCCTTGAGCAAGGAGAATGCTGGATTGCTGGACCAGGATTCCTAGAGCCCAGAGGCAGAACTAACAACAGCCCCTCTCAGCTTTCCTCTTTTACTCGTGCCCCATAGTAAGTCCCAGCCACATCCTATTAAGTTACTTAGTCACTCAGCTTTCATGGATGAGGTTGGGATGGGTTTACCCCATACACTGGGCTCTGGACCATCCACTGATCATGTGCTTCTGCAGAGGCTGACTTGGGTGAAGCCTTTCAAAAGAAATCCTTCTCAGTCTGCCTGCTTTTGCTCCTACCAAACCCTGTTCACAGCAGTGAAGCCCAACCAGAGATATAATCGAATGAAGCTGACGATTTGTGTTTGCACATCAGTCATGTGATAAGCTTCTGAACAAGGTGCTTGGCTGAGGCTTCAAATGGCCCTGGATGTGCTTATTAAAGTCATTCCCCATTTCATAGATCACTACTCCCAAAGCTGGTATTCATCAGAGGTTCTTCACATATGTAGGGCTAGCTGTGTGTCCAGCTCATTTTCTCACTGCTGCGATGCCCCAGCTCATAGTCCCTGGTCACTCAGGAAAGGATGCTGCAGGGCTGATTATGAAGGCTAAAGGCTTGATTCAAAAGATGAGGGACCTAGTTAAAAGGTGAGGTTGGTGAGAGATGAGTGATGGAGGAACATTTTGGTGGTAGGGGAATTTGCTGGAGTGGGTCCAAGGTGTGGCCAGGGGTACTGGCCACCCCTTAGCCCTGAGGTAATTACTTCACCCTAGTATCTGATGACTGAAAGGGAATTCAGTGGGTCTGGCTTGTCCAGTTGTTGGTTTTATGCCAAATTCAACAGGGTCCTGGTAACTAACATCTAGATCATTCCCAGACATCTCAGAGCTGATTGGGTGTTGTCTTCTAAAATGATCATGTTACAGACAGAAAACAGTAGACATGCCAGTGAGTCAAGTGTGAGATTGTATGTTCTTCAGCCTCCATTTCTTAGAAAAAGCATATGGCTAAGAACTGGAGCTACTCAAAGGTCCTGTGAGAGAACTGTGGACCAGAATGGAGAGCCATCAGCACAGAGGAGTGCATGGAAAGCCTGAGGCTGGAAAAGCAAGGATGCTAAGGGTTCAGATTTAGGGATGTTGGCAAAGCTGAGTGTACAGCCTAGGACTGGTATTTCAGAACAGTTGTGGGTCAGGATTGAAGTTAACAGTGAGGAGAGAGAGGAAACGGAAAGAGAAAATACCAGCCTAATAAAAAACAAAATAAACACTTAAACAATTGGATTCCCTTCAGTCACATTTGGCATTCCTCTGACTGATGTGGATCTATCTGATCCCAGTGAAGAGATGGACAGGGAGAGGACAGGGTCCAGAAGCTATACGAGTGCTCCAATTGTATAAAAAGAAAAAGACTGCTATTGCAAACAGGAAACTGAGTATTGATCATGTAGCCATGGTTACAGTGAGGGTGGGCTGGGAACTAGAGGAGAACAGTCCAGTCCATTATAGGAAATTCAGTACTCTGTTGCTGCATTGCTTTCATCAGCCACTCCTGAGACCAAGATAGCAACTTGATAAATACACTTCGGAGCTCCCTTCCAAAATCTGTCTCTGTAGCCCTGCCTGGGTTGCATGCAAGAAGGGTTGAATTTACAAGTTGTGATCAAGCTTTGTCAGCGAACTGTTTGTGGCTTGAGTTCAGGGATGGAGCATCTAGAACAGGCAGCCAGGAGTCAAACAAGATGGCCACTGTCAGAGCTGGGTTGGGGGACACCGAACTAAAATAAATTAGGGCTCTTGTTCAGATTAAGGAGCACCAGCAGAGCCAGAGGAGAGTCCAGGCATGAGACAGGAGAGGGCTGCAAGTTGGCATTGAAGGACATCGTCAATACTGTATGTGTAGCAGCCCAGAGCTGAAATACTGTACGGGTCTGTGAATCATATTTGAGGGATTTTGACAGAACTGTGCATGGGGGACTTCTGATGTGGAATATTGGAGGGGGATGGGTCTGGATTGAATAGTATTAGCAAAGTTTTATGTATAGTGCTGGCCTTGAACAGCAAGAGGGTCTGTGAGCTACAATTAAGGGGTATCAGTGGGAGCTGATTAGTAGGACAGTACCATCAGTGGGGCTGAGGTGAAAAATGAGCAGGAGAAAGAAAGCAGCAAGAATAAAATGGAGAAAAAAACCCACAAACATGAGTCTCAAAGGGAAATGCTCTGGCTGTAATCTAAAAATGTTAAGGAACTCAAACAGCAAACTAGCTCAGTGTGCCTGGCTGCCCATTTCCCTTCCAGATGCCAGCTTGCTACTGCCATGCCCTGGGTGTCACAAGCTGCTCTGACTCTGTGGTGAACAGCTACTTTCTGCAATAGTCTAGTAAGAGCTTTGCCATACTGAGGACAGACCAAGTGCCTTCATATACCAATAGGCTCTTCCTGGTTATAGCACTAATGGAACTGGGGATATGCTGTGGCGGTGGGGTTCCTTTCACAAAGGCTGTCATGCCTCAAAACCAAGTTGTGCAAAGCAAATTCAGAACACCCTGATCCTCCATGGATTTCTAGTCCCTTGCATCCACTAGTGCAACGTGAACTGCACAAAAATGAGCCATGGTAGAGATCATCCTCAAACTGAGGGATTGCCAACGAATGCAAAAGTTAACAATGCCTCTGCAAAGAATGGGGGATTCTCAAAAGAGCCTTTCACTGATGAGCTCTGTCATGGACCTGAGAGATGATGGCATGAGATGAGCTATGACTGCAATAAGACACGGCAGTAACCAGGGTTATATGGATTTCTACCTTCCTTTTCTCCCCATGAACTCCCCTTTTGGATATCTCAGAGTAAAGGCCTGATCTGAATGGCATTATCCTTAGCTCAGGGATTTCCTATCCTACATATAATCAGCCTATGCTGATTATGTGTAGGATATAACCTGCCCTGTGCTGGGCAGGATGCTTCCCACAAGCCGCATTAACACATTCATTCAATTTAGTAATGGCTTAATGAAGTACTAAGTAAATGTGTAGTAACTACAGTTACTGCTCAGTAGCACTGACAAATGCCTGTACAGTGTTATTAGGCTATTGTGCATTAAGGGTCTCCTGTAGACACAGCCACAGAGAAGCTGAGACTTGACCCTGATGGGTCCTCTAATCTCAAACCCACCCAGTTTTCCTGTGGCAGCAGAAAAAAAATGGACTCAAACCCATCTGTGGTTGTATCATAGGTCAAACTTCTGCACTGGTGCCCTTACTTCATTTAGCTCTGCCTGGAACCATAGGCACCACTTGGCTGAGAGCTGAACTGTAGAAAGGAATGGCAGGATTTGGTTTATCTGATCAGGTTTGTTCACTTTTGGAACTAACTTTGCTCATCAGTAGCTTATAGTATGTGCATCCATATGGCCATCTGTCCTAGCTGCTCACCCCTGGCTGAAGAGTTAGTGTACATCATGGGTGGGCTAAATGCGGCCCGGGGGCCAGATGCAGCCCGCCAGGCCATTCTATCCGGTCCACGAGGCCCCTAAAAAATTTAGAAAATTAATATTAATCTGCCCTGGGCTGCCTGTTATATGGCCCTCAATGGATTTGCTGAAACTCAGGAAGCAGCCCTCTGCCCAAAAGAATTGCCTGCCCCGGTGTACAATTTCCAGTCCAAGACTGGAATTCTTAACAAAGAGACATTGTTTGCTTGATTTGTTAAAGCTTCCACTCTTGGGAACAATAAAGCGTGACTGTCAAATCCACTCACTCAACTTGGCCTCTTCCCTATCAGCATGATGAATCAAGAGCTGATCCCAAATAATATCTTCTGTAAAAGCACTTCTTCAGGAAGTTTCACCAGTCCCATTGAGAAATTCTCTTTGAGGTGAGATGCATATTATTTAGGTTCTGCTTCTTCACTGGTTATAACTTGCAAATGTGTGCTTAATAGACGTTTCATAAAATGATTAATTTGATCATTAAAGAATTCAGCAGGTCCATGGATTCCTGGAAATATTCTGTAATACCCATGTGTTGAGCCCATAATGGGCTTACAACATCTTTCAACCTTTTATTAGCCCATTTATTAATGGCTTTGCTCTAGGGTGTGGCCTTTACTTCTGCAAGCCAAGCAAGTGCCCATTCACCACAAACAGCTAGCAGGTTATTAGTATATTTATTACAACAGTGCCTGAAGCCTTCCACTGACTCCCAGGACCCACTGTTCCAGATGTTGTACACTACAGTCATGTCATGAAAGACAGTCCCTGCCCTAAGGGGCTCCTAACCCAGAGACACAGCTGACAAAGGGTAGGGGGAGAAACAGAGGCACAGAGAAGTGAGGAGATTCTGCCTCGTATTGGCAGAATTAGAAGCCAGTTTCAGGAGTCCTGGCCTAGCGTCCTTGATATGGAGTGGCACTGCAAACACTTCCTACCTCCCATCTGAAACTGTTGTGCTGGTTCTGTCTGTGTAGGTGATGTGTGCCATGATGTGCCACCACAGAATGCAGGAACCAGCACTCCTGCCAAGGGAGAGCAGGTACCTGGAACGGGCTTGTGGGGGGGATCTGTACATGAGTGACTACAATGCCCCAAAGTGCCCTCAGATGCAGCACAGAGGGGCTCAGTGCACAACTGTGTTTGGATCTGGTGGTGAACATGAATTCATCTCCTGTTCTTTGTTCAGCTAATTTCTTTCCTACAGCTGAGTGACCAGGCTCTTCATGGAGGATAGGTCTATCAAGGACTATTAAATACAACAACCAGAGATGTAGCCTACTGGGAGTGACAGGCGGGTGCCCCGTTTCTAATACATTTCCTCTAAAGCATCTGCTACTTGCCAGTCAGAGGAAGGATACCGACTAGATGACCTTTCATCTGTCCTAGCATAGCAGTCCTTGTGTTCCTGTGTTATATTAACTGGGCTCTTGCTAATCTGCCCCCACTTCAGGGTGGTTCCCTTATTTCCTTCCTGGCAAACTGCAAATGCTTGCACAACAAACCTTTTCTAACAGATGTGGGAATGAGTACAAGGCCATCCCCATAAAGGAGGGAGAGTGCTGTTTGTAAATGGGACTCAGCTCTTGCTGGTTTTTGTGCAATGGTATAGATTCGTACAGTCAGGGACAGAGGTGTTTGATATTCTTGCTGGTAAGAGTTATAAATAAATGTAGGCCCCTGCAGAACAGAATAGCCTTCAGAACTGACCCGGAAATTCTTGTTCACCCATGGTGAAGCTTCAGAGGAATCCCGTGGGCTCAGCAGCCCTGCTTATTCCCAGCAGTTTGTCCTGCTGCATGCCATCTCCTGTTCCTATAACTAGTAACTGGGGAGGGCAGGTAACACTTCTCCTGGTGTTTGAAGTGTGAGCTGAGTTCAAACAAGAGGCAGAAGAAAAGCTCCTGTCATGCTAAAAGCCCTAGTACAGAGCCTACATGCTGTTTCCAATGCCACATCCTATGTAACACTTTGAAATATCCCCCTCCTTGCTATTCCACACCACTACCCTAGCAAAGAGAGAGCCTGTCACTAGAATTACTTTGCCCAAGATCTGGCTTGTCTGTGCATTTCCATGTTCTGGTAAGCACCTACCTAGGGTCTTGCACTATATAACCCAAGCAAGCTGATGGAAGTGCTTCCCTGATCTTTCCTACCATCCCTTTCTCTGCCTAGCCAAGTGGTCACATGAGTCACAAACTCACTGGAATGTCTAAGAAGGGAAAGATTTACTAGGATTGTTATTATTATAGGACTTTCCCCACTTGTTGTCCCATGATTTAAGTCCTTTCCCCTTTAACAGCAAAATGAAAATACAAAGAAGGAAGATTTCTCCTTTTTTCCATGTTTTTTATTTCCTAACCCCATTTTTCTAGTGAGGAAAAAAGTAAAGGGGGGGAGGGAGGGACAAATCCTGAAAAATTCCCAAACTGAAACGAAACGTTAGAATTCTTTGTTGTTCAAATATTGATCTCAAGTCAAAACTAGAGGGAAAAAATATGTTCCAAACAGCTCAAAGCCAAATAAAGTGAAAATATTCATTTTGATTCACTGAGCAGTTTCCTGTGGGAAACCAACATTTTTCAACTGCAATTTAAATGGGCATTTTTCAGCTTAATTTTTTTAAACAGGAAAATTCTTGTTTTTCTGTCCAGTTCTGCATGTGGGACTCCCAGACTCCTGAACTAAGCACACCAAACTGAAGTACAGATACAAGTTGACATTAAAAATATACCTCTCCAATGAAAAACTGCCCTGTTTCACTTTGCAAAAGGTCTAGCCTGCATAAGGTCCTGCTGTTGCATAGGACTGCATCCCTTAAAAACAACATGAACTTTGTCATTTATTTCAGAGGAATGGGATCAAGCATTTAGGGAGACATTTTCAAAGGAACCTAATAGAGCGAGGCAACATTTCAACATCAAACATCCAAATAGTAAAAGCAGTACAATCCTCCCCCACTCCTGGCAGGGAGGCAATTATAGCATCATAAGGGCACTTTGTAGTTATTCTCTTTACTGACATGCTAGTCCAAAATCCATGTGTATGATAGGCCTTTGCTCTTTTTCTGAAGAGATTACAGGTAATTCAGAGCTATCAGTCAATAGGGCTATTTTAAACTGTGACCATCAACATGGCCTTCTCTTGCACATTCCTTTAGCTTTCAAATTGGTTACCTTTGTGATCATACCATTAACAAAAAAGCTGTACAATGAAAAGGCCAAGGCAGAAAAGGCCAAGCCACTGCTGTGCTCTAATCAAAGGGCTCTGTGAATTGAACAAGCCACATACATCCCAAATCAGAAAGCATGGTCCCTTCTCTCTTTCCCAGCCTACAGCATCAGAGAAGAGGCCTGATTCTCTGACTGAGTTTTACCATATCCCACCTGGAAGCACAGCTACCCTACTAATTCAATTGCCCTTATTTGTCAGCAGGCTGCATCCCCTCTGCTTTGCCCCTTATGCTGTCTTCAGACACACTTGGCCAGCTAAGCTGAATCCAGTATTGATTATGAGGTGTATGGAATGCACTTAGTTTTCCCAATGTAATTGATTCTGCTATTTGCATAAGTTATTAGCAGTAGAACAACTTCTTATGGAACCTGTTGATTGAGTTTCATACTTGACTAGTGACATATTTACAGAGGTTTAAGTATTGTGCAAATACCTAGAGCTAGAGCTCCCAGGGGACCTGTAAACTATCTGTGTATATAATCTACTATGACACCATTCCCCAAAGGCTTGTGTTAGCCAAGCACTGTTTCCAATAAAAAAAACTATTGATTTGTTTTGCTGGACTGTGATCCTTTAATTTCTTTCCCTAGCAACATTCAGAGGAGCTGCAAGAAATTTTTGGAAAGCAAAAGTTTTGTGACTATTTATAGAAATACATATTTGGCCCAGATGTCCTCTTCTAGGGCATTCTGAAAATGTTTTTGTCTTATTTATATAAGACAAAACAAACACTTCTGAATGAAGCACTGTCAACAACAATCATTCAAAAAATCACAAGTCAGGTGCCCTCCTCTTCCCCAACCAAAAATAAATAAATAAATTAGATTCACCTGATTTAAACACTAGATTTAAAAAGAAATACTTGAGGTTTTTTAAATTCCATTCGAGATGTTGACTGTTTAGGATCACAGTTAGATCAATTTTTCAGACTTTGCAACAAGAATGTCTTGTAGAGGCTACTTTATTGTAAAATTCCAGTTGATATTCTCTTTAAGCAATCTGGCTGCAGAAGGTGGGGTTTTAGAAGAAACAGATCTAAAATAAAATTGTCAGCACAAGGAATTTTGAATATGCTCATAGAAAATTTACAAAATGAAGAAGAAAATCTTTTAATTCTTAATGTTGAAATCAACCATAGAGGATGCATGAATCAAATCATGGGACCTACTTCACCAATCATAAGGCTAAAGTGTTCTCATCCAACTTGCAAGGTGAAGAGTTGAAACTAATGAACAAATCTTCATAAAACATCAGAAGTTATTTGTGAACAAGTCACAAATGGAAAGGAGGACTACATCCATCACACAAACAGTTTGTTGTAAACTGTTCACACAACTCTGGCAGTGATGAAGTTCTTTACCGGTATTTTTAATATCCTGAATAAACCTTGTACAACGGGCTGAATTCTAATCCAGAGGCAGGTTGGAAATTTCTGCATTACTTGCATAGGTGTGATTCATTGTTTCTTAGTTTGAACATGTGAGTAAGAAATCAACTTGGCCATATGATTTTTAGAAAATAATTTGGGGCTGGTTGAGTTCATTTTGTTGTGGATATTGTTTGATGGAGTAAATATCTAAATGAGTGGCCATCCAAGCGTTCAGGCTGCTTTAAACTGAATTCTCTCCATTTGGCTAGCAGTAATGTGTGTGTGTCTTATCTCATTCTGCAGCACTAAGCAAACATGCTTTTCATTTGTATGTGCACTAACTTATCCCTCATTGCTAGCAAGACCTGCAGGTCTGCTTTCCTGACAACAATTTGCCTTTTAGGTCTTTGGGGGGTCTTCTGCAATTTGGTTTCCAGCTTTTCATGATTTTTGTAGCTTTGCCCAGTTTGATCTTCCTGAGGGGAAATGGAACAACTGGAAATAATGAGAAAATGGTACTCCTGAAGCTTTCATTATTGAAACACCACAGCATCTGCAATCAAAACTTGAAGATCTGTTCCTGTTCATCTCTAGTGACAGTCTTGTAGAAGCTAGGGACAAAATCTTAATGGTAGGGATTAGAGATGAGTGGAGGATGGAAATTCTGTTTCCTGAGGCATTTTAAGATTTCAGGATTTAGCTGTTCCAAAATCAGACAGACCACCACATTTTGAAATTCTTGGGGAAAGAAAAATTAAAAAAACCCCAAAACCTGAACAAACAAAGAAAAAAACAACTCACTGCAGATGAAATGAAGATTTTACTTGAGAAAAAAATGTTTTCTTTCAATTTCAAGGTTTCGAGATCTTTCCAACCAACTCTGCCAGGGTTACCAGGAAGGATAGTTCTTTAGAAGACAGTTCTTGTCTTCACTATATACTAGCATGGCTCTGACTCTTAAATCTTATAGTATGTCCACACTATGTACCTGGGACTCTCAAGTGTGACTCTCACTCTTGGAGTGGCTTCATAGCTGAACTTCATGGATTTCATAGACATTAGGGCTGGAAGGTACCTCAGAAGATCATCGAGTTCAGCCCCCTGCCCCAGGGGCAGGAAGTCAGCAGGGATCATAGGATCCCAGCAAGATAAACATCCAGATGTCTTTTGAAGGCGTTCAGAGTAGGTGCTTGAACCACCTCTGGCAGCAATCTATTCCAAACCTTGGGGACTCAGACAGTAAAGAAGTTCTTCCTTATGTCCAGCCTGAAACAGTCATGGAGGAGTTTGTGACCATTTGACCTTGTCATTCCTTGGAGCAGTCTGGTGAAAAGATGTTCCCCCAGATCCTGGTAAGCACCCCTGATGAACTTATATGTGGCCACCAAATCACCTCTGAGCCTGTGCTTTTCCAGGCTGAAGAGTCCCATGGCTCTCCGCCTCTCTTCATAAGGTCTGCTTTCCTGACTTCCGATCATATGAGCGGCTCTCCTCTGCACTCTCTCAAGCTTCTCCACATCCTTTTTGAATTGTGGAGCCCAAAACTGGATGCATTACTCCAGCTGCAGCCTCAACAAGTCCAAATACAACTTTTAGACTTGATGCATGTGAATGGACATGGGTGGTAGGGAATGCTTAGTTCAGCCCTTCCTGGGAATACTGGAGGCATGGTATAGACATCATATGGCTGGAACCATTTTCTAGACTTGGCTCCAGGATGACACTGATTTATGCCTCTATCTGCACCAACACAGAAAGCTGCCCAGGTGCCCTGTGGCTACAGCTGGTACACTGAAGCATGCAGAGAGGCTCTATGGCTCTTGTGCCATAGTTTAGTCAGTCAACACCTACTAAGTGACTGATGCTTCCCCTCAACCTCCCTTGGCTAATCCTGCATATCTTTTCATCACCCAGTACAATGGTCTTACTTAATCTTCTACCCCCTTGGATTCAGTGATCAAATTGCGGCAGAGCAAACACTTCTAACCATTACCCTAGGCGCATCACTGCAGTGGCTTGTAAGCAGACCTGTCTTCCATCCCTCACCATTTGGCCTGTACTCACTAGGGCCATAGCATGGAGCAATATGAAAACCAAAGAATGTCTGTGCCATGTCACTGATTCCTCCTGGGGGAACCCTTCCAGGGGCAGATAGTTTTGCTGTGAATCATAATTTGGGGGTATCTCATTGCTCCTGACCCCCAAGGCAATTTTCCTTTAGAGCTAGCTTTGGAAATTTCATCTGCTTGTTCCCCACCTCAAGTCCCAGTCACAGGCTGCAGTAGCTGGATGGTACCTAGTACAAAAGCAGGGAGGAAGAATACGAAGCCTGTGAATTACAAGCAGAATCGTTTCTAAATAAAACTGTGCTGTGAAGTTCTCTACAAGGCATCCACAGCCCTTTAAATAATTGTTGTCTTTTGAAAGAAGAAATACTTAAAGGAAAAAAAAACACACCATTTCCTCTTGAAACACCTAATTTATCCGGAATTATCCATCCTTAGCTATAAATCCCCTCTAAAACCTGGCATGAGTTTAAAAAGCAGTTACAGCAATGACTATATATTTTTATCTGAAAGCTCAAGAAAGAACAAATCACAGCACTAAAGGCAGCTAGGAGCAGCCAGCACAGTTCTTGGAGCGATGAGTGCAATGTGAAGTGTTGACTGCAGACTTGGGGGCTCTGTGAATAGTTCTGAATACTGCCCATGAGTCCTGCAGGGTAGCTTCACTTACTGTTGCTCATTGACCCTTCCTTCCATTTTGCACAAGATTTCGGACAGTTCCAGCTTGTGAAACATTTGCAAATAATGAAATGCCCTTCTGAGTAATAATGCCATGAAAAAGACCCTCCCCAGAATATAGAACAAGTGCTCAGCTAAACTCCAGCAGACCACAGGCCAAACCCTAGTTCAGTGTTACACATCTAGGTGTTATGTATATATCCAAATGTAACTCACTGCTAAATGCACAAAATGAGGTAATTGAGCTTCTCAGCAACTTGATCTAACCATCAAGCCATGAGGTAGGTATTTCTCAGCAAGTCCTCCAGCCTACCTCTTAAAGCTGGCCCTCTGGGCAGCCATGAGGGGAAGATCAGTAGGACAAAGAAGAATACAAGCTGGTAGAAATATTCCTCAGTGAGATGACCACTGTCCAAATAAAGAGGGGGTGCTGTCTAGCTCTTTCTCCTGCCCCCAGTGGCTCTTACTCAACCTGCATTTAACAGTAATTGGATGAAATGGAGAGAGCATCGACACAGTTGTTACTTCAGTGAGAAACGAGCTGAAGCCAAGACCTGAATCTACTCTCTCCACCCTTCTAGGGAATCATCTTCCTGATATGTTGTGAGTTCAGTAACACACTGTGGCCACTGCTGTGTTGAACTAACAGTCATGTATTATTATAACTCTCTGGAATCATATCTAGGGTGGATCTTAACAGTTGCATCAGTATATGTATGCAGAACTTACACTTGCTCTGCCTCTGACTGGACCCAGCCCAATCCTCTGCAAAGAGAGAAACCAAGAAAGCCCCCGGCTCCTCATGGCAGAGACAATGGAGTCCACAGAGCTACAAAATAGCCACAAGCAACTGAACGTGAGGGCTTTGGCCTTAAAGGGACAATACAAAGAAAACACACTAAGACACAACACCCCTTCTTCCTAGACAGAATAGCCAACCAGCCATTTGGGAGGACTCCTCTTCTGCTGTGGTTTTCCCCATAGAGCTGGACTCAGTGTGGGGTTCAGCAGATGATGGCCCTGTCAGCCTATCTGAAGACTCAACAGCGACACTTCCTTCTGATGGTGATGGCAGAGGGTTTGCATTGGTGGAAACAGGCAGGCACTTCTCCAAAGAATCCATATCTGTTGGTCGTGAACTGGTGTTTGAAAATTGCTCAGGTGAAGGGTTATCAGTAGGACAAAGTCCACACAGCTGGTCCACATGACGTCTTCAAAATTGTCTATCATCAGTCTGGACTGTATGTGTTACGGGTCCTGTGGTGCTTACAATTTTAAATTGAAACCACTGTGGGCCTGTCCCGTAGTTCTGAGAAAACGCATTCTCTTGTGGAACGAAAAGACGTAAGGTACCAGCTGCCAATGTGGAGTCCAGCTCCTTTTCTTTCTGAAACTGCATGTCTCTCACAAGGTCTGGGTTAATATGGTCAAGGCATGTCTTGAGATGACAATCCATAAGAAGCTCTGATGGGCTGGACCCTGTTGTAGGGCAAGGAATTACATGTTGAGCTAACAGAAATCTGGCCAGTCTGGTAGGCTAGTCTCCTACAACAGTTCTTTTCAGCAAATCTTTTGTAGTCTGCACCATTTGCTCAGCTTGCCCATTGGTCTGTGGTCTGCACGGAGCAATGGTAACAGTCCAAATGAGGTTGTGGCTGCCAAAAC
>JAGPOW010001543.1:54730718-54743809 GCA_030014935.1 Caiman crocodilus
TGGTCTGACAAGACCTGCCACTGATGAACCCATGCTGGTTGCCCCTGAGCATGCATTCCCCCGCTGGGCCCTCCTGGACATGTGCCAGGATAATTTTTTATTAGTGGTAGTGCTGTGGTCTAGAAACTCCAAAAGACAGTAGTCTGAGCCTCAAATGAGGTAAACTGCAGAGTGAATCTGTGTAGAAAATGTTGAAACAAAGGACTCTGCTGACTGGGCTGGGCCAGGCCACTCCGTGGCATGGCTTTATAACGAGAAATCATGGTTGCTTACCAGATTCCCTCTAGGATGAGCAAGGATTGCTAACTACAGAAAAGTGCCTGTTATTTTGAGGGGGTTTTTTTTAATGGTGCCAGCCCTGTAGGCCCAATTATAGCTAGGTAGTAGCATTTGTATTGCTCTGTCATTTAGGAACCCTAGCCATGGCCCTAGTTGTGCAGGGGATTGGATATACAGAATGAAAATTCAGCTCCTACATCAAAAAGCTGAGGTTTACTGAATGTTTCTTCTTCAGTATCTGAGCTCCTTAGCGCCTTTATAAAAAAAAATTAAAAAGCTGTCTCTACTAAAAATACCAAAGGCAAGGAAATGTGGGAAGCTGGGGAGCAAGGAGAACTGAATACAGTAAAGGAACTGAGGGAACACCAAGAAAATCTGAGTACACAAATAAGAGGAGATCCTGGTTACGGGCACCAAAATCATTAAGGGCAGCAGACAGCACAACTACTCAGCTGCCAACAGTGATATGTGAAACGGCATCATGGCCTAAGACTCAATGCATCCACCTCCTGGACATGCTTCCCACACATTAAGAAGAACCTCCCTCTGCCAAGCCCTTGAGCAACACACTATGTAATTTTTAAATAGGAGATCAATGTGTTTTTATTGAGCTGCTTGCAATTCCCTACAGTTCAGTCAGTTAAGGTTCAGAAAACAACCAGAGAGCAAACTACACAGACCATGGGAGCACTGCAGCCCACATCACTGGGCTGGAGTCATTCCCACTAGCAAGACACCCTCCCATGGCACTAACCAGCCAAAAGAAAGCTGCTATCCAGCAGGGAAAATCTAGGGGCTTCCACATTCCCATTCCCCGAGCTCCCTCAGCATTTCCAAAATAGTACTGTGTAGGCATCTTACTGGCAGAAATATCATTTTGTTCAATGCAAGACATTCCACTCAACCCAAAATGTTTTGCAGTGTTTCAGGGCTGTCAGTTGTAGCCATGTTGATCTAAAAACATAAGGCAGACAAGGTTCCTTGGGTAGATGTGATATCTTTTATTAAACCAACTAAACAGTTGGAAAAAATGTTCTTTGCAAGCTTTCAGGTACAAACACTTTTTCAGGCATAGGGAGAACCTGCTGGTGTTGAGTGTGGTTCCCTGCCAACACACCGCTACCACTCCCACAATAATTACACCCCACAACAGAACCGTCAGTTGAATGAACCATTCATTCCTGCATCTTACACCTGCACCTCCAGAAATGTAACATCTCTCATCCAGTGCACTAAATGCCTTGATGGAAAATATGTAGGAGAAACCAAACAACAACTGCATACGAGAATGAATGCACACCAAAGATATATCAAAGACAAAAATACCCAATTACCTATGGGTGCACACTTCTCACAAGATAACCACTATTTGCTCTCCAATCTCTCAGTTGCAATCCTCAAAGGGAATTTACAAGACACCTTTCATAGACAAACCTACAAACTTCACTTCATAAATCTACTGGATACAAAAAATCATGGGCTAAATATAGATTGGATTTATGGCACATCATAACCTGTCTGCCATCTGATAAACCCAGGTAACCAGTCTACATTTTACCAGCTACAATTCTATCACCAGTTCAACAGTCCCTTTCCCCCCACCCCCACCTACTTGTCTTACAACTATTGTCTCCTTTCCCTCTGATCCTCACTGCCAAACATTTGCATTTGCAAAATGCAGGTCTGTGAATATTGGCTTCTATTCTACCCAGGAGAGCACACAAAACACCATCAGATTCTCCCTATGCCTCTAGAAGGGTGTTTGCCTGATAGCTAGCAAATAACAATTTTTCCAACTATTTAGTTGGTCTAATAAAAGATATCAGATCTACCCAAAGAACCTTATCTTGCTGAGTTTCAGGCGCTCGTAAAGAAAAGTAAACGAAATGAAGAATTAAACTCGCAAAACTCTGGGAGGAGGTAGCAGCATGCCCCTATCCCCCACCATAGCTCAGGAATTAGCTCAGTCTCAGGATATGGGAGACCTGGCTTCTGTTTCCTTCTACTAGAGGGGTATTTGAACTCACAGTTCCAAAGAATGCCCTAAACATCAAGCTATAAGGAATTTTGGAGTGGAGACACAAACTGCTGACACAGTTCCACTTTGGCTGCAAAGAGATGTTGCCTTTGTGCTTCCATAAAAATTGTTATGATGGCACAAAGCTCAGGCTAACAGATATCTGTACCCTTTGTTGTACCACAAACACCCACATTTGTGGTTGCAATAATTTGCAATAGTTTGTATAATAGACCAACACAGCTACCAAATACATCCCTAATAGTTTGTGCCATCTTTTCACAGATGACATCTGTTAGTTTATGGTAGGAAAGTATGGGCAGCCCAAAGTACCCATGCTCTCTAGCCAGCCCAAGCAGGTGCTCCTGGGGACTTCAGCAGCCTAATTCTGTGTGCTCAGGAATTCCCCTGTAGGGGGACACCCGGGATGCACACACTGTGGTGCCACACCCCAACTCAGGTCACAACCTGTAAAAACGGTGCGGGGTAGGGCTATGCGAAGCTTCAGTCCCTGATTCATCGGCCAAATCTCTGAATCTGAATAGAATCAGAGGACCCTGTAGGTGGGTGTCTGCTATCCTCCCCCTTTGCTTCAGGACTCTCCTGCCACAACTAAGAAGATAGAAAAGATAAAATGCTAATCCCTGAGGGGATGGGGGAAAGCACCAAACCATCCAGGTGGTTGTTTCCACCAAACGCCTCAATAGCCTCTTTTATTGAGCCATTACAATGTGAAAGCCTGTGCTAATTACCTCAATTAATGCAAGTGCAGCTGGAGTGCCCCTTCTCTGCTGCACCAATGCCAGTCATGGAATTCGCTCTGCTTTTCCAGCCATGAGCTGGTTGTCTCAGGGACCTATTCTCTGGGGTTGTGTCTCTTTGTCCTCTCTGGGATCTTGCCAACCAGATGCTGGCTCCTGCTTCCAGAGAGTAGCCCCCTTTTTCACTCCTTTCCAGCCGTGGCTGCTCCCCCACCGCTTCTGTTGTACACCGAGCATCCCAGGAGATTGACCTCTGGGAAATCACACTCCCTGCCTCCCTGGAATCTTGCTGGCTGCTTGCTGACCACCGTCCCTGCTGTAAGTATCCCCTTATCTCACCAGTCTGGGATCTGTCCTGTGCGCTCCAGTTTGTAGAGTCCTTGGTGCTTTGCCAGATCTGCAGTAGTCGCTCTCATTCTCTTCCGTGCTCTGAGAACAACCGTTTAAACCCTAACCCCACCTTTTATGTATGGAGGTGGCCATTAATCTCTAATCTACTCCCAAAATGACAAACTACCCCTAGCTAAGCCCCCTACTTCCCTATTCACCCATGCATAGAATACCTTTCAGTAACAGGTGTTCTGCCCAAGCCCTCTATTACAGACCCTTTAATCTCTCCAAATCAGTTCAGAGCAATTTGGACAGATTTGGTGATTTGGACGTAGATATAGCTTTAAATGTTTTTTCTACATACCTCTAGGTAGCAGGGGCTCATGAACGCTGCGCTGCTGAGTCACATGGAGCATCCCACAGAAGCATGGGGGCGCTCCCCGGTGCGCTCAGCATTAGACATGGAAACAGACCAGAAGTACTTTTGGTCCACTTCCTGGTCCACCAGAGAGCACACTGGGGTGGGGGCCTGTGCTCCCCCAGCTTGGCAACTGGCACCTCTTAGGTCTGGGGGGCACCCAGGGTCCTCTGCAGCTGATTGCTGAGCCAGGGGGGCACAGGGGAACCCCACAATGCAGTCCCCAGCAGACCCAGTAGTGGACTGGAAGTACTTCCGGCCCACTTCCAGGTTCACTGCCGAGCATGCTGGAGAGACCCCATGTTCCTGTGGGATGCTCCATGTGCCCCAGCATCGCAGTGATCACAAGCCATGCCTGGTACCTCAGGGTATATAGAAAAAAAACTTTTAAAGCTGTACCTGTGTCTGAATCACTGATTCACAGAATCATCATCGAATCTTCAGGTTCGGATTCAGCCCAATCGAATCAGGGACAGTGATCCAAATGAACAGATTGAATCACTGTCCCTGATTTGGGCTGAATCCGAATCAAATAGTGCCCCTTTTTCACAGCCCTAGTGCAGGGAACCCACATGGGAGTCCCCACTCTGCACTTGCTGACATGCACCCTGGGAATCCCCTTATAGATTTCCAGGCCAAGGCTTCAAGCTGCCATGCCCTTATCTGAGGCACAGCTGCAAGTGGAAGAATCCCAAGGGTTCTCTGTTTGCAGGTGTGCACCCAGGCAGTGTAACATGCGAGTCCTGCGAATTACCTGAAGAGAATTCCCTGGGTGTGCATTCAAGTTGCTGCACCCCAGGTCAGGGTGGAACACTTAGGACCATTGTCCCACAGGATCTGGTCCCTGAAGCCCCAGAAGTAGCAGGGGCCACACCCTGTGGGAAACTGTTTTCACTGATCAGTTAGATCAGCTGTGTGCACATACTAGCCCAGCTTATGCTTCAACAAAAATGACTGGTCCTGACATTTTTTTTTTTTTTTTTTTTTTAAAGATGAACAATATGGTAAATTTGACCTGACTGTCAATAGTATCAGGATGGTCAAACATGTATTTTCCCCCTCCCCACCTCCCAAAACATTTGCCAATCTAATTTATTTTGGCCAGGGTAATAAAGAATCATAGCTTCTAAGTGCAGAAAGGATGCTAGATCAAAAATAATGTAACCATAGTGCAAACTGTAGCACAAACAAAGTACCTATACATCTAAAAGCTAAGGGAAAGCTAGTGACTGCTATAGATTGGTAAACTTTAAGTAAAGGAAAGCACCACTGTGATTATCCACATGGGCCAGAAATGTTCACCCAGTGACTCTTGCAGCAAGCCTATCACTACAGGTTGAGTAGAAAGTGTTTTGTAGGGAGACACAGCCAATCTCTGCTTAATAGGTTAAGTGATACAGAATGCACCACCTCCTTAGTTAAATTGTCTTAACAGTTACTTACCTTCATTGTTAAAAGATATGCACTCTCTTTCCAGTCTAAATTTGTCTAGCTTCCTGTGCTGCCTTTGTCTGCAAGATTAAAGAGCCCTCTGCTATCATAAATCTTCTCCCCAGGTAGGTACTTAAAGACCATGATCAAGTCACCACTTGATAAATGACATTGATTGAGTACCTGAAGTCTCTCACTTGGAGGCACATTTTCCAGACCTCAAGTCATTTTTTTGACATATAACTATCCCATCACCCTTACAGTCAGTAGATTCCATTAGCAACAATATTAGCTGCTGCATAAACATTCACATTGAAGAAATTCATAGATGTAGGGTCGGAAGGGACCTTGTAGATCTTCTAGTCCAACCCCCTGCCGTGGGCAGGAGAGAAAACTGGGCTCAAATGACTCCAGCCAGGTAAACGTCGAGCCTCCTCTTAAAGACCCCCAGTGTAGCACGACTTCCCTTGGAAGTTGGTTCCAGATCTTAGCCACCCTGATTGTGAAGTACTGCCTTTTAATGTCTAGTCTAAACCTACTCTCTAGCAGCTTATGGCCATTATTCCTCCCTGGGAGGCGCTCGGGGGAACAAGGTCTCTCCCAAACCTCACTTGTCCCCCCTAGTAAGTTTATAGATAGCCACCAGATCCCTCCTCAGCCTTCTCTTACGAAAGCTGAACAGGTTCAGGTCCCATAGCCTCTCTTCATAGGGTCTGCCCTGCTGTCCCTGGATCATGCAGGTGGCCCTCCTCTGGACCCTCTCAATGCTGTCCACATCCCTCTTGAAGTGTGGCACCCAGAACTGGACACTACTACAGCTGCGGCCTGACCAGTGTCGCATAGAGTGGGAGGATCACCTCCTTGGCCCTGCTTGTGATGCATCTGTGGATGCAGGACAAGGTATGGTTAGCCCTACTGACCTTGTTCTCGCATTGTCAGCCCACGTTCACCTTGGAGTCAATAATGACTCCAAGATGACTCCAAGATCTCTTTCTGCTACCGTGCTCTCGAGAAGGGAGTTCCCCAGCCTTTAGGTATGCTGCTGGTTCCTACTGCCCAAGTGCAGCACCCTGCACTTGTCAGTATTGAATCCCATCCTATTTTCATTTGCCCACCACTGTTACCTGTCCAGGTCCTGCTGTAAGCTGTTCTTCTCTTTTAGCATGCCCACCTCACCCCAAATCTTGGTGTCATCTGCAAATTTAAACAGGCTGCTCTTCACCCTGTCATCCAAGTTGCTAATAAAGAAATTGAACAGTATGGGCCCAAGGACCGAGCCCTGGGGGACCCCACTACCCACTTCCCTCCAGGTCAAAAATGACCTGTCCACCACCACTCTCTGAGTACGACCCCTCAGCCAGTTTGCAATCCATCTGACTGTATAGGCATCAATGCCACAATTACCTAGCTTTTTAATGAGAATGGGGTGGGAGACAGTGTCAAAGGCCTTCCTGACGTCCAGAAAGACTACACACACCACAACACCTGTGTCCAGTGATTTTGTGACCTGATCATAGAAGGCAATCAGGTTGGTCTGACAGGACCTGCCTCTAATGAAACTGTGCTGGTTGCCCTCTAGCATCATCCCCACTGCTGGCCCATCACAGATGTGCTCCTTGATAATCTTCTCAAAGAGCTTCCCCAGGATTGAAGTAAGACTAACAGGCCTATAGTTGCCCAGGTCCTCCTCCTTCCCTTTTTTAAAGATGGGGACCACACTGGCCCTCCTCCAGTCATCTGGCACCTGGCCAGAACACCACAAGTGCTCATAAAGCTGTGCCAGGGGCCCCACGATAACCCCTGCCAATTCCCTCAACACCCTGGGGTGGAGAGCATCTAGACCTGATGATTTAAACACATCCAGCCCCTCTAGAAGTTCTCTAACCAGGTCCTCTGACCCTACGTTTAACCCTCACGTGATCTTGGGGGGTTTCCTCTTTCCCTGCTCAGACACAACCCAGTACCAAGCACAGTGCAGTCGCTAGGAGTGGGCTTTCCTGATGAGACCCTTGTCCCCGTGCCCACCCCTGGCCCAGGAAGGGGATGGTATGAAGATGTACATGTCAGGGGGAATGAGCTAGGTCTGAAATGAAGCAAATACTCTGAGCTTTTACATATACATGAGTAGGCAGAGGAGGCTCTTTTGTGACTTAGGTGCTTCCTGGACCAAGGTACAACAGCTTAGAAGCATCCCCATAAAGACACTTTGGCCATCAGATCTTCTAGATTACAGTTTCTCCCTTCTTTTTTGCTTCCTAGGGAGAGGAGGGCACAGTATTGCGCTGGGGGTGGAGAGAGCAGCCCCAGACTGTCAGGCTGACCCCTGGGGCCCCTGCCAGACGGGGCTACTCTGACCCAGCTCAACATGCTGCAGTACCAAGCACATGTTCAAACAGTGTGCCCAGGAGCAATAAACTCTGGTGTAAATGCAAAGCAATAAATTGCAGTGCATATAACTGCATGTGTAGATGCACTCACTGAGAGGTATAATCATTAGCAACCGAAAGGGTAAAAGAGTGTTCATTAGTTGTGTGCCTATCTAATGAGATGTATCCACTGCTCATTCCTTTTCTACCAGATAAATCTTTTAAAAAGCTCTCCCTTATTTTCTAGTAAGTCCTGACCCCAAAGGTCAGCTTATTGACTTTGAAGGATTCTGGGAGATGGGATTGTGGACTTGCCTCTTGGGAACTGGACAGGATTTTCAAAAGTTACTTATTCTAGGGTTGACAGAAAAGTACATAAATCCATGCATTCTTACAAACTGGTGCTCAGTGCGATTGTTGGGGCTGCAATGTCACCATAGCTGAGCTAGAGTGAAAGTCAATGATTAGAAGCAGATTTCAATTGCAAAGCACATCCCCAAAGCACCACAAATGCACCCCGTATGCAACACTAAGCACATGCAAAAAGAGAAATACAGAATATACCACTTACATACCACAAGCACATATATGACACAAAACACATACAGAAGACAGAAATACAAATCATGCTACATATACAAGATAAATTACACCAAGGAGAGAAAAATGACAGATCTTATGCTACAAACACCACAGATCACACGCAAGACACAAGACTGCAGCATTATCCAAGCCATTTTACTTCCAGCCTTGCTGGCATCTGATAGTGCAGGGTCTCACATTGTAGGGATCAGATAGAACTGCACTGCCAGCATTAGAGGTTCGCTGCACAACAGGAATGGCAGCCTCCCTCACATGTATTCCAGGTATATGGACATTAGGTCAGAGGAGGTGCTATATGTCTGATTGTTCCCTACACCTGACAGCAGGTAAGTGGTGGGAAATGGGTAAAATCTTTCCCTACCCTCACTCCTTTCCCCAGATGCTGGCCAGCACTGCTGAACTAGGATAAAGATACATCTTAGTTTGTTGCTTTTCAGTGTCTGGCACATCCTGGGCAGGGCTACAGAGCAATAATAATGGAAGGAACTCATTCTGCTTCTCAGAACACTAGTCCCTCACCAGACCACAGGCAATCCTCACCCACTGAGGTCCCAGAGCAGGTCACCAATGGGTTGTCCAGACAAGCAAACCATACAGCCCTCACTAATCACATCCACATGCAAATGTATTTTTAGGCACCACAAAACACACCCCACATGCATGATTTGGTTCTCTATGTTGCTTATTTGCAGTGTGAAGCCAAACTTAGATACCTGGAAATCCCTGTACTAAAACAGTGCATGGAAAAAATACAGGGCAGTGCACATGGCAGTAGCGTGTGCCATGCAAAACCGGAGCCTGGCCAGCTACATTCAAGCTACTGGCTAGGCTCCACATGTTCGGATCACT
The DNA here is from genome assembly GCA_030014935.1 of Caiman crocodilus. Taxonomy (NCBI): domain Eukaryota; kingdom Metazoa; phylum Chordata; order Crocodylia; family Alligatoridae; genus Caiman; species Caiman crocodilus. The sequence continues at coordinate 54,739,773 of JAGPOW010001543.1, forward strand.
GCTGCTGGAGCCCTAGGAGGCTCCCAGGTAAGGCTGCCGAGGCCAACCCAGGTGCTGGCCCCAGCCTCCCTAACACAGCCAGGGCATTTTTCCCTGCGCTAGCCTCACATGAAGGGGCATGTACCAGGGAAAAAAGCAGAAGCATGAATTTGTGTGTCTGCCTTTTTTCTCATGGCAACTACATGCCACGTCCCTATGAGCAGTGGGCATTATGGCTAGGGACAGAAGTTACACATAAACCAATACAGTAAAATCTTTGTTATCTGGCATCTCTGGGGTAAAGGGATTGCTGGTTACGTAAAAGTTCCAGTTATCTGAAATAACCCGGCAGGGATTTTCAGATAACACCAGGGGGCGGGGGAAGAGAGTGGCAGCCACATGTGGAGCAGCAGCAGCCACCATGTGCGAGCTCCCCCCCCCCCTCCCCGATTCATAGAATAAGAATTCTAGTAACTAGCCAGTTACTAGAATTTCAGGTTACTTAAATGCCAGATAACAACAATTTTATTGTATAAGGGATCAGAAACTGGTTCAAATCTGTAACACAACAGAAGTTCTGTGCACATAAACTGCTTTCAAAATGGCCAAAACCAGCTTAAGATAAACCTGGATGGGTGTAGTATCAGACTTAACTGATTTAGGTTAAACCAGTTTATTGAACTTCTGCCACAGATCCCTTCCAATTCAAGTTAACTCACAGTCCACCAGCATCCCAGAATGCTTTGAACCTCCCCTGCAAACCACCCCCTTGCAGGCGGGCGGGCTAGTCTTGGTCCAAGCTGTCTGCTCCAGGGGAGCATGGAGGCATACTCTACTCCCTGGCTTGTGGCCTGGGCCACTGCAGGCATGTTGCTATATTTTCAGAATCAAAAGTGAATGTCTATTTGCTTGCTTATCAGTTCAATCTAAGCAGCTTAGAGTAACTTGCAAAGATTGAACTGATTCAACCTCAGGCTTTTTAACTATCTGTACTTAGCTTATAAGTCTGGCTTTATTTCTGGGTAAGTAAGGCAAAATGCAGATCAGCTACAGTATTTAGGCACCCACAGACATATGGACATAGTAAGAAAATTCCCATGGAAGTTAGATACCCAACCTGTATAGCTTCTTCCAAAAACTTCACCGGATGGCTACCTACATCCTACAATGCCTAAATACTTTGATAAATCTATGACAAGAGCCATGAGCAGGCTGCTGAGGGGTTAATTAGATTATTAAATCTCTGTTTTCTTACTGATAAGGGAAGGGATAAAGGACTAGGGCTGTCATTTGTAATCAAGCACAAGGCAATTATCACAAACTGAGGGAGTTGCCATCATCTAGCAGGAGCCCACCCCAGTTTCTACACACAAGATTTAGGCATCACACCAGATTAGATCTCTCTTGAAAGCTGGCTAAATCATGCTCCCTTTCCTATCAGTTCTTAAAATTAATAACAGAGATCAAGATAGAAAAATTTGCCACACTATTAAAAACTATCATGTACCCTAATTATTCTTAACTAGCCACAGTGTGGGTGCAGTTTGAACAAACCCCACTGAAGTTAATGGAAATACTCCAGTAGCAATGGTTTTAAAACTCCCCCTCTGACTCCCATTTTGCAGGGTCCCTTTTATGAAGGTGATTATGTGTCTTTCTGTTCCTTCCATATGCCCCCTCATTATGTTAGTGATAACTTGGCAGTGATTACAGTAACCCCAACACCACCTTTCTTCTGCCAAGTCACAGCTTTGTTTCTTCTGATCTATTAAGATTCAGTTGAAACAGAGAGGACAGAATAATTAGAGTGGCAGCCATTTGATTGTGACTGCGGAGTGGAGCCCACATATACTAAGTAATCTTTAAAGGAACAAAGAGTGAGCTCTGGTCTGTGGTCAGCAAGCCTCTTGTAAAAAATCACCTAGCAGCCCCCTATAGCTCATGCTCATTACCCAGCCAAATGACTCTTTTCTTGGTTTTTCAAAGCAGCCATAAAAGCAATTGCTATCAGGAAGCTCCTCATAAGCAGTGAAAAAGAAAATCAGAGAACTACAGGCAGTCTTTGAATTCAAAGACAAGTGTCAGGTTTGCCTTGGAAAGTATAGAAAGAGGGGGCAATAGGTAAAGAAAAGAAAAGAAGAAACTGTGAGTACAACTCTGAGAGGATACTAAGTCTTCCTGAAGCACAACACCAGAATCCTTGCAACTGGCTCTCAACAAGTGTTTTGATTTGAAGGCAAATATCTTGTTTAATTTATTTCTTTCCATTCCACCATGCCCCCAATGATAGTATTGTGTGTGAAATGACAATACGTATTATCTTTTGTGAGGCTGCAGATCACTGACCCTGTAATGAAGGAATCTAGGAAATAAGGGAGTTTTTGAACCAGTAAACAATACAGCATAAAAGTTTCATCCTGACAAAGGTAAGCAAGTGGCCAGATACCTCCTAGTGTTAGTCTATCCATGCAATAATCTTTGGGCTCCATTCACGCTTACAAATTTTGAACTGCTAGTATGTTTTCTAGCTCTGTGACTCATTCCTTGCACAATACCTGCTTACAGAGATTTCTGAAGTGCTGCTTGTTCACTTTGTATTTTGGGGACTAGGTTTCTTAGAAGTCTTCAACACCGTGTCAACAAATGCCCAGACAAATTTCACAACAAATTCCCTCTGTCTGTGCTGGCCAACTAACTCCTCACTTTGGTCTCCACAGCCTGGGGGGCAACCGTGTCTGACAGGAAGAATAACCTGGATGATCTTACACAGAATCTTTCTAGTTCTTTCTGCTATATTGCTTTTGATGGAAATAAGCTGCTTACCAATATCAGATCTTCCCCTATCACCCACTGGGATGTTCTGTGCCAGCTCTGTCTATGATGTTTTCAAAGCTATTAAAGGATTTAGCACCATTGGAATGCAGGAGAATGACACATCCAAATATCCAAATGTGCTTTGAAATCTCATGTTCTTTTCTGACATAGACATTGCTCTGATCAGTATCCCTAACTTCTGTGAACCACAGAACAGGATACCAGGAACAACCAAGGAAATCCTAGGAAACTAGAAATGAACAGGTAGGACAAAGGGAATGGGAAACTTGGAATCAAGGATGGGGGCCAGGAAACTAAAAACAAGGAGTCAGCAGCCCAGGACTAAAGAGAAACACCTGTCCTATTCAGTAGCCCACAGGGCTTTGAAAATGCTGCTAATTATTAGGGCTGTGCAAAGCTTTGGGTGCTGATTTGATTTGGAGGAGATTCAGCCCAATTGGCTGGCTGAATCTCCAAATCCAAATTGAATCAGAGGACCAATTAAAAGGAACAAATCAATTTGGAAAAGATTTGGAGAGCTTTGATGATTTGGGCAGACCCTACCCACTGCAGCAGGGAGCTGGACCTGGACTCCCAGCTAGTAAGTAGGAGGGGGCTGGCGGGGCGGCGAGAGGACCATAGGAGAACCCCTGCCAGGCCCCATCCCCTGTCTGCTCCCCCAGCACCTGTCTAGTATCTCCCCCGCTCCCCCAGGTCTTCCCATGGCTGCCCCACCCACCCTAGCTCCCAGACCTTAAAAAAAAAAAAGCCTCCACTCACTGGATGCTGCCAGGCCGCGGGGTGATCCCTGCTGCCCCCCCCACTGCATGGGGGGCTCTGCCATGAGCCCCCTGACCCCCTCCCCATTGTCCCAAATCCCTGGCCCAACTCTCACCCTTCAAGAAAATAAACCCAAAAAACCCCTGGGCTCACCAGTTCCTGCAGCAGCTTTGGGGCTTCTGGAGGCTCATGGAAGAGCCCACCATGTGGTGTGGGGCAGTGAGGAATGCCCTCCCCCCCCAGCATGAACCAGTGGGTCCAGGGTTTTGGGATGCCTTTTGTTTTTTTTTTTTTTAAAGGGCTAGAGCTGGGGCGGGCGGGGCAGCTGTGGGGAAGAAGGCTGGGAGAACAGGAAAGGTCAATGGGCTTGTGCAGAGCCCCCCCACATGGTGTGGGGCAGTGGGGATCCCTCCCCCCCACTCCCACCTGGCAGCACCAGGTGAATCAGGGCTCCCCCCCCCCCC
>JAGPOW010001543.1:54743909-54770394 GCA_030014935.1 Caiman crocodilus
CCCCCCCCCCCCAAAGTGTCAGGAGCTGGAGCAGGCAGGGCAGCCATTGCCGGGACTAGGAGAGTGGGCAGGGGATAGGCCTGTGTGATCCCTGACTCAGATTTGGCCCAATCGATTTGGGACAGTGATTCGAATCGCCAAACTGAATCATTGTTCCCTGAATTGGCCAAATCCGAAGCTGAAATGAATGCTAGCCACTTTGCACAGGCCTACTGATTATTAGGGCTGTGTGAAGCTTCAAGTGCTGATTCAATTCGGAGGAGATTCAGCCCAATTTGGTGACCGAATCCGAATTGAATCAGGAGACCAATTAAAAGATCTGAATCAATTTGGAAAGGTTTGGCAATTCCAGCAGCCTCCGCCTGCTACAGCAGGGAGTTGGACACAGACTCCAAGCCGGTAAATAGGGAGTGAGGGAGGGGTGGCTGGAGGAGTGGGGAGGGGACCATGGAGGGACCCCCGGCACGCCTCATCCCCTACCTGCTTCCCCAGCCCCCCTGAGTGCCCCCGACCCATGCCTGCTTCCCCAGTCCCTCCCTATGGCTGCCCCCCCGCCCCAACTGCCAGCCCTTTATAAAAAAGGGCTGCTGCTCTGCAGAGGGGTGATTCCTGCTGCCCCCCTGGAATCACGGGCTGCTGCAGCAGCCTTGGGGCTTCTGGAGGCTTATGGCAGAGCACCCCACATGACGTGGGGCAGTGGGGGGCAGCAGGAATTGCCCTCATCCCTGGCAGCAGCCAGTAAGCGTGGGCTATTCTTTTCAAAGAGTTGGGAGCTGGGGCAGGCAGGGCAGCCATTGCCGGGGCCAGGAGAGTGGACGGGGGATAGGCCTGTGTGATTCAGAGATTCAGCTGATTTGGCAGCAGCCAAATCAATTCAAGACAGCGATTCGAATCACCAAATCAAATCACTGTCCCCCAAGCTGGCCGAATCCAAAGTGAATGCTAGCTGCTTCGCACAGGCCTGTTGATTATAAGGTAGTAGCCATGCCCATGGAGGTGACCCAGGATAGTTAGACCACAAGCAGTCAGGCCCACTCAGTAACCAGGGGCAGATGGGAACAATTTAGCTGCCTGCTGCCCTGATTCCACGTTTGAATCCCCTTGGGATTGGGGGTCTAGAACATGGGTGAGAAAAATACAGCCCACAGGCGAGAAGGAGCCTGCCAAGTGATTCTGTCCAGTCTGCAGTGGGTCCATTGGCCCTGCCTGGCCCAGGCACATGGGGGCAAGCCAGACCACGGTGCATGTGGCCAGTTCCCCCGAGTGCAGAGGTGCTGCCTGGAATGGACTGTAGGGCACACTATCCCCCCCCACATACAGCTCTTGGGCTTACCAGGAACTGTAGTCCACAGGTCCAGACAGCATGGTAGCAGGGCAGGGGCATCCCAGCAGCAGGGTGGGGGTGTCCCAAAGCCTGGACTCAGTTTCCCAGCAGGTCCTATGACGGTGGCTCACTCTGCTCTCACACTTCTGGCTGCCAAAGCCAGCGTCTCCATCATCCCGGCCAAGCTCAGTCCCACTGACTGTGCACCCCAGCTTGCTTGCCTTGCACCAACCGCCAGGGGTGCCAGCCAGAGCAGGTGGGCAGGCAGGGTCTCCATGGAGACTGGCCTGGGATCCCCACAGGCAGAGCACACTCAGCCAGACAGATGGGATGGTGCTGCACGCAGGTGGAGAGTGGTGTGTGTGAGCACTGGATACATGGGATACATGGGCCAGGGCCAAGGCTGGGGTCATGGCTGCCTGCACTGGGTTCTGGTTCCATGGGCAGCAACTGGCCCCTGCTCCCAGAACCAGCGCCTATTTTAGGGACATATGGGGAAAGGATTGTGGCTTGCCTTGAACCCCAGCCCAACTCTGTCACCACTCCATGATCCCAGTCCCAGCTCTGCCTACCCATCCCACTTTTGAGCACTGCTCTCCACCCACCTGCAGCCCCATCCCATCTGCCTGGCTCAGCACACCCTTGCCTGCAGGAGTCTCAAGCCAGTCTCCATAGAGACCCTGCCTGCCCACCTGCTCCATCCAGTGCCCCTCATAGTGGGTGTGGGGTGGATGGGCCCAGGGCTGGATAGGATCAACTGGCATCCCAACCACTGTGCCTGGTGGTGTAAATATCCATGATGGGCTGAGGCCAGATCAGCACCTCCTCCTCCTCCCCTTTGGCCTTCAACAGCTCACCAGAACTCTTTCAGTGGCCCTCCTGCCCAAATAATTGTCCACCCCTAGTCTAGAATCTAGATCTTTTGCTTCCTGGGTGGGTGCCCTGACCACTAAGGTATTATAGAAAAGGTGGGTAACATAACTGTGTGTTCAGAGAACACACCACCCCAAAGAGATAACTTCTGCACTCACAATGAGGTGGTTTCAGACTCTAAATCCCATTCTCATATCAGTGCCATATCACATCAGCGCACCCAAAGACATAAGTGTGTGAGAGAGGTGGGACATCTCTCTCTCATTCATGCACGCTCTCTCTCTCTCTCAGCATTTCTTTTTGTCTGATTTAGACATCTCTTGACAAGTGTTTTGAACTCCAATCCTAAGTCTCATCAGCCAGAAGCGGATCCAGATTTTTACATCAAAGGGGTTGTGTGGAAGCACACCCCAACCAGAGCAGGCAGAACACACCACAGGACCAGCAGGTGGGAACTTTTGTGAGTCCTTAAGAAGGTAAGAATTCCCCCCTCCCTTCCCCTCCATGCCATAAGGCACATCTCCATTTTCCTCCCTGGCTCCTCTCTTCCCATTCTGTCACTGCCCACCTGTCACTCCCACTTTCTCTGCTGTCCAAAGGGCTAGGGGATCTCCTGTTCTGCTTGGCTTAGACTTCTCAGGGTCAAGTTTATCCCAGAACAGCAGAAGGCAGGCAGAACAGGTAGGGATGCCTCTCTAAGAATGGAGAGGAAAGGAACCGGGTGTGGGGGTGGGAATTCTTACTATCTTCAGGACTTTGAAAAATCCCTGGATACTGCTTCTGCTATGTGGTCAGAAAGGAGGGTGCAGCCACCCTGCTGCAACCCCTCTGGATCTACCCATCACCCACTCTCCATTTAACATACAGGCTAGGGACAGATGTACAAAAAGCCTGAGCCTGAATTGATTCCATCTTTACAGGTTAGTCTAACCTAGCTAGGCTAAACCAGTTTGTTACCGCCCAGACATCCCCACCCTGGACTGATGAAATGCAGGAACCTGCCTTCAGTGGCTCAGGCTAGAAGCTGTGGGGGCAGTAGAGATGCCCTCCCTTCCCTTCCACAATGCTGTGCTAAGTGGGGGGAAAATGTGGCCAGACCCTGTCAGACCACCCTGATTAGGAAGGGGTGCCCCCTTCACCCTCACTGTTAATAACAGAGCATGGAGTTACACAGGGAGTTGTTAGCATTTATCAGCCCATCAAACAAAACAACAGCCTCTCTCATCAGTTTGAGCTCTTCTTAAACTACTTTTCCCAAGTAAGGAACAGAGGGACATTGCCAGCTACCTGTTGATTAGCTCCAAAAAGCCCTAAACCAATACTGTCCTGTCTCCCACACCACAGACAGTAACCAGCATGTAGTATCCTAGCTAAAGCTGAGAGGTGCCTGTGTAAGGCAGAGAGGAGGAGGGAATCCCTGTTTGAGTAGGTGGCATGGGGGAGCAGAAGGAAGCCAGGCAGACCCTGCTATATGTATAGTCTCTGCCAAAGCTGTAGCCAGGGAGCAGAGAGCCGGGGCCAGCCTTGCTGGGCTGGAGGAGAGAGCTGAGCCCCAACCAGAGTTGCAAAGTATCTGAGATGCTGGGCAACTCTGGTTTAATTTAAGCCAGGAAGGGGTCTGGGACAGACACTGCATAAACTGTTTTGACCCAAATCAGTTAAGTCTGATACTACATTCAACTAGGTTTATCTCAAACCAGTTTCAGCCATTTTCAAACTGGTTTATGTGCACTGAACATCTGTTCTGTTACATATTTAAGACAGTTTATGTTTAACGTCTGTCCCTAACCACAAAGTAATCTGGCACCTAACTAGTATGTATGAACTCTACTCCCAGAGCTGGGTGCTTATCTACAGAGGACGGGAATGAGTAGGACCATCATGTCTTACTTCCTTTCTGGCCAGTCCCTTCATTAAAATGCTTATAATCAACATATAAAACAAAAGTTCCTTTCTGAACCTCTGAAGTCCTATTTTGAAGCTGCTCCTGATGTAGGTACATTTCACTGCAGGTTGCAGCTTTTGGAAAGAAAGAGGCAAAGTAGAGCTGTAATTTGTTGCCTGTAAGTGCAGCATCACACCTTGGTGCCAGTGGTCATTAGGCCCACCTCAGTACTGCCACTAGATATTCTGACACAAGTGCTTATGGGGTGGGCATATCATCAGATAGTTTCACTGCGAATCTTTGGTAAACAGGGATTGGCTATATGAAAGAGATCTGTAGTTGAAGGTGGAGGAAACAACAGAAAAACTAGGCTAATGAGGAGATAACAGTGGGCTGTGGGATAATTCAAGAATAGAGAGAGGCAGGAACAGATGTCCACAGAGGTGGGTGATCTGGAAATGTGGGTACAGACTGTAGCTTCTCTCAATAAGCAGGTTAGCAGGTTGTCTGCTTGGAAAGGTTACTGGTTCCAGTGCTTACCGTTTATCTGGGGAAGGTAATATTTTGCTGCAGGCATAAGGAACTAAAGGGAAACAATTAAAAATAAATAGGCTGGAACCAACAATTTTCCAGCTTTCCACTGAGAAGGTGCATTAGCAAAAATAGTTGCTTTAAAAATATATATTCTGACAGCAAGCAACAGAAATTAGAAGACACAAAACAGTGTGAGATCCAACCAAATTTCCATCCTCTAGCTGATAAAACATGAACAACATTATTTTTTAAAATCAGAGCTAACAGAGTTCTCTTGGATTGCACATATTTGTTTAAAATCTTCTTCCAATTTTTGTAGCGAATTGTGGTTTTAAGTACCTCTCTGGGTATAGCCTGTCTCTCCCCTCACTGGCATTTGGGCCACAGGCAGAAGGTTACCAACTTTTTACATTATTCGCTAATAGAGGAGGCTCTTTTATCTTCAGCTGGTGTGTTTCGATACAGAGGTCTTAGGTTCAACTGCAGCTTGTGACAATGCATCCGGCCATGTGGCAAACATTTACAATGAGACAAACAACTTGGTAGCTGTAGGGGCTGAGATGAGTCCCTTTTTCCAGCATGAACTATTACAGTGACATGCACTTGTGGCTAGATCTGCAGACAACCCTGGCAACATACAAGAAAGGTGCCAACTTACCCCAACACAGAAGATATTGTTTACAAGCTAGGAAAAATCAAAGGAGACTGACAACAGATAGCACTGATATCCACGTCATGTTCACAACTAGTGGAATCAAATCTTCCTTTCCCACCCCACCTGCTGAACTGTGGTCTGGGTATTGGAGACACTGGATCATATGGTGGCATTGTTCTGAATTGCATCAACTCAGAGGCAAATCTTAAATAAAATTAAAAAATAAAACAAAAATAACCCCCAAACCAGCATGGATATTGGAGATGATAGAGTTCTGTGAAATAACATTACAGTGCCTCAAGGAAGTACTGCTCTTTGACATACCACAGTGTTAGTTTAATCTAGATAATGCTTGCTAATGGGATTTGTTGGTGTGCTTGTGTCTAATTTCAGGCTAGGAGCGCTATGTGGGAGAAAAGAAAACAATAAGATGTCTTCCTGCATTGTAAGGTATAAGGAAACGATCATGGGTCCCTGTTGCAGCAGGGATGCTCAGTAAAATCAGTCAAAGGGGGAAGACATACAAAATGGTTACACTGATATACTCTTTGCCTTTATATCAGATATGTGATGTACAACTCTACACCCAAGTCATTCCATTCCGAGGTGAAGTTTCCCCTCAGGAAGACGGAAGAAATCATGCAATGGTGTAAATCAGGGGTGACCAACCCATAGCACACATGCAACAAGTGGCAAGGGCAGCCACTCTCTGTGGCATACAGTAGGTCAGTAAGGGAGCAAGGAACAAAGTGGCAGGTAGGAAAGGGAGCAGAAAACGAAGCAGAAGATCTGGCAAGGGAAGGGAATCTGAATGGCACTAGGAGGGGTGTGGGGCTTACTTTGTGGGACGCCTCCCAAAAAGCTTGGCCCCCTTTGATGTAAGTTATACCAATGTACAGGTTGTGTGCAAAACTCTAATTAATTCCAATACCAGACAGCATATGAACTCTATGGAACCAGCCTCTGGCACCTAGTGGTAAGAGTCTGCCTCCAAAGAGCTGGTCATCTGACCAATGTAAATACCATAAGTGTACCCACTGACACCAATTATATCAGTCACACTAGTGGTTTTCAATCTTTTGGACTTGAGTCCCTCCTCACTCCCAACCCGCAGCTCCCTGGTCTACTGGTACCCCTCACCCCCAACTTGAAGTCCTCTGGCCCTGCCCACAGCAGGACGGCAGCACCCCTACCCCAATCTGTTACTCCTCCCACTGCTGGCAGTGTGCCTGGCACAGGAGTCCTGGCAGTGGCAGCGGCAAGAGTTTTACCATCCCACTCCACCCTCCCGTACCAGGGCAATCCAGCCAGGCTACAGCCTCATGCCTGCTGTGCATGCTGATTCTGCAGAATGAAAGGGGCATGTGACCTTCCCCTCCCCCCAACATGTCACCTGCGCCTCCTCCCCCCCCTAGCATCTTACCTGCAGGAAGCTGAGGAAACTGTTCTCTAGCACTGCCTGGCTGCCACACACATGCACCTGGTGCCCCCTGCCGCATACGCCTCCTCCCGCTCCCTATGACTCCAAGCAGCTCCTTGCAAGCTGGAACACCATTTCCCATGTTTTTCTCCTTTAAAGGAGAAAATCCACATTTTATGAACCTGACGGCAGCAGCAGCAGTGGGCTCAGCCCAAGCGTGTGCTGTCTCAGCTGACCTTGGAAATTATGACTATGCCATATCCAGAGCCCGTGGACCCCCTGAAATCTGCTTGCCACCTTTCAAGGGGCCTCAGTCCGCTACCCAGTTGAGAACTGCTGAGTTATACCACTGTATGCATGCTGCGTGCCTGCATCCTAAGCATTACAAATAGAAACTACACATACTTAAACTTGCTACTACCACATAAACAGAGACCCAGGCACAGACGCATACAATCTGTTCTTGCAGCAAGACCATATATGCAGGGGACCTGGTTTCTGAAATGGGATACAAACCTCAGTTTCTTGATAAAAATGTTTGTGGTCTAAAAGTGCTATGTACTATCAGACTGTTGCACTACCTGGACTTTAAGCCTCTTTGGTTCATCTATAACATTTCAAGAGCCATTTAGCAAAATCGTTCATAATCTGATATAAAAACAGCTCTTCTGAATATAATTAGTCCCTCTTTGGAGTAATCCACACCCAAATTTATTTCATTTCTCTCATCAGCTGGTCTTTTTTAATGACACCTTCCTTCTTCCACAGCATCTTGCATCTCTTTTCAAGCCAGCGCAGGGCACGACCAAGAGGTAATGCACTTCAATTGCAAAGAGCACTTTCAAAAACTCTCCAGACCTGGACACTCGCTCAGCTAAGGAGCCAGGCTACTTAGTTACACCACTTTGGACAGATAAATTAAAGTGAAAACATCCTTCCAAGTAGTAAGAGAGACCTTAACAGCAGGATCTGCTCCATATTTTGCGGAGGATATATGAGAGCAGTGTGACTACCCGAATACAGTGACTCTCTTCTAGAAAAACAAAAAAGGAACAAGAAAAGCCTCTCAGTTTTATAGCCAGTGCTGTCCAGTAGTCTAGTCCCTAAAGAATGATGTTAGTGGCTATGTAACAATATATGGTCTGACATTACTCACCTGGCAGAGCAGACATGCTGAACTGATCTTATTTCTTCTGAGCATTTGGATCGTACAAGTCACACACAAACAGCAGCTAATAAATAAGCTGCAACAAAGCAAGTGACTCCAGCTCCTCACGGAGTACTGACTCCAGCCAAATCCATTTGGCAACCTCTGTACTGAACGAATATTTGGATGGAGAGAGCGCAAAGGGCTTATGGTGCTGCTTGCCAGATACTGTGTATCTAGAGAGACAGGAGAAACTTGACTAACGCCACCATGTGCCCCCAGCTGCTGTGCATCCACCCTCCTTCCAAACTTGGATTGAGTCATCAAATATTTTAAACCTGACAAAAGGAAGTCAGCAGAGGACAGCAAGGGCATATGGCAGCTGTCATGACCCTGGGCTAGGACATTCACAGCTTCCTCCCTCCTGCTCTAGCTATGACCTGTATTCAAAACCCACAGGCAAAGGACACAGCCAAAGCAACCCCATAATTGCTACTCACAGAGCACATCTACATTAAATGTTTACTGTGGAGTTGACTAATTAGCTCTGCAGTAAATGTACTGTGTCTACCCGTGAGGCCCTATTAGGCCACAGTAGGATAGTACTGCTACAGAGTTTTTTTTTACTCTGCAGCAGCTCATGTGTAGACACCAACATGGCTGGCTGGGGCACAAGGGTTCTTCAGCATGGGGGCTGCCTTCCTGCTAGCCCCATAATGGAGGACTCATGCCCCTGCACAGCACATTGAGCTAGGTTCAAGCAGTCCTGGGCTGGCAGACTAACCCCCTGCCAGCCAGGTCTGCTCTGACCAAGCTCAACATACTGCAATCATGGGTGCATGTTCAAATGGCGTGCCTGGGAGCAATATATTACAGTGCAATATGTGCCAGAGATTATTGCTCTGTGCTAATAGCATGTATAGATGAATCCACATAGCCGTTTTTATGTTCACTGATCTGTCTAAGCAGCTCCAGGTACTAAGAAGAAATCTAAAAACATACATACACATGCACATGAAAGCGCAGTGTGTCAATGCTGCAAGTTATAGCTAAACTTCATTGGCAAAGGCTGGGATACTAGAGAAGAACTGGGATAAACTATAGCCAAATTGATATTACTTGAGAACTCCTGGCAAAGAGCATGCCATGACCACTCTGCCACATGGCATAGGCCACTTTCAGACAGGAGACAGCACAGCAGCTTTAACATGGTGCTACGTCTATGTAAGGAAGCACATCTAAGATAAAACAGGAGAACACGTACACAAGGGTGCCCAAAAGCCATTGTGTTGCCTCATTTCCAGGATTTTCAATGGGCTGAGCTAGATGCAGTAGGCATGGCGTGTTTCTTATGGTGGCCTCACATACCACATGACAGCGAAGTAGACAAGGCCTAAGATATCCCCTCCCTACCTTAGCTATTTCTCCAGGAAATTCCATCCTCCTTCATGAAAAGCTTAGGAGAATTAGGGGTTTTCAAACTTGTCAATTGAAAATAAGAGCCAGTTGTACTGCTGAAGCTAAGATTCATGCATGTGCCCTCAGAGCTGTGTCATGGAACAGTACAGGAATGGACTCCCAGACATTGCCATCCCTTCCAGGGAATGAAAAAATGTGAGGCAGAAAAAATGGGAGGCTGGTAATAACAAAGCTATAACACGTATAACATGTGCTAACCACAGGGGATGGAGCAGTTCCGTAAGCAAATGAGTGTGTGGAGCATGACCTTGGAGTCCGAGAGGCATGGTGTATTAGGGGTGTCATGTCAGAGACAGAGGGAAAAGGTTATACCCTAGTATTAGGCTTAAAATGATGAAGACCAAAGCTGGCTCCAGCTGAGATGTATCTGTCCAAATGAGTCTCTGCAAGGAGAGTTTGCAAACTGTGTCCCAAGATAAGGATGTCTGGGGAAATGTTGCTCCCTGGTATCTCTCTAGACTGTCATCTGTTCATTTGGACTAGGATTTAATTACCCTTTCCAGTCAACCAGCCTCTGATCTCAGCAGTACAATCCGCTATGCCTCACAAATCCCAATGCCAGTCAAAGACACAGCTTTATACAGGCGAGCTGGGGAAGTGATGAATAATAGCCCCAAGTTGGACCTCTCCCAATTCTCTCCAGCACCCTGTGGGTGCTGAAGGGAGTTGCATACAAACCAAGGTGCTAAGGGACACCATATGCTGTTCTAGTACTGGAAGAGGCAATGTCTCACCATGGAGAACAGCTCAGTCAGATTCAGCAGGAAGCAATTCCCCTCTGCATCACTTAACCAGCACCAAAGGAGAATTTAAATACTCTGCCTTGCAAAGAGCTGAATTCAATTCCTTCCTTTACACAGTAACCTGGATTCCTTTTTACACTGTACCAAGTCCTATTCAAGCTTTACCATGCACCAAAACCCTCCCACCTGAGACAAGAACACCATATGGTAGGGGAAAGAAAGGTGTCAAACTATATTTGTGTATTTAGACCAAAGAAACTCTCCCTTCTCTCTGGGGGACCCAGTGCCCAGCACTATTTATCAGATGTTTCCCACAACCTCTTGCTTTCCACTTCTGTACCACCTACTTGTTTCTGGGTACCTTGGGGTACCAGTTCCTGCAGTGAAACTCACTGGGCTCTGCACATGCAGGAATAGGAATACAGTACAAAGAACAAGGTATAGAAATGGGTGCTTGGTCTCTAACCCTTAAAACCCTGAGAGGACTATGAACTGGAAACCAGTTCAGGGATGAAGAGGAAGATAGTTATACAGCATTTGGCTAAGTATTGGGATACTCACCCAGACTCACATGACACTAGCCAAAGAGTGGGGACTTCAGGGTCCAGGGAGGAGGAGAAGCTGGTGAAGAAATCAGGCAACACTGATGCCATTCCATGGACTTGTACATATCCAGCTTTTTTTAAGTAGTCCATAACCTGCTCTTTCACCACCAAGCGTTTCTTACCTCCTCCCTAAACTGTGCTGCCTAAGTGCAGTAGTCTGGGAGCTGACCCTGCCTGTGACCAATGCCATAGCAAGCGGGCTGAGCAGGGCAATGGCCCCAGACGCCGCAGTGAAGGGGTGCCAATAGGGCTGTCCACTTCCAGGTTCACTGCTGAGCACATGCAGGGCCCCCCCACACTCCTGTGGGATGCTCCATCTGCCCCAGTATTGCAGAGATCATGAGCCATACCTGAAACCTCAAGGTATGTAGAAAAAACATTTAAGGCTGTGTCTATGCCCAAATTGCTGATTCTCCAAATCAGCATTGAATCTTCAGATTCAGATTTGACTGAATCGAATCAGGGACAGTGATCAGAATTGACAAATTGAATCACTGTTCCTGATTTGGGCCAAATCCAAATCAAACTGGACCTGCTTCACACACCCCCAGGCGCCAATAGACACTGCCCAGCCAAGGCAGGGCGCAGGAGCGAGCCACGAGGGACTGGTTTGGGTGGGGCACAGGGACAGGGGAAGGGCATCTCCCACTGCTGCATGCACTCCCAGGGAAGCATGGGGGGGGGTGCCCCCCAGATCTGTGTGCAGGGCAAGGATAGGCTGCTGCTGTAAGCTCTGCCCAGAGCACCAAACTTTCTTGCCATGGCAATGCCTGTGAAGGCCAAGGTAAAAAAGGCATCAAGTACTTCAGCTTTTTCCTGATCATCTGTCACTAGCTTGACTCCCCAGTTCAGTAAAAGGACCCACACTTTCCCTGATCTTCCTCATGTTGCTAACATACTTCTAATAAACCCTTCTTGTTAACCTTCATGTCCTTTGCCAGCTGCAACTCCAATTGCGCTTTGGCCTTCCTGACTTCACCCCTGCATGCCCGAGCAATACGCTTATACTTTTCCCTAGTTTTTTGTCCAAGTTCCCACCTTTGTAGCTTTTGTGTTTAAGCTCTTCAAAGACTTCTTTGCTAAGCCAAGCTAGTCGCTTGCCACATTTGCTAGTCTTCCTGCACATTCGGATGGTTTGTTCTTGCACCCTCAGTAAGGTTTCTTTAAAATACAATCAGCTTTCCGGGACTCCTTTCCCCCTTGGCCTGGCCTCCCAAGGGATCCTGCCCATCAGTTCCACGAGCGAGTCAAAGTCTGTGTTCACAAAAATGTGTTCACTTGTCTCTTTCAGCTACCTTAAATCAAAAGTGATAGCTGAACTTACCAATACCAGCCTGTAACATTAATATTAATGTTACAAGTCAACCCAGCCTGCAACATTATGTTAAAGCTGGAGGTAAGTCAAGAAGCTGAAGGCCATCTGAAAGCCAAAAGTGTTCCAGCCAAAGAACCAAGAGGGTTTTTAGAGCAATATCAATTCCAGTTCATACAATAATGAGTAACACACATTTTTTTAAATTATGATTAATTGGTGAAGTGAACTGAGATATTTCATTCTCCTTGATAACATTTCTATCTGCAACAATAACTTTTGAAGATCATGTCCAAGGTGACTACTAACCTTACCACTGATGTTACAGGCTGACATTGCAATAAGGACAGACATGAGACCTTTAGTTGTGAACTTTTATTATTTTAAATATTGAAGATTTTGAAAATTTAACTTTAACTTTGAATATGCTGAGCTTCTACTGCTTATGTTTTAGCTCTAATTTCCTTGCACTCTAGCTATCAGTATGTTCCTGTACCCTTAATTTCACCTTAATTAAGATTTTGCATAGGAATACAGTTTTGAAATGTGCAGTGTGTCAAATGTATTGATCACAGCAGCTTGGAGAAACATTATGTCCTCAGTAAATATTACAAAGATGGCCAGCAAACTGTATTGATTGGCCTCTTTTACAGTACTTTGAAGGTAAAGACTATTTAGAGAAAGCTGACTAGTACTAGAGATCTTTTGTGTGGAATTTACCTGGTAGCCTTATCAGGTTTTTTTTTAGTGTGCAAGTGAGGTGGAGTCTTTGCGAAAGGCCACATTGCTGTTTAAGTTTGTGATGTAATTTCTTTTTGGGGACCTGCTACGGAGTTCAAGAGTTTACCTTTCTCCCTCTAACTAGAGATAGCTATTGGGTTTGAGTTGCTTCCACAGATCTTGTAATTGGTGTTTGGGCAGAGATTTCTAAAAGCAATATTTACCTGTATGCTATTTACAGCCACCCCTGTTCAAGGGCTTGGGTATGTTCTATTGTGAAAACAACCAACCAACCAACCAAAAACAACCCACCCCCCAAACAAATCAGCCTAGTTCCATGTCACTAATTTCATCTCCAACAGGAAAAAGCCCTAATATCAGCTGTTGCTGGAGTACAGAGTCCTGAGCAAGATAGAAATATCATCTGAGATCTAATCTTTCTAAGACATGGACTTTCTGATCAAGTCTTTTCAGCTAATGATTCACAGTGCCTGCATGAAAATATGAAGTGAAAAGATTTGCCATGATACTTTGAGTCCACAGAGAATAAGAATTAGCAGAAGGAATTGCTTGGTCTGCCAGAAATATACTCCAGAAAGCAAATGAACACAATCAGAATCCTTATTTGGCTATATTTTGCACACACTGAATATACCCCCAGCAGCCAATATGCAGTCACCTGCTCAACAAACAAATAAATATTTGAAAAGAGATTTACTAACTGTAGATCAGTAAATCAAACCAAATAGTGACCCTATGACAAACTAGCTAAGGGCATGTAACCAGGAGGGAAACTGTTCCCAAGACTGGAATAGGAGACTAGGACTTTGCCAGGAAAATGCAAGGGGAAATGTAAGGGGACAGGAATACTCTGATATATTTATAGACAGCCAGCCCCAGAAATGGACAAGACATATTTAAGCTAAATGATAATGTTGACACATGAACAATTAGGTATAAGCCATCCCATAAATACATCCAAGCTGAAAATTGAATGTTAGTAACCCTCAGAGCAGTAAAGCTCTGGAACAGATTCTTTTGCAACAGTGGGGACAAGAACTTGTTTCAAAGTGAGTTTGAAGAAATGTAATATATGACATACTTCTCTAGGCTATAGATATCTAGATTCAACAACCCAGGAATCTCATCCAGTCCTATTTCCTATGCTTTTTATAGCAGAAATGTTCTGATGGCATGAGAAAGTAAGTTTGCAGTTGTTTATAACTTCTAAGTTCTAAAGCAATGCTGAACAGGTAGGTGTATAAACTGCAGTTACTTCCCCCATAAGCTTCGATGTTTACCTATATGCATTTGCTATAGAAATTCCATAGGATATGCCCCTGTTGAAATTTGGTGGTAGTGCCAGTGCAAGGACTGATGAAGGTGTCTTAGAATTGGTAAATCGAGTCTTTTCAAAAAAAAACTGTGATGATGAACAGTACATCGCAATGTTCCATTATGTTAATATAACAGCTCCTTCTGGGGCAAGGCTGCTACTTTATCTGTTGTACAACTCTCAGGTTGCACCATAAGAAAGTGCCTCCGCAGTGGTTTCTCCTGAACACAGTGTGGATCCCTGCAAGAGACCAGGACCCACACTGGTACACTTAAGATGGAATGCTCCAGTGCCTCTTTCCTCCCCACCAACCAATTTTGCTTTTTGTCATCTCCTGTCAGATCTCTCCTCTCCCTGCATAGCTTTCCACGGTAAAAGAGCAAGTGTACTTCAGTTAGTATCTCTGCTGCTTCATGCTGCGTGCCTTTCTGAATCCTTAAGTGAATAAATCCATTCTTGGTCATTCTTAGCTCCTTGTCCTTAGAGACTACTCAGACTCTTCCTAAAAGTGCTTGTGGGGCAGAACATTCACTGTATCCTACCTCCTCCCAAAATACCAGTGTATTTAATCTCTCTGCATCTCTGCCTTCTTGTTTACTCATTCACCTATACACTTGTGCCAATCAATTCTGCAGAAGGTTTCACTATTTATCTTAATTTCTCAGACAGCCAGTTCTTCATTTCCTTTCTTTCCTGTTTTCATTCCAAATTTACATCCACATTACAAAAAATTTATCTCCACTATGTTGGCATACTTTTCAAGGATGCCTTTTCTTAGTGCTGATAGGTTTCCATGAGTTTATGCTTTATTATAGGGTGATGAAGGGGGTGTTCTTCCCTTTTTATTTCTTTCCTACTCATAAGTACCTAAGACATTGGTGTCCTGCTAGGACATTGTCTTAAAAAGCTCCACAGTTGATAGGATGCTGTTAAAGATTTCTTCTTTATCCTGCAAGCAGCCTGCTGTGAACCATTCTTCTCCGAATCATGCGGTTTGCCCTTTAGAAGGCGAGTGTCACAGAGTCGCCTCTGTGGGAATTACATTTGCCTGTACTATAAGCATAACTGTACAAGAATTTCTCTCCTTATTAGCTCCACTGTATTCAAAGCTCTCATTTTCACACTTCTCTTGTGTCTTTCTTTTGAGTTATATGCTATTTCTAGAAACAAGAAATGTTGTAAGCCTGAATTGGAATGGATCAAGCAAACCATACTGAAAATGGAAGGTGTTTGCCCTGAGCTTAGCAAGTGTGTTAGGAAAGAGATTCAGCAGCACTGGCGCATCTTCTTATTTCCAAGTACTTTCCCAAGGGGAAAAATAATCAGATCAATGACAAGTGCTCAAGATATCGCATTCCATAACAGAAGTCAGGTAGACTACACCCTGCTTTGCCTTTCATCTCATTACATGACCTTGAGCAAGTCAACTCTTCTCCAGGACTGTCAATGCATTTTGTTCTAGATAATCATTATTCAGAAATGAGACATAACCCTAGCAGCTGGGACTTGATCCCAGGTATAGTGCCCTCATTCCTGGAAAAGTCATATTTCTTCTGGTTTATTCTCTTTCTGGCTCTGTACATCGTGCACTGTTAGCTATCTAAGGATCCAGCTTCAGGAGAAGTGGAGAGTATTTCCATCCAGCCTGATTAAGAGGTTGGTGGCTACAGGACTCACCTGACACATGGGAGATGTGGGCTTGAATCCCCTCAAGCTGAGGTGGTCTCTTACTTCCTGGGCAAGTGCTCTAACCACTAATAGATAATGCAAAAACTGCCCCGCACCCATGTCTTAAAAATGAATCCCATATTTACATAGACATCTTCCTGAAGTTGTGAGATAGGAACTTGACTATGGACAATGGCTTGGGAGAAGCATGACCCCCAAGGCACATATACACCTCTTCCATTCTTCCTACTGAGTGACTCAGACACCTCCACTTACTCTGCACATTCTGAATCCTAGCCCTAAGGTAAGTCACTCTATTTAAAGCATAGGAAACTTAGGTACCTAACTTGACTCTGTGGATTTCCCACACAGAGTTGAGTACCTTCAGTGTAGATGTAGGCAGCTTACAATAAAAAACGAAATAACTTATTAAAATGAAATAACCAGTGATAAACCAACCCCCAAAGAACACCCACAAACTTTACCCTACCCAAATAAAAAGGTCTTAGAGGATTTCTAACGTATGTGCAGGCTTCAGGGAACGTATGTGTTCCAACAGGCTTCAGGGTGGAGTTCCAAAGCTGAGGAATGATTGAGCTTGGTGGAAACACCCACCAAGTGTTTCAACTAAACAAACTTGATACAGACAGAGTATGTAGGTCTTTGCTGTCAGACAAACTTACAAAAAAGGAAGAAGTAGTCCCTTAGGTATGTAGGCACTAGGCCACTTAGGACTTTATAGGTCAAAACTAGATTGTCATGATTAAGTCTCTTCATGTGAATGCCCAAACACACATTTATAATGCTAGAGCACCAAAAAAAACCCCAAACCTACTTCCTCTTTTGTGCTTTTGCCAGAAAACTCTTAGTAGTCAAAAAATGTTTTCAGATGTTTTAGCTTCACAGCTGATGAATGAACTCAGAGAACTCAATAAACGTCTTCCTAAGAAATTCTCTCTCATTAATCTCTCTGATGAAATTGATATCTGACGTAGCATAAATCTTTACTCCCAATGTACTGGAATATGGGGGCCTGGGCAATGCACAGTTCCTGGAAATTTGAATGGACCAGAACTCTAGATTAAGATTAAGAGATTGCGACAGTCTGAAGGTAATAGAAAACATTTGCTTTATAATGAACTTTCGAGGATCAAAGGTTCCCATCTTGGAGGAAGGGGGAACAGAATGGGGTATTTTAGCAGGAAACATGCCAGCACTGAATATTATACCTCACTACCCCTTGCCCAACAGTTAAATATTATTATGTCCATTTTCCCACTGAAGAACATGAAGCACAAGGAGGGGGACTGGCTTGTCCAAAAGCATTTATTTATATATCTAAAAAAAAAATAATAATCAGTGGAAGGGCCAAGAACCCTGAAGCACAAAATCAAGACCACCCTTAATGCATCTCTCTACACATGCTCTCTGGTTAGAAATAACTTACTCTGCATCTGTAGCCAATTTACACTTTTCAGCTGCAAACTGATGAGCTGATTTGGATACTGTGTTGTTACCACTTCTCTGTCCTCGATTATAAATTCATCAAGCTGTATTGTAAAGCTATACACAGCTACAGTGCTGTAGATTTGATAATGCTGTTATGTCCCCAGAAGCATTACCATCACAGCAACTCATCTCCCACAGGAACAACGGCAATTGCAAAATATCATGCAAGGGAAAAAGAAGAATGATTGAGTGAATCTTGAACAGCTTGCCATCCAAACAGCATCTAGAGTTCTCTGCCTCAGAGGGATTTCTACTGCCCGTTTCATCTTCCTTGGCTTTCGTACAACAGATGGCTGGAAGACATGGTGTCCTAGAATATAAATGCTTTGTTTTGGTGCCACTAACCTCATTTTAGCTGGCACCTATGCTGCTTGCCAGATAGTCTTTCTAAATGCTAAGTAGTATTTCCATCAACTCCTGAGCCCATTACCACAGTATCTGAACTCCAGACTGCCTTGAATACATGTATTTTTACAACAGCACAGTGAGGCAGGGTTGTGTTGTCACCCCCATTATACAGAGGGGAAGTCACGTGCAAAGCAGTTGTAACTTTAATTTTGACTACCTGCAATTTGTAATACTGAGTTTTCTGGATAACACACATCACATTATCCATGTATTATATTATACCTTTAAATTACTGGTACAAGCTCTAAAGTTAACTTCATCCTAATCCTATGGTAAGTTTTGCCTTAGCATGAATGGAGCCTTTTTGCATTACAACAACAAGAGATGCAGACTGACAACTACCATGCTACTCTGGCAAGAAATTCAAAGGGTTCCCCTTCAGGTTGTAGATGCAGGTCTAAAAATCTGGATCCTGATTAGCATAACATCTCCATGGCTTCCTCCTGTGTACATTTCAAAGAAGTAGGCTTCCTTTCCTAGAGCAGCATGGCTAAGATTAGCAAAAAGGATTAAGAAACATAACCAAATGTACAGCCTCAGGGTCTGTCACAGGACAACTACTCAGCCTGTATTTTAAGAAGCTTTTTTATTGGTGCCTAATGTCCCATGACCAGTGCCCAATGAGGAGCTATTAAGAAGCATTTGATCAGAGGAAATGTATGTTTTCAAGCAATAAGTAGGCAATGGATCACAGTCACCATAATACAAATTTACAATTTCATTCTATTAATACAACAATGTGCCTTAAACATACTCTATCTTATGTATTTCTCATCCAGTGTCTTTGTGTACTTTAAATGAGGGTGGCCACTTTCACTATGAAGACTTTAATTAAGTAGAATGTAGATAACTACACAAGAATTATGCTTCTTTAGAGCAAAAAAAATCTGACAGATGCAGGGGTTCATCACCTACCACTGGGAACTGAACAAGGCTGGTTTTTCAAGCCAGGTATTGTGAAGCCTTGGGGAGCTCACTGAGGCAAACTAATGTTAAGAGCAACATTAGATACACTCTTCCCTGAAGGCATCCTGCAGGCTTGGAAGACAATAACCTGACATGAATCAGACCTCTAATGAGAGGCAGCTTGAGGGTACAAATTCCTGTCAGTGGGCTCTACAAGATGCATAATAGTAATTTGATCTAGTTCTTATCTAGTCCATTCATCACTGGGTTCCAAAGTGCTTTACAAAGGAGGTCAGTATCATTACCCCCATTTTACAGAGGGGGGAAACTGAGGCTTGAAGCAGCTTTTTAATGACTTACCCAAGGTCTTTCCGCAGGCCAGAGATGCAGCCAGGAACAGCATCTCAATTTGCTGAGTCCCAGTTAGATACTCTGTTCACCAGACAATACTGTCCAAAGAGGTGATGGGGCAGAAGTTTGCCACAGTTCTGTAGTGCTGTGAAGAAAAAGCATCTGGAATTACTTTCTAATTCAGTCCCCTACATATTAGCTACAGCTCCCAGTCAGGGAACAGGGAAGGCATATTGTCTCCATTTAGCTTTCAAACTGGCTGCTACATCTCTTGGTGTTATCACCTCTGCCAGCTCACAAGGGTTGGTGCTATATATTTTATAACAGAAACAAGTATTTCTTAGGGTTATATCTTTTATTGGAGCAACTATGTAGCAATTATACTGCATCTGAAATCTTGTCTTGCTCTATCCCCAAATACATAGTTGGGGCCATAAAAAATATTGCTCTAAGAAATCCTTGCTTCCTGCATAATTTTTTAACCATCACTGCTACAGCCTTACTCTTACAGTACTGTGTATTTTGTAGATATTTCTTCTTCAACCATATCAGCGCCTAGTGGCTCACAGGAATTGTGCAACTGGAGTGCCTCCCAGGTCACTTATGCAGGTAGCACATTTACTATATATCTGAGCTCTGGTGGTCTCAAGTGATACCTAAGAAAGGGCCACTGTAAGTCATCAGATTTATTCTTTCACTGGGAAAAAGCTAGTGGAGACTTTATTATGTTGTCCTTAACATCCTCCTATTCAGGCCAAGGGCTTTAGATAACAATTAGATAAAATATTAATCTTATGTGATTTAATCTGATAACACTCTTCAGTAGCAGAAGTTTAATTGAATTGATTATTTGATTACTAATGATCTTTTTCAGAGGTGTCCAAGAATGATTGAAATACACCAGCAATCCATTTTCAGCAGCCCATTAATTAAAATGCTATTGGCAATGTAGGATGCATGCCACTGCCATTGTAACGGCAGCAAATTGTATTAGAGGACTCTGGCAAATCTTTCCTGGGGACCATAAATTAGGATCCAATAGTCTTTTCCTAATTTATGGATACCAACAGCAAACAAAGCAGCAGGATTTATGGCATATTATAACGAATGCTTCTAGATGAGTCTGAGGAGGGAATGCATTGCTGCGTTAAGGATGTGATATACTGCCAAATTCACCTGCATATCATTGAAAAAGAGAACAACAATTTTATTTATTCATCCTTCCTAAATATTCTTTGTATTGAATTTTCATTTAATAGTTACAACTTCGACATGTATCCTCCGGCTCTATATATCAGCAACACCCTTGGAAGGGGATGCAGAGCTGTAAAACACCCTGACGCATCCATCCACACAGGGAATTGAAAGTACACAGGACAATCAGAGGAGCATGCTAACTGCTGCCTCTTCCCACGCGGCCTCCTGAGTTTGTCTGATACCTGTCTTGCCTCATTTAAACTTCAAACTTAGAGTGCAGGGAGAGCATCTCATCACTGTTGGTCAAACAATGTGTGATTCAAGAGTCTTATTTGGGGTAGGCCAGTGGGGCACTAGCCCTGGACATTGACTGAGGGTGGATGCTGGAACGGCAGCCCCTAGGGAGCTTTTGGCCCTACAACAGCATGGCAACAGCAGCCAGGGGCAGGCAGACAGCAATGTGGCAGCAGCAGCAGCCAGGGTCTTTGAGACCCCAGAGCAGGTAAAACTGATCACGCTCCTTTCTATCTCCACTCTCCAGTGCTCAGCACCCACCCACCCTACAAGGGAGTCAGGGGTTTTATGCTGGGTGGAAAACTTGTTAGTTCCACTTCTGGCATGATTTCCTTATGCAGTATAACCTTGGGAAGGCTGGATTCAAGTCTTGGCTGTCCATCATAAAGCTCAAGCTCCTTGAGCTTCAATTTCTCCTGAGATATTCCAGTTTTAAGTAGGAATGTAATTTTTCATTCTGAAGATGTCAAAATAGGAAATTTTGAGAATAGCTTTTTGAAACAGGAAGGTTGCTGAAACCCACTATTTCCCATGAAAAGTTTCAGTTTCACCAAATTGGCATTTGGTGTTGCAAATGTACCAAACAACACTAAAGTCATGTAGTGCCGAAAAAGAATTGCTACCACCAGTTATTCATCATTTGAGTACTAGGCAGTCCAGGAGACCCCAAAGCAAGTCCAAACCATCTAGCTATAACATTAGAGCCAGCAAGCAGAGACATTTAGCAAGAACCCATGTAAAAAAGGACATAATGTTTGATGGGATCACTTCCCAATTCGTTCATAAAAACAATCAAACTCAGTGAATGTCTCACAGTGCTGAATACACCTCAGTTCTAACAGTCAATGTTAACGTACTGTAGCCATTCAGAAAGGATAAAATTATACAACTCCAATGTTTAATAATATGAGCCCCAGTAATCAAACAGATAAATTTAACTGAGCCCAGTTAGAGACCTGCCTGCAGGAACATAATATTTGATGAGGCTACTGAATAATATTCCAGTCTTCCTCAGACCCAGAGAGGAGCATAAATGTCAGCACAATAAAGGCCAGAGGATCAGCCCTCTGCTTCTGGAGGTTTATCTTCTCTGGCTTTGTAAAGAAATGTATTTGGTACCATTTTAATCTGTGAAATATGGGCTCTGCACTTAATGCTGCATAGTGAGTCAAGGAGGCAAAGAACTGAACTGTCTGACCCTACGCCCTTCATAGCCTTAAAGTTTTAGCTCAGGATCTGAACTAGGGACTAGAAGGGAGCATGTATAGAAAACCCTGTGGAGGGTATAGAATGTGTGTTTGACTTCTGGGTAACTTTCTTGCTCAAGAGGCAGTCCCGTCCCAAAATGCATAAACTGTAGCCTTCACCTCTACGCAGAAAGAATTCAGCTATGAAGTGATGCACGCATGGATCATGGTGACCAGGTCCTCATCAGACAGGAGTGAGTGGCACAGCATACAGGAAAACCTGATTTGAAGGAAGGTCTTTTCTGCTCTTGTTATCTATATACTAAGGACCAGGGAGGAATCTAATAAAAGTCTTTGGTTTCAAACTTTTTAGACTCTGGAGGTCAGATGATCTCAATGGAGAGGTGGATGTCATGGCTAGTTCTTTGGAAGGCAGATTTCTTCCTTCATCCTATTTCTTTTCCTGCAGTCAGCTGGCTTTCATGCACATGCTTATACGTCCCCCAACTACGACATCATGTGTAGGACAACAGTGCCTTTTTCTGCTAAAGCTCTAATACCGCTGGCATTCTGATAGCTTTGACACCTGTCCTGTCTTTGGACCTCTCCCAGAGGAATTAGTTGAGAGTAGCAATGCCTGTCATTAAGACTGTAATTTGGTCTAAGTCTCTTCTCAGTTGTTTTGAATTTTGTTTTGAGAGGAGATGTTTTTATGCGATTAAAACACTGAACCTGGAACCAAAATAACTAAATGGTATTCCTTGCTCTACCAAGGTAGGCATGCTGGTGGGGAAGACTGCATCATGACACATTGCCTGCCTGCCTGCCTGCCTGCCTGCCTGCCTCTCTCTCTCCCCCACCCCTCCAAGGGCTTCTTTACACTATGGGTCAGTCTGAACTCAGATTGCAAAGAAACCAGGACATTTATTAGAGACTTGGTAGCGCTGGAGTTTGTCCCTTGTTATGATTTCAATCATTTGGCCAGGATAGGGAGAAAAGAAGCCCAACGTGGCCTTCTTGGAAACTAAATGAACCATCACATCAACTTCAGAACTGACAAAAACCTTCCACAGGTGAAGAACATCAGGCCAATCCTTATTGGTCACTAGCTGCTCTCTGCCATACTGCTCTTTTTCAAGTTTTAAGAAATTCTTTCTAATTACTTCAATAGATCATTTTATTACTTTCTGTTGCTTTTTTTTTTTTTTTTTTTTTTAAATGAAGGCTACTGAGGTTTAAGGAAAATGCTCTGCTCTTAGAAGTCAAGGTCACAAAAGTTAAGGTAGGCCCCACTCATTTTTGTTAAAATTCACCTTAATGGTATCCCCTAAAAAGCATCACATGAGACCACTGAGTGTAGCTCCAACCAAAGACTGGAGGCACTTTTCTTAAATGCTGACAGAATGCCAATAAAATGCTCGAGGTCAGCATGCCTCAGAAACAAAGCAGCTAGCACTGTGGAATTACTCACATGAGCCCAGGCTGCTGGGAAATGACACCTGTCAGTATATCACCCAACAGCTGGAATGTGGATATACTTAGAGGTATCTCTTGCATGATCAATAACACTTTGCTCTGAAAAGGTGTTTGCCTCAGAGCTGCATCCAGCTTTCCAGAGAGGAAAAAAAAGTGTGTTTTGAAGAGCTGAGCTGCTAGAAATAGAGCAACACTCTACTGTGACACAATTTTCTAATCAACTCTGCAGAAATGCTGGGAAAGGTATGTGTGAGTGAGAGCTTTTGTGGGCAAGTGAACATGTGTGCAGGAGGGGATGGGGGGAATGATGTGTTTGCTTAGATTAAAAGAATAGATTTTGTGCCAAGGTGCTAGCCCTAGACCCTGATGCCCTCTTTAACCACAAAACAGGCCCTCAGCAGCATAGAAATGAAGTCAGGTAGCCAGGGCAAAGTCGAAGCAGTGAATTCCAGTTGCAGCTGCAATCACTAGGGCAAATGAATGGCTGCCAGTAGTAGCCCCTTCCCCCCACACCCCCAACCAAGTGGGTGCCCAGGGCAATTGCCCATCACCACTCCTAGTTACACTGCTGCAGACCCAAACAGCAGCCGTAGTACAGGATTGACAATAATGCAGCCACCACTCCTTAGCATACTATTATTCAAACTCCAGCTCGCTCCTCTCCCCATTGATTCACTCCTATAACATCTCCCCACCATGTAATCTCCACTTTTCCTTAAGCCTCTGTTCCTACAACCCAAACTGCCCAGCTCCTCCCAGCAAAGCCCTGCATACAGTCCTTCATATGCCATTATAGCCTCATGTACCCCAAGCAAAGCTCTACTACCCTCCACCATATACCACTACAATGCTTTGCCCACAGTCCTGCTCAGCTTGCTTTCCTCACCTGTCTCTGCCCTCTACTGTGACCCCTAACTCCTACAAAACACAATGCCTGCAGCCATTTTTATTCAAAATCATGTCTTCTGCCATTATCTACTTTCAGCGTAACAGCCTAGTGGTTTGACCATTGGCCTGATTTAAGCCTGCTAAAAGCTAGAGGGTTTGTGCTCTACGGTTTCATTGGGCTGTTGATAGCATGGTAGTATAGCATTCAGAAGAGGAAAAGCGGACAAATGAAAGTGTTCTGTTGCTCCAGGTAAATGCTCTGAAGAAGTAACTCTTGTGCGGTGGCATTTTGCATTGGGATTAATCATGTAGGAGTGGCTGTTGGGAGAAAGGGTGCAGATGCAGACCTGGGATGAACAGCAGTGGCAGCAGAGCTTCGGGAAGACAAAAGCCCTTTTCCTAGAAATCTAAGAGCTCTCCTCAACAGGACACTGATATGAGACTTCCCTTTAACCTCAAATGTTTTGCTATCAGCAACCTGTTACTGTTAGGCCTGTTGTTTTGGAGATGTGTAATGCTATATGGGGGGTGATGCTGTGCTAATGTCATAAAGCTTGGCAGTGTGTAAGAGGCTTTGCAAAACACAGTTCCTAAATTGTTACTGATAGGACACAGTCTCCTCTGCTTGTTGCAGACACACTTCTCACCCCATACTTTACCAATAGAAAGGGTTGCTTCTTCATACTATTACAGGGCTTAGTTGATCACCCTGGAAGATTCCCAATATTGTTATGAGGCAGTCTGCACAAGTCACTGATACCAGCATCTTTAGAAGCATGGGGTTGCTTGCCAGAACAAGCAAAAGAATGTTTCCCCCCAGCCTACCATTAAGGGAACTGAGATTTTT
Source organism: Caiman crocodilus (assembly GCA_030014935.1). NCBI lineage: Eukaryota > Metazoa > Chordata > Crocodylia > Alligatoridae > Caiman > Caiman crocodilus. Next base: position 54,768,674 of record JAGPOW010001543.1, read on the forward strand.
CTTGTCATTCTGGAGGACCTACAGATGGTCAGTGAAGCATACTTCTGAAATACTAAAAGACAGATAATGCTGCCTCCTAAAAAAAAAAAAAAAAAACCCAAAAAAACCCCCACAAAACCTGAACCTCTGTAGCCTGTATGATAAAAGCAAAAGAGAGATCTTGGCAGACGTTAGAACTGGAAACACAGACACTTTCTGAACAGCAAGGACTGCTGAGGCACCACTTCAACTGAACACAGATTGGGGATCCATCATGCTTGTACTCTGAGGCCAAGGAACAGTCATGGGTAATACTTATATTGTAACCAAATACAGTATCTATTTGATACTTAGTTTGATTTTAGTAGGAAATGATGGTATGAAGGGGAGGTTAGGTATAAAACTAAGATGAACAAAATAGTACCATAAAAAGAGCCAACTGGTGACACTTGAGAAAATGAAGAACATAAGTAATAACATTGCTTTTTAACAAGAACAAGTGCAATAGAAAGGGAACAAACGTAAGGCCAAGAGAACCAAAGCACGAACACATTTAAAGACTACTCCCCAAGTCCTCATACTCAAAAGTGTTCTTCTAAAGGTTGGACTGCAGTGGGACATTAGCGGGAACATGGTCCCACTAGGGGGAATGCCTTACTGGACCTGGTATTGGCAAGGGGGGGATGATATGGTAGGGGACCTACAGATTGGTAGTCACCTGGGAGACAGTGATCACCAAATAATAGAATTCACCATAAGACATCAAGTGGGTAAGGTAGAGTGAAAGTGCTAGACTTTAAGAAAGCCGATTTCAATGAACTCAGGTGTTTAGTCAAGGATGCACTGCAAAGTAGCAGTTTTGAAGAGATGGGAGCCCAGGAAGGGTGGCTGTGCCTTAAAAAAAAAGATCCTTTGGGCACAAAGGGAGATGATCCTGATGCAAGGAAAGAGGGAAAGGGGTCAGGAGGCTTCTTTGGCTGACCAGAGAAATCCAGGGCAGCCTGCGGACTAAAAGGGGAGCACATAAAAAGTAGAAACGGGGAGAGATTACCGAAGTGGAGTATACCTCCTCTGCTCGCACTTGTAGGGAGGCAGTTAGACGGGCCAAAGCTACCATGGAGCTGAGGACGGCATCCCAAGTAAAGGATAATAAAAAATTGTTTTTTAGATATATAGGGAGTAAAAGGAAGGCCCAGGGTGAAATAGAACCCCTACTAAATGGGCATAAGCAACTGGTGATGGACAGGGGGGACGTTGAGTTTTTTGTTGGTGTTCCTAAGTGAGGGGCACAACAAGTCTCTCACTGGGGTTGTAGAGAGGCAGCAGCAGGGTGCCAGACTACCATGCGTAGACCCTGAGATGGTGCAGTCACTTGGAGGAACTGGATGCCTTTAAGTCGGCAGGCCCGGATGAGCTCCACCCAAGGGTACTGAAGGCACTGGCTGATGTCATTGCACAGCCACTGGCAGTAATATTTGAACACTTGTGGTGGATGGGCCAGGTCCCGGAAGACTGGAAAAGGGCCATTGTGGTCCCCATTTTCAAGAAGGGGAGGAAGGAGGACCTAGGCAACTACAGATCAGTCAGTCTCACCTCCATCCTAGGCAAAGTCTTAGAAAAAATTATCAAGGCTCACTTTTGCAAGAGCCTGGCAGGACAAATTATGCTGAGGGGAAACCAGCATGGGTTCATAGCAGGTAGATCATGCCTGACTAATCTAGTCTCTTTTTATGACCAGGTTA
>JAGPOW010001543.1:54770494-54800102 GCA_030014935.1 Caiman crocodilus
AAACCAGCATGGGTTCATAGCAGGTAGATCATGCCTGACTAATCTAGTCTCTTTTTATGACCAGGTTACAAAACGCCTGGATGCAGGAGTAGGGGTTGATGTCGTATACTTAGATTTCAGGAAGGCCTTCAGTCTGGTATCCCACACCATACTGATGAACAAGTTAAGAGGCTGTGACTTGGATAACTACACAGTCCGGTGGGTGGCGAATTGCTTAGAGGGTCGTACCCAGAGAGTCATAGTGGATGGGTCGGTATCTGTCCAAGTCTGTGGATGACAAAACTATGGGGAGAAGTGGACATGCTGGAGGGCAGGGAACAAGCAACAAGCAGACCTGCTCATATGTCCAACCTGTCCAGAAAACAACAGAATGCAATTCAACAAAGAGAAATGCAAAGTGCTGCATCTAGGGAGGAAAAATGTCCAGCATACCTACTGCCTAGGGAATGACCTGCTTGGTGGCACAGAAGTGGAAAGGGATCTCGGAGTCCTAGTGGACTCCAAGATGAACATGAGTCGTCAGTGTGACAAGGCCATCAGAAAAGCTAATGGCACTTTATCATGCATCAGCAGATGCATGACGAATAGATCCAAGGAGGTGATACTTCCCCTCTGTCGGGTGCTGGTCAGACCGCAGTTGGAGTACTGCATGCAATTTTGGGCACTGCACTTGCACATGCACATATCAAGAGGGATGTGGATAACCTGGAGAGGGTCCGGAGAAGGGTCATGCATATGGTTAAGGGCTTGCAGGCCAAGCCCTATGAGAAGAGACTAGGGCACCTGGACCTCTTCAGCCTCGGCAAGAGAAGGTTGAGAGGCAACCTTGTGGCTGCCTGTAAGTTCGTCATGGGGGCACAGAAGGGAATTGGTGAGGTTTCATTCACCAAGGCACACCCGGGGTCACAAGAAATAATGGCCACAAGCTAGCAGAGAGCAGATTTAGACTAGACATTAGGAAGAACTTCTTCACAATTAGAGTGACCAACGTCTGGAATGGGCTCCCAAGGGTGGTGGTGCTCTCCCATACCTTGGGGGTCTTCAAGAGGAGGTTAGATAGGCATCTAGCTGCGGTCATCTGAACCCAGCACTCTTTCCTGCCTATGCAGGGGGTCGGACTTGATGATCTATTGAGATCCCTTCCGACACTAGCATCTATGAATGGTCTCTATCTGGGTTGACTGAAACACTGCTCTTAAGGTGCTATGTTGTCTCTCTTTTACAGGACTCTCAAAGGTTGGAGTGCAGTGTTTGACCTTCGTAAGAAGGGTGCTTCATCTCAGCTTTCTAACTCTGCTTTTGTCTGTATCACAACCCTTTGGAGAGCAAGGAAATCTTTCTTGCTACAGCTCCACATTCATGGCTTTTTGTTGGGATGAATTCAGTATTTCTTGGAAGATAGCCTCTTTTTCCTCCACCACCATGCCCCATATGGAGATCTGTCAGATTCTCTTATTCATAGAGGGCATGGTATAAAAGGTGCCAAAATAAAAAAAAAAGAAAATCCCATTCCTAGCCTCCAAGCCAACACTGGCAATTGGGGACAACCTAATCAGCAACTTAATCAATGGGAAGCTGGGTGACAGCGACCACAAGCTGATCACCTTCACCATCTGTCGTAAAGCTGGCAAGACAGTCAGCAGTGCAGAAGTCTTCGACTTCAGGAAAGCTGACTTTGACAAGCTCAGGAGGCTTGTCGGTGAGGCCCTAAGAGACCATGACCCAAAAGGGAAGGGAGTTCAGGAACAGTGGTTGCTCCTCAAGGGAACAATCCTAGATGCACAAGCTAAGGCTATTCCGTCTCGGAGGAAAGGCAGCAAAAGAGCACGGCAGCCCCCTTGGCTCTTCAAGGAACTAGCGAACTTCCTGCAGCTAAAAAGAAAGATCTACAAAGGATGGAGGACAGGATCCACCTCCAAGGAGGAATATTCTGCAATGGTCCAGACCTGCAGGGAGCAAACAAAGAAAGCCAAAGCTGCAACTGAACTCCATCTAGCTACAAGTATCAAGGATAATAAACAGTCCTTTTTTAGCTACATGGGGAGCCAGAAGAAAATCAAGGGCAACAGTGGACCCCTGCTAAATCAGAAGGGACAACTCATAACCGATGCCCAGGAAGAAGCCAACCTACTAAGTGGATACTTTGCGTCGGTTTTCATCAGACCCATGAGTTGCCCCTGCCCAATATGGGACAGCAAGGCCTGGGTGAGGGAGATCCCTTGCCCTCAATCAATGCTGACCTCGTGAAGGAATGCCTTGAAAAGCTGGACACCTTCAAGTCATCCAGGCCTGATGGTTTACACCCCAGGGCACTCAAGGAGCTGGCAAGCATCATAGCTCAGCCCCTGGCATGGATCTTCAAGAGTTCCTGGCACTTTTGTGAAGTGCCCTAAGATTGGAAGAAGGTCAATGTGGTGCCTATCTTCAAGAAAGGGAGAAAAGTGGATCCAGCAAACTATAGGCCCATCAGCCTGACCTCTAGCCCAGGGAAGGTCTTAGAAAAAAAATCAAAGAGGCCACTCTCAATGGACTGGCCAATGGCAACATCCTGAGGGTTTGCTGCAAGTAGGTCTTGCTTGATCAATCTCATTTCCTTTTATGACCAGGTGGCCTATCACCTGGTCAAGGGAGAGGAGATTGATTTGTATATCTTGACTTCAAAAAAGCCTTTGATTTGGTATCCCACGATCACCTCTTGGCAAAACTGGCCAACTGTGGCTTCAGGTCCACCACGATCCTCTGGCTGGGGAATTGGCACCATGGTTGGACCCAGAGGGTGGTGATTGATGGAAGTCAATCATCATGGTGCCTTGTGACCAGTGGGGTCCCTCAAGGCTCTGTCCTTGGACCTATATTGTTCAACATCTTCATTAATGATGTGGACATTGGAATCAAAAGCAGACTGGTCGAGTTCACTGATGACACCAAACTTCGGGGTAAAGCATCCACACCTGATGACAGGAGAGCAATCCAGGCTGACCTTGACAGGCTCAGGAAATGGACAAACAAGAACCTGATGGTCTTTAACACTGAAAAATGCAAGGTTCTCCACCTTGGGAAGAAAAACCTGCAGCATCCTTATAAGCTCAGCAGTGCTGTGCTGGCTAGCACTATGGATGAAAGGGACTTGGGGGGGTGTCATGATTGACCACAAGTTGAACATGAGCCTTCAGTGTGATGCTGCGTGTGACAGGGTGGGCTCCTCAGGGCCACATGCTACTGCCCACCCATCTGTCTCTGTGGGCTAACCGCCTGTCTGTTCTCGACCGCCACAACTTAATCTTACTGGTTCATTACTGGACGTTAATAAGCGGGAAGCTGCCCAGTCATGCCCCGATACCAGGGAGCACCATCTGCGGCTCCTTCCACCCCAATACCACAGCCCAAGCCTCGCTGATGTATTAGATGTCGGTATGTCAAGCGCTGCCTGTCCCTCTCGGGCTTCTCACAGTACCACCCGCCCCTCTCGGGCTTGCTGCACCCTCGCTGGGGCTCTCAAGCACTGCCCGTCTCTCTCCCAGGTGTCTCAATAATCCTGCCCCCTCTCTGGGGCTTGCTGCACCCTTGCTGGGGCTCTCAAACGCTGCCCGCTCCCTCAGACTTCTCAAGCACTGCCCATCTCTCTCTGGGGCTTCTCAATAATCCTGCCCCCTCTCTGGGGCTTCTCAAAGTACCGCCTGCCTCTCTCGGGCTTCTTGGAGGCTACCCCCCCTCTGAGGCTTGCTGCGCCCCTGCTGGGGCTCTTCCTACACCCCTCTCCAGGGCTGGAGTCCACACACCCCGCTAGCTGCACCCTCACTGGCGCCTGGATCCCCACACTACAGTGGGTCTCTTATGAGGCCTCCTCCATCCCCTCACAGCCTCACCCAAACCACCAGTTTAATACAAACACAAAGTCAAGCCTCTGGCTGTAATTAAAACACAAGGCACCTAGCCATAACAACCTAACCCACACCTGGCTATAACAAAACCAGCAGCCTACCAGCCCAAGCAATACTCATTCCTACCAGGGGGCCTTCCATTCTCTACTGCAGCCTCTGCCTCTGGTTCCCTCTCTCCCCAGGTAGAGAGCTCTTTTCTCTTTGGTAGCTGGCAGGGAACTGCCAGCCTAGCCTCAGGTCTGGGCTTTATAAGAGACAGCTGACCGCCATCAGGTGCAGTCATTTGCCTCCTACAGTCACAGTGGCAACTTGCAGCTGGGTTCTTTATCCAACTGCTGGGGCTTTTCCTAGCATTTTCCTCTCACTAGGAGCAGGGCAGCAAGCAAAACACTGGCTTGCATTGATAGATGCTTCTCAAGCAAATCCCAGGATGTCATTCTCCCATTGTACTCGGCCTTGGTGGGGCCACAGCTGGAGTACTGCATCCAGTTTTGGGCTCCACAATTCAAAAAGGATGTGGAGAAGCTTAAGAGAGGCCAGAGAAGAGACACACACTTGATCAGAGGTTGGGAAAACAGACCTTACGATGACAGGCTGAGAGCTCTGGGACTCTTCAGCCTGGAAAAGCGTAGGCTCAGGGATGATCTGATGGCCACCTGTAAGTTTATCAAGGATGTTCACCAGGATCTGTGGAACGATTGTTCACCAGAGTACCCTAAGGGATGACAAAGGCAAATGGTTATAAACTTCTGCAAGACTATTTCGGCTGGACATAAGGAAGAATCTCTTTACTGTCTGAGCTCCCAAGGTCTGGAATAGCCTGCCATCTGAGGTGGTTCAAGCACCTACTATGAACGCCTTGAAGAAAAAAAAATGGTGGTTTGTCTTGCTGGAATCCTGCGACTCCAGCTGACTTCCTGCCCCTGGGGTAGGGGGCTAGACTCAATGATCTGAGGTCCCTTCCAGGCCTAATGTCTGTGAAATCTGTGATCAAATGTTTCTTTTCCCACAGTTTTGGGATTCTCTTTCCATCTTCTCTCCCTGCTCTGAGACTCCAGTGGCGATGTACAGGGGGTGCAGGTCACCCCCTGAGAGCGCTCTGTGCACCCTGACAGCCAGTGTTCCTGAGCAGGGGGTCAGACAAGAGCACTGGTGCACTGCATGAGAGTGCCAGCTGGGGAGTGGGGGGTGCCACGAGAAGTGATCCCCATGGTTCCCCTGCAGCCAATCATGCTCATCTAGAAGTGTCACAGCTTCTAGCTGTGACAGAGGCACATGGCTCTGTTGATATCATCTTCCAATATATGAGGAAGCTGGCAAGCAAGGAATAGTGGCCATAATCTGGAAGAGCTTGGAGGAATTGTGGGGGCTGATGTTCACATCCCGGAGTCAGAGGTTGGCACTAGAGCCAGCCAAGGAATAGCTTCACCAGAGGCACCTGGCAGAGACTCCAGGGAATGCATGGGGCAACAGAAAGAATTACTCCCTTCCCCTACCCCATTAGAGTAGAAGAGGTTATTAGCTTTCCCATCCAATGGCTCCTTAAGGATGACTCAGACTCCGTGGTGGTAGGATTGCAGATGAAACTCCTATACAGGTGGGAGGTAGGTAAAAACTGAAGTCTGATTTGCTTTTCCCTGGAGACCAGATCTACGTTGCAGTAGGTTCTCCGAGTTGCCCTGTGAACTGCACTACTGCTTGGCATTCCAAAGCTTGATACCTGCCTCTGCCTACTCTGGGCACTGCCCCAACACTACCTGTGGCCCAGGACTTGCATTGAAAGACACAAAAGACAGTGATAACTCTCTTCCACAGTGCCTGTTGTGGTTTCCTTGTAATTTCTGGGACTGTTTTAGAATGTTCTGGCCACTTTATCCCACAAAAATGGAGATAATCTGGTCCATGATTTTGTCCATGTCTAAAAGCCCCAGGCACTGGACTGGACTAGATTCTATGAGGTGATTGTCACAGAACTGGTACAATGGGCATCTCCCAAAGCAGGAGGAAAGATGTGGAAAATTGACCTCTAGCAGCTGTCATAGGATAGTTACTATCCCATGGGAGTTACAGAGCCTGCTGAAATACCAAAAGTCTGAAAGGAGAGCAAAAAATAGGCACCTGGTATTTTAAGATTTGAGGCTTGATGCAACTCCTGCTACAGATAATGAAGGCAATGGAAAGACTTCCAATGGGAAACAGATCTGGCCATTTTAATACATCTCAGTACACGAGTATTATTTTTAAGCAAAGAGACTAAAGTCCTGCTTCAAACAGGGCTCCTCCAAATGAGACACTACACAGCTCATTGCTATGGTGTAGGGTTGGTAGGCACAAACCATGATGCCAACGCTACTTCACCATAACTCATCACTACAGTGACGCAGTGTCTAAGAATAACTGTGTGCCACCGGGACTGCACAGTACCAGTAGATATTGTACAGTCCCAAATACATGTAGACATGCCCACCATCTCCCATTCATTTCAGTGGACAGCTTGAGAGCGAAGTCCAGGGAGAGACTGTGGATAGGTTCGAGAGTGTTTAAGACTCATTTTTTAAAGGTGCTGGAACATTGCTTTTTGCAGGATTGTACAGTCACAGTGACTCAAAGACCTGAGTCCCATTAAGGTTTCAGAGGAATATTTCCAAAGACCCTAGATATCAACATATGAAGATGCTTTCCTACTGGGATTTTCAAAAGCCTTTTCAAAAGAGGCTTCTCATCAGGTATCCAAAGACCTTAGTAAATCTGATCATTAGTTCTTTGGGAAAACAACAACAACAACAATCCCATGTCCTATTCTTGAGCCAGAAGCAGGAGGAAGAGCCTAGCATCAGAAGTGAACTTTGACCATCAAACCCAAATCTTGTCAAAACATACACAGTATCGCATTGGTTTAACAAGGCTAAATTGCCATAAAAACATGGCAACTGGGACTGCAACATACTGCCACCCCTTAAATTTCTACTTTTGTGTCCTATACCACCAGAAGCAGATCCAGGATTTTACAAAGGAGGGCAGGGGTAGAGGACCAGAAACTAGTGCTTATGGGGTGGCTGCCTCCCAACCCTCCCTCCCCGCCACCCCCACCTCCCAGAGGTAGGCAGACCATGCCACAGGATCAGTAGCCAGGGACTTGAAGTCTCAAAGGAAGTAAGAATTCCCCCTTCCCCTTCCCTTCCACTCACCCCTACCCCACCTCTGTCCCCAGAAAAAGGGAAACTCCAGCTGGGTGCATGGGAGCTGGGCATAGCGAGGAACAGCAACAGTGGCAGTTACAGGGCAAGTTTCCCCTCTGTACCTTGTCCCCTCAGGTGTTCCCTGAGCCCAGGACCCAGTCCCCCTCAGGTGTTTCCTGAGCTCAGGTAAGAAACCACCTGGCTGCCACTGCCACTGTCCTAGGCTGAGCCCAGCCTCTGCACAGCCCACCTGGAGCAGGACAGGAGTGACCCTCACTCTGAAGGCAGCAAAGATGCTGCTCCTACCACATGATCAAAAGGGGAATGCAGCTGTACTACTGGCCCCCCCTCTATATTTGCCCCTGTATATCACTGATTTCATTTTTGTGTGGTGCTAATTTTGTAGATAGCAGGGCAGCCTGCCAACTGCCTAGGCCATGAAAAAATGAACTCATGCCAGTAGGTTACATCAGATCCTTCCCTTCAAGGCTCTATTGGTTATTCAACAGTTCAGTACAAGTTCCACACACAGACAAGATCTTGACCCAGGGGCCCTGAACAGGCCTATTTGCAATGCAAAAGGGACAGCACAGTGTGGGGTACATTTGGGGGTACCAGGCTGTGGTGGTGAGTAAAGGACTCCTGCGTTGAGGGCAGCATGGTGTAAAACCATTTCTGCAGTCAAGTAAGATTTTATCCTGGGTGTGGGTTTGAGTCAGATTTAGAAAATTGGTGTTAAACCCCAAGATTTGAACCCTTGTTACTGCCATCCAAGACTTAGCAGAAAGGCTATAGTTATATTATGAAAAATATATATCAGTAAAAACATAGGTCAGTAAAAAAAAGTTTGGGTGTCAGTAAAAAGTTTGCAGATTGTCAGTAAAAACAATTTTCTTGGGTTTGCAATCCTGCCTCAAACATACCTAAGAAGCTTGCAGACATTACCCAGTGGTTGTATCTAAAGACATGAGCTGAGGAATGACAGAAAAACAGCACTACAGTCATCCAGGTTCCTTCCCACCAATGTCTCCTTCCTGGTCTTGCAGATGAAGAGGTAGGATAGAGCAAGAGGGAAGCTGACCATAAGGTTCAGGGACTTAGTGGGGTCATGGACAGAGTCATGGATGGGGAGTGCATATACTAACAGATGTGGAGAAAAGTGCAGTCAGAACCTCAGGAGAAATTTCCCAAGAAAGTAGTGAAGGGGCTGCAGCCTGGCACACTCAAAGTAGGTATATGTTGGGAGAAGCCCTGTGTTGGGATGTATCCTCTACAGGTTCCAGGTCAAGCCAGCTACTGACTTACTAAATCAACCCCATGCTTCCTACAGGTCTCCACCCTCAACTGAGCCACTGGCTAGTATTTATAATCACTGGATATAGGGGGTAGCTGATCAGTCAAAAGTGATGCAGGCTCTAACTCCCTGGAAATAGGAAAGCTGCATTTTCAGATCTTCCCCTTACGGGTTTGGCAGCTAGAACTTCAAAATCCATGCTTGTGCCTCTTTCCTCTCAAAATCCTCTGCCCACTGATACAGTGGCTCTGCCTTCAGCCTAACATATCTAACTGCCTTTCTTTGCTCATGAAGTCAGGCTGAAGGCAGGATAGATTTACACCTTATACACTAACTAAATCAGAGCTCTATAGCATCAGCTTTCATAAGCCTGAGCTGACTTATCAGATGCCATGGAAGGACATGCAAAAATAAGCGAATCAGAGAGACTAGCTGAAATATAAAAGTCAAGAAAGGGTTACAATAAGTAACAAACTCATATCCCGTAAGGGATCGCAAAAGTTAATCCAGGTAACAAGATAAGAATTAACAGTCCCTGTTTACACCATACTCAACACAATCCAGTCTGTGGCTGATTTTCTGCAGTTGCATGTCCAAGTTGGTTTTTAAAGTGTTGCTGTCTGACAACAGCTGTTGTGAGGTCAGGAGTGAAATGTCCAGGGAGATTAAAATGCTCTGCCACAGGCTTGTCTGTCAGATGTGTGTTCGTTCATTCTTACATGTGCAGACTGCCACATTTGTCCAATATAGACAGCAAAGGAGCACTCACTATAAGCAGGTGATAACATTGACAGAGGTGCAGGTAAATGAACCTTGGATATTATAATCCACGTTATTTGGTCCAGTGATGTATCTGCTCTGATCACACTCACCACTCCAACTTACAGTACAAGCTGAAAACTGTAAACACTCAAATCAAGAAAGTCAGACTCAGACCTCACTCCGTCCTGCTACACTTCCTGCTACACTACCAACCCCAAGACAAGAACAACAGACGCCCTCTGGTTGTTACCTAAAGTCCCTAATTTGAACACCTTAGACGTCTCGTTAATGAACTCTAACTCTTCTTGGAAAAGGATGACTGTCTCAGAGTAGTCATGAGGGGACAAACCTGTTCTGGCTTACAGAAAGACCCCCACCTCAAGCTGCATCACTCAAGACATAGATTACCTAACTTCTAGGCCTGTGCGAAACAGCTAAAATTCACTTCAGATTCGGCTGATTTGGGGGACAGCAATTTGATTTGCTGATTTGAATCACAGTCCTGATTTGATTCAGCCAAATCTGATTCAGAGATTCAGCTGCTGCCAAATCAGTCAGGCCCATCCCCCACCCACTCTCCCAGCCCAGCAGTGGCTGCTCCCCTCCCCCAGCCCCTAGTACTTACTAGCTTGGAGTCAGCTGCAACTCCCTGCTGCAGCCACCAGGGATTATCTGAATCATCAAAGCTCTTTGAATCTTTTCCAAATCTATCTGAAGAGCTTTGAATCAATTTGGACCTTTTAATTGCTCCCCTGATTTAATTCGGATTTGGAGATTCGGTCACCAAATCAGGCTGAATCTCCTTCATACTGAGTCACCACACGAAGCTTCACACAGCCCTACTAACTCCCATTCTCACTGAGACACCAAAACTTACAATGAACTCAGATGCAAGTTGTGCCATCTCATCAATATTGGTCATATTATACATGTTCTTTCACACCTGAGAAACTATAGGTGTGGTCAGTCTAACTTCGATAGTGGGTGAAATTCTGGAAAAAATTATCAAGAAGTCTGTTTGTGAGAATCTAGCAGAAAGCATGATGCTAAGAGATAGACAACATGGTTTCATTGTGGACAGGCCAACTTATCTCCTTCTATGGTCAAGTAATAAACCACTAAGATATGGGAGATGTGGTTGATATCATCTACTTGGATTTTAAAAAGGCCTTTGATATGGTTTCTCATGATGCTCTTATAAAAAAACTAAGTGAATATGGGCTGGCAGAGTTCACAGTCGGGTAGGTTGGGAACCAGCAATGGGGTCAAACCCAGAGAGTGTTAGTGGACAGGTGCGTATCATTTTGGTGGGAGGTGGCCAGTGGTGTCCCATAGTGTTCAGTTCTTGGCCCCATGCTGTTCAACATTTTTATCAACGATTTAGATAAGGGCATGGAAAGCACATTGGCCAAGTTTACAGACAATACTAAGTTATGGGGAAAAGTGGTCATGCTAGAGGGTAGGATGCAGATCCAAGCAGACCTGGACAAGCTGGAAAGGTAGGTGGAGTGGAACTGGATGCAGTTCAATAAGAATCAATGCAGAATGTTTCATCTGAGAAGTAACCAGCAGTGTGAATACAGGTTAGGAGGAGATGTCCTAGCCAGAACAATGGCTGAAGGGGACCTCAGGTTTATGGCTGATCACAGGATGAACATGAGCCACCAGTGCCTTGCTGTAGTCAACAGAGCTAATAGCATACTGGGATGCATTAGCCAATGCATCACAAGCAGAGCTAAGGAAGTGATACTTCCTCTCTACATGGCATTGGTGAGACCCCAGCTAGAGTACTGTGTCCAGTTCTTGGTGCCGCACTTCAAAAAAGGCATGGAAAATCTTGAAAGGGTCCAGAGAAAGGCCACAAGAATGATTAAGGTCCTGGAGGACAAACATCATGAGGAAAGACTAAGGGATCTGGGACTGTTCAGCCTGGGGAAGAGAAGACTGAGAGAGGACTTGATGGCTGTCTATCTAGTATGTAAGGGGTGAATATCAGAAGCCAGGAGAAAAGCTGTTCAATAGGGCGCCCCAGGGGAGGACAAGGAGCAATAAACCGTTAGAAGATGGTTTCCAGTTAGATGTAAGGAAGACCTTCTTTGATGTAGGTGACCAGAATCTGGAACAAACTTCCCAAGGAGGTCGGGCAGTCCCCAACCTCCAAAGTCTTCAAGAGAAGACTGGACGGACATCTTGCTAGGGTCATTTGATCTCAGCAGTATTCCTGCCCAGAGCAGGGGCGGGGGGTTGGACTCTATGATCTTTTGAGGTCCCTTCTGGCTCTTAATTTCCATGATTTCTAATTTCTATGATCATCTCCCACCCCAGTGAGGCACTGTTAGTGGAGTCTCCTCAAGGATTCATCCTTGGCCTAATGTAATTGTATATCTTTATTAAAAATGAAGAACAAAAAAAAATATAAACCTGCTGTTCATAACATTTATAAGCATGGAAAAAATTGGAGGAGAAGTAAATCATGAAAACAGTTGTTCTATGCAACTGACCAGTTAAGACAGCCTTGGTAGAGGGGTTTACTTAATCATTAATTTTGATAATGCTAAAGGCAAGCAAGAGGCTGCCTCTGTAGGCTACTGGTTGTGGAACTCCTTGGAAAGTGGAGAGGCCCAGGGGCCAGTCCCTCCTGCCAGGGTTATTTCTATTTTTCAACCAGTTACTGTCTAATGTAAAATGCACAAGAGCAATCTTTGAAGCAGGAGATATCATCAGGACTCCTGCCTACCAGGGAAACTGGCATAACGAGTAAGCGGTAGCCAGTAAACTACAGAGGCAAATTTCCAGCACTTTTCACGCATTTTACATTACAACAGTCACTGACAGAAAAATAGAAGCAACCCAGGAAGTGACTTGAGTCTTAAGTTTGGAGAGTCTCTGATGCATAAAAGAGCTTTAATCCTGCTCACCTGCAGGTCTTCAGCTTTCTGTGAGGAGGAAGAGGATGATAAACACAAGAAGAGTTGGGTAGTAACAGGCAGCAATCTAATGAGGGGACAAACACCAAGCACTGAATGGAAAGTAAGGCCCAGGAAGAAGACTCAAAAAAGACTCCAACTCTATGATCAGATCTATTGTCCTGTTGGGTGCTGGGAAGGAAGTGTAACACTAGCCTGAAGATTGCTATGGTAGTATCATCCCCCATGTATAAACAAATTACATGAGTAATGGAAGGTTTAATAAACCAGAAGAGATTAGCAAGCCTAGGAAATGTTAGGATATTCTCGTCCCTTCCGTTGTGCTAGCATGTACAGAGCAAAACTGAACTATTGTGTAAAATACACGGTTCCCATGGCAGCCAACAACAGCTCTCAGACCAATAGAAGCTCAGGTTGTAATCACACTCGATTAGTCTGATAGTATCATTTATAGTTGACTTAGAACTCTGTCCACTCTAATTAAAATGGAGATGTTTGTGAAAGCACAGAAGCACTATAAGACACTGGGGGATCAGCTCTGTAAGCCCCATGCCTGTGGAGCTGTCTTGCTGGTGAACGGCTTTATATTTTCAGTTGCGCAGGGCAGTTAATTTCATCCATCACCAGAACCAACATGAGTCATACTACATGCCTCCGACTTATGCAATGAGAGAGTGCTGTTAGAAGAGATTGGGGAATGAGGGTGCTTACTGCTTGACAAATTAAACTGCTCTCTTCCTCTCTTAAAAAAGGCTCTGGTTTCAGCAAATCCAGGAGTAGGTAAACAGGGGTAGTCAAAGCACTTTAGCAGCCAGGCATAGAAATTTAGTCCAGATTCTTCTCCTCTTATTTCTCATTCCAATCATGTCAGTAGAAAGAAAAAGCTATAAATAGAGCTCGTTCCAATTTATTTGTCAAAATGTTTCTCCCCTTCCCCCAAACAGAACGTGCCTATTCAATTAGCTGTCAAACTTTGTGAAAAAACGATCATTTCTTACAGAAATTTTTGAATTCCCAGAGAGATTTCTGAACTGGGCCTGGGAGCGTGTGCACCACATCAGTGAGATTCTGACCAACACCTAATTTGATTCTGGGATGACTATAACCACACAGATAAATCATCACTGGAAGGCTCTTCAGATGCTGTTTTTTGCTTTTCCTGTAATTTTATATCCATAGATGATGGCCAGCAAGGTTTGGTTCACAGTTAGCTCTGTCCAGTGTCTGCATCTGACAAGTGCTGTAGGACCAAAGTGATATATAGACACACCCATAAATTAGCCAAGCACATTGGCCCTACAGCATTTGTCAGACGCAGGCACTGACTCTGTCATATATATATACACATACATATACATACATACATACTCACCAAGATAAATTCTGGAAGATTCCTTTGCTGTAAGGTACTTTCACTCTCAACATCCAGAATGTGCCTTTAGTATGTGATATATATGAGTAAGGAAGTCAATACATACCTGAAAAAAACCCTACTGCTTCCACAGACAGAGCTGGGATTACAACATCCACCTGTATTTTATTCCCTTTCAAGTGAAGCTAGGCAACTTTACACCTCCAGAAAATGAAACATGGTACATCAAAGCAAGCCTTTCTTAGAGGCAAGTTTTCCACATGCCCAGATCCAGTTTCTTTGCAAAGGAGAACATGTGCTAGGGAGGGAACTCTTCTTCCATCAAGGGCAACTAACCCCCTCGGACAAATCCTTGCTCAGACAAATTTGGAGGGAGTGGATGGTTTTTAGTAAGGAAAATAATGAGGACTGAATTCACAGCTTCCTGATTTCCAGGAATCAGAAGGCATTGCTACAAAAAAAGCTTCATGAATTCCCTATTTGCTTTGCAATGAAATGGCAGAACTGGCAATTGCCTCTTAGACTGGGTATAGAGGCTGTTCCATTTCCTTTGTGGCTCCCCAGTAACACATTCTATCTGTGTAGTTGTTGGCCTCAGGAGGATTCTCAAATGGAAATTGGCTCCTATGTTGTTTAAGTGAATTTTTTAACCTAGTGTCCCTGAACAAAAGTGCCAAGAAAAGGGAACAGCTGCCTCTACAGCCCTAAGATCTACAGAAGCAGCCCTTACTCCAGATTTTCTGATGTCAGTGTGTTTGCAAGGAACTCATCTCTCCCTACCCATCTGACAGCAGCATAGAAAATCCCCATACAACAGACTGCAATTCCAGTACAAGCTGCTCTCCTTTGGATCGTCAGCCTGGCCCATGGGATTCACACTAATCACAGGTAAGATCAAGGAGACTCAGGTTGACACTTTGCTTGATGACTTGCTAAATGGAGTGTACTCCAAGGATTCCAAGGCCAGCCTGGATACTTTTTTAATGTGCATAATATGCCAAGAACATGTGCTTTCATACAGCACAGTGCTTTGACCCACCTAGGAATGCCAACAAGCACACCTAGGGAGGGACATTCATCCCACAAGAGAGAGAGCAGCATTGCTTAGCTAATAATCACTGCACCGCTTTGAGGCTTATAAGAGGGTTGGGAATGATTATCCTATCTGTACCTTTCATAGCATGGACCCAGACAAAGCTGAGAGAGACTGTACCATAATGTGCATGCTCAAGGGGCCTGAATTAAGGTTGCATAGACAAGCTTTCCTTTGCAACCACTCAAGAGTTCAATCTCTATGTATTTTTCACATGGAGGTGTCCTTATGTGCAGTACTATTTACAGTCTCTTTAAGGCTACTTTACACTGCAAGAGAAGTGTGTTGTAGCCTTTGTGTAAATGATAATCATTTTGTAAATGAGAATCAGGACCTAAGACATCTGCACAAGATGAAAAAATGTGAGGAATATATTAGTACAGTATCACTGGTTTCTGGGTAGACAGTGAAGTGTAAGCAGGCATTCTTTTTTGTACTTACAAAGGTTGCACTATGATCTAGAAAAAGAAGATCAGTGCAGTTCTGTTTAATCATTATTATGAAAACCTTCTTCATCCCATTTACTTACATTTCTCTCTTCAGTTTCATAACCTTTATGTTGCATTAAAATGGTTTTAATTTACTATTCAATCAAATCCACAAATATATTGAAATCTAGAGTTATAATTCTATTTCATGATTCTGGTGACTTGAGCATCACTCTCTTCAATTTAAGAACATCACTAGAATTCATCAGTGAATTACAGCTTCAGAATACAGTTATTTGCTTGCTTTATATAAAAATGTCTCCTACCTGGGCTTTCAATTTGCTGCAGCTGAGCTCCCTATCTGAAAGAGGCAAGACATTCTGCTTAAACCAAGCTGTATTGCCTCAAAAACAAGACTGTTTCTAAGAAGCTTGTTAGTTTGTCCATGAGTCATACTTGATGCAGGCTCCAGTTAATGTAAAGGATGCATAAGCCCTATATCCGTAAAAGCATCAGAACAACACCTCTGGTCAGAATACTTAAAATGCAAAAGACTTGTAGTTAGAAGAGAAATAAGAGAAGAGGCTCCCTGGAGACATGGATGTTCATTAGAAGTAATAAATGCAAACATAGGCCAGGAAAGCAGGAATTTGGACTGATTTTCCACATGGCTGGATCCAGGTCTTAACTAACTTTGGCTGGTGTCTATACACAGAGCATGAGACATACTGGAGAACAGCAGTTTAGTGCAAGTGGCATCCAGTTCAAAAATAGACCAGAGACACCTGGCAAGTATAATGGAGCTGTGAGTCAGGTCAAGAAGAGGAGGGGTGATACATGACACTATAGATTGGATTATCTTGCTAGGCACAGCCCTGATCAAGAGGTAGTATGGACCTGCATTATCACAAAAGTAGTGCCAGAGGAGATGCTATCTCAGAGGCAAATTCCCCACTAAGTAGTTTGCTGCTGGTCCATTGTAAAACATCCTAAGCACCTCCTACATCTTCCTGGCCAGTTTCCAACTGAATCAAAGCCCTACCCCATATCCTCCCATCTCAGTTCATCCTTACCATTTGCTCGAGGAAGGGAAGTAATCAGGTGCTTGAAGGATAGCTGCCATCCTGGCAGTGCACTTGAGGATGGGACTAAGACTGTCCAAGGCTAAAGATCCAAGCTTCACTAGACTGGAGAAGGTCTACTGCAACTGACTTGCATCCCCTTTCGGCTGTTGTTCCAAAGGAGCCTCTAAATACACCTAATAGAGGTCATATTTGCTTTTGCATGCCTAGGCTCAGGGCCTGAATAACCCACAAATCTGAGAAGCATAATTTTATTTCCTTGACTGAATCAGGACTCCAGGCCTAGGACAGGCCTCCCTCTCATAAGCTGGGCTGCCAAGGATAGTGCAAAGGAGAATTTTCTCTACGACTACAATTGCTTTACCCCAATTCATCAAGGAGGATGGCCTAGCGTAGATCTTACCAAGGATAGATCACTGGAGTCCTAGAGATGGTCATCTATGAACTGCAAACAGCTGTCCCAGAAAACGGTCCCTAAGATTAGTGTCTAAAGACCAGCCTGCTTGGAATTCTGGTTTGAAGGGTGTGGAATAAGCAGTCTTCTCTTTCTGGGACCATCAATACTTGCAAGGCAACAGATGCTAACTGGGGAAAGCCCAGCAGCCACGAAGAGGAGCCATTATGCCAGAAAGCCACTGTACTGACTGGGATGCCAGTCAGCAGGTACAAAGTCTATAACAGTGAGAGCCGTAAATGCAAGGGCAGGACAGTCAGGGGACCATGGTTCCTTTTGTAGTCCCAGGAGTGTTCTTGCCTTGGCCCTGCACTACCACCCACAGAAAGTGCCTATCAAGCTTTCAGTGCGAATCCAGTCACTTTTGGTCTCTGCCTGGAAATCTGCTACTGCTACTGTTTGTTTCCCAGCTTTTGTCACATTCTGCTTCCTTTTTCTGATTAAATAACATTGAAGAAGTCTTCGGAACAAATCCCAGATCCTGCATCCAGTTTGAGAAGCAGGGCTGATAGCGCGGGAGGGTGGGGTCTCTTCCTTGCAGGGGAAAGAACGCTAGCAGTGCTATTCCTGAGCCCTGCCCATCTCAGCCCTGCCCCTTGCTATTGCACATGGAGCCCCTATGACTCCAACTTTACTCCATGCTCAGTAAAGCAAATGCAAATCCAAACTCTTCTCTAGCTTAGGTACCCATCATAGCCCCATTACTTGCACACTTGCATCCTCACAGGACATGCAGCAGGTAAAAAAGCAATGCTCAGGGAAGCTAAGGACCTGGAATTTCAATGTATTTCAGAGCCTTAAGATGCAGGTAGAAGTGTTTTTGAAAATGCTGCTGGGCACTTTACTGCCTAAACAGCTGCCTAAGGTCAACACAGGATGTCTGACACAGAGGAAGGAACTGATCCCAGAACTGTAGAGCCTTACTGAGCACCTGAGCAGCTTCTCTACCCTAGAGAGCTACCAGAGGCTAGACAGGGCATGTATACAGACAGGGCTGGGAGGGCTACCACAAACAATTCTAACAGATTCCCACTGTGTGTGTGCACTGCATGCTGAGAAGTGTCATACAACTGCTATTACAGCATACCCAAGATTGAGAGCGCTGGGCCTGCACTGGTTGTGCAAAGAACAGCCGGTGTGACATTTTTTGACATTCAATGCATGCAGACTGAAGATGAGTAGGTAGGGTGCGTTCTCACAACACCCCTCCTGAGCATTGTCCTCACATCTCCTGAGACTCCAAACCTACTCACACTGTTAGTCTAAATGCGTCTCCCCACACCCTACCTTTCGTTACTGCGCCTAGAAAGCTAATAACAAACTCCATTGCTTATGAAATTGCAACAGCTCAGAAAATAAACACAGGGAGAAACATATCACTTCAGGTAACAGAAAAATATATTCCAGGAAAAGAAGTGTTCAGGACTCCTACTGAGGTGAACAAACTTATACAGCAGTCTTCAGGCTACCCTATGCCCCAAGAGCAAAAAGAGCAAGGCACTTCACCTATCAAGTTCTGACATCAGATGTGAAACAAACAACAGGAACTAACTACTTTAAACACAAGATCCTGTTTCCATGTTAACATCTTCAGTAAAGGCAGAGTGGAAAAAATAAAGCAGAAACACATGAAGCCGGAGCAAAATGGTCTCTAAATAAACTTATTTTTTCCAGAGAAAAACAGTGGCTGTTCAAATAATTTTCTACGGCTGGGGACAAGAAGAGAAGAGGTTTGAGATAAAGACTCTTCCTGTTTATATCATGTCTGACATGAATCAATCCTTTCAGTAGCTGCTATGCAACAAGCATTACCAAAATGACAGGGAGGAGAATCAGATTATTTTTTAAGTTGATTATACACAGCAATTATGTTCGCCACACACCAGAGTCTGCAAAGATGGGCTAGGAACGAGGAAAGAGCTGTGACACAATGGATGTCAGATGTGGGACGCTATGGCCAGGGCCAACAGTTATAACAAGGAACAAGAAACATTTCTCCCCCACTGAGGGACATAGTTATATTTACTGAAATATAGAGATATTGAGGAACAGGCAAACAGTGGCAATCAGGAAATAGCAACAGACTGGTGTCCTGCTTCTGAAACCAAAGCATGTTGTACAGGATTAACTTCCCATCTCAGAGCTGCTAGGCTCAGGAATCAGGATGACCTTGACAGCATTTCCTTAAATCCCCGCCTGTGTAGTTACCATTGGCTTAGCCTGTACCATTCTTTCTATGGTCAAAACGGGGACAGCTGAAGGGCTGGATTCTGCCAGTTTATTCACAGAAGATGATACCTTATGTATTTAAAATCAATGTGCCTACTCCCAGAATAAGTTACTTTGCTTAGTATGAACAAGGGTGGCAGAAGCCAGAATCGAACTGTAAATATAAGATTCATCTCCTTTGGTCCCTGAAATACGCAGCCCAAGCTGGGTATTAACAAATAAGGATTATCCTATCTTTGATTTAAACACAGCAGCATTCTCCCCTTCCCCATACATATGACTAGGTAATGCCTGCCTGGACAACTATCAAAAAATTGTGCTCAGTTTAGTTTGCCATCAATTGCAGACCAAGTCATGGACCATTGGAAAAAGAATTTCATCTGTAAGAAGCCAAGTAATGGTACTATTATTGACATCAGTCATTCTGGTCTTATGGAAAAAAGTTCTGTTAAACAAACTTGGCACTAATCATTTGGTATTGGTGCAAGTTTTGTGGATGAAGGTTACTACTGACATAATAAACTTGAATGTAGACACTTGACTCAGTACCCATAAAACACTGATTAATGCATAAATTAGCACTGCTAAAAAATGAATATAGATTATGTTTACTTTTATAAAAATCTGGCTTGCTGATAGATCTCAATGTAGCTTTAAATGGGGAAGCAGCTTGTACTGGGAATTCTCAGGCCTATACTTTTCAGCACGGGATAGGTCAATTCTACATTGATGGCTACAGGTTTAATACACTGAATTTAATCAAACATCATGTATTTTACAATAGTCAAGTGCAAGGTCCTACTCCAGAGACAAAGAATGTCGATCATACCTGCCGGTATATTCCAGGTCACTGTACCTTAGTGACTCTGAGGGCCCTTCTACACATGCAGGTAGAGGTGTGATGAAAATGGGATATAATGTATAATCCACACAATCATGTCTTTTACCATGTCACACGTGCCTGGCAGAAGGTGTGATCATGAATCAGATCCCATCATGCCTTATTGTTGGTGCAACAGGTGCCTGATCCTAGGCTCCCCCTGCACCAGCAAAAAGCCAGTTTTCATGGCTCTGAGCCCCCTCAGCTGTGCCCCTGTGGCTGGTAGATCATAGCAACTGCAGTCTTCCAGCTCCAGGGGTGCTTGGGACACCTTCATGGCTGGGAGCCCTGTCAGCTGATGGGGCTCCCACCTGGAGGGCATGTGCTGTAATGGGACAACACTTCATAGGACATGCTTTGTCTCCTGCTACCAGAATTTTTATTGGCATCATTCACATGGTTGTACTAGATCCATTTAGTCTTGGCCTGGCACTGCACCCAGTCCCTGTTGTGGCCTGAACTTGCATCTGTGTGCAATGTGTTTGGACACATCCCTGTTGTGGTGCCCTTTGTGGAGCTGGGCATGAGTTTCTTGCTCACCCCACATGGCAACAAGATTCCTTATCTCCCCATGACTCCAGTTGTGTGACCAGGATTGGGCACTGGTGGCAGACAGGACAGGGTCTTCCATGGTCCATGCTGGTGCCCATGGAGTCTCAGCACCCACAGGAGGATGAGAGTCCAGCTGAGAGAAGATGGATGGATGGATGGATGGATGGATGGATGGATATAACTGCAGGTCCTGGCACATGACTCTCCCTCTCACTCCAGCTGGGTATGGTCCCTGCTCCAGAATGACTGGATCTCCACTGGCCAAGCCACCCACACAACCTCAAACTTTTCAGGGACTTCTAGCAGATGCCCCCACGATGCTGGCAATGCCCCAAGCCCCAGCCTGGAAATTTCCAGTATCCTCTGGCTGCAACAGAGGCAGCTGGCCATGCCTCAGCTGCTCCTGAAATTTCCAGGTGTGTCCACCTGCTTGCCCCAGCTTGCATATTCATTGTTTCCCCTCCCTCAGCCCTAGTACTCTGGGGCCCTGTAACTGAGAACCAAAAAACCTTGCAGCACCCCACATGCACATGGCTTGGATACCCGCTGGCAATGCCCAAGCCATGGAGGTCACAGGGTCACTTCCATGAAAGCCAAATCCTGATGTTTTGCACGCCACCACTTCAACTCTCCAGAGGCCAGCTGCTGGCACTGGTGTTTACACTGGGGTCCAGATCACAGAGTGCCTGGTTCTGGCCTCAAACCAATGATGTGTAGGTGCCAGGGTCAGGGTCCAAGAGGCTATGCCTGAGCACGGGGGCTCTCCTGGGCTCAGTGTTGGGGTCTCTGTGTATGTCATGGGGTACTTTATAACAGGGTGTCCCAGGGCTCATGCATGGGACAAAATGCCTCACTCTCCCCATCGCCTGCCTGTGGCTGGAGGTAGGGCCAAGGAGATGAGTAGGCCTGTGCAAGTTGACAGCGACCCGATCTGGCTTTGGCTCTGGCCGCTTTGGATGGCCCCGATCTGATCCAGAGCTCTGGAACAGGCTTCTGCCTCAATCCAGCCAAAGTGGTTCTGAAGCTTCAGAGCCGCCTTGGAGATCTGGCCATAGGGTATAATGGGGAATCAATGAAATATTTACAACTTTGTTTTTTGTCCAATTTGAATGAAACTTGCAGGGATGGTAGCCTCTGCTAAGAGCATAAAACCTGCCAAGGTTCAAGAAGATTGGTGCAGAGAGTTTGGGACAACTGTACCCCAAACATTTCAAAACCAAACTCATGTCACGGCTGTGTGTTACAACACAGGGGGGTCAGAACTGCAGGGGTGGTAGCTCTTACTGAGGCCACAAAGCCTGCCAAATTTCAAGGAGATAGGTGCAGGGGGTTGGGAGGAACTGCACCTCAAGCTGCGCACAAGCAAAACTTGTGCCATGGGTGACACTGCGTGTGCTAAGGTGCAGTGGGGTGACAGCTGGAGGAATGATAGCCCCTGCTGCAGCCACGACACCTGCTAGCTGTGGAGGAGATTGGTGCAGGGAGGTTCTGGGGCCCTGCACCCCGAGCTGCTGACAGACAAAACTGTGTCTGTGTCTTGGGGCAGTTGATTGTATTAATTCTTTTCTCTCCTTAGCCTGGTTTTGTAGGTGCTAATTGATGCTCATTAAGTCATTACTTATATTGAGCTGGTCCCTGAGTCCCTGGTCCCTGAGTGAATCATGATTGATTGATTGGTAACTGGGAACACAGCAGCTTAGCAGCCAGGCCTGCAGCAGTGTTTCTCCTCCATGCCCTGGACAGACATGGTCAGTCCCACAGCACCCATGGCATCAGTTTTGCTTGTTTGCAACTTGAGGGGCAGTTTCCCCCAAACCCCTGCACTGATCATCTTTAAACACGGCAGGCTTCATTCTCTCTGCAGAGTCTGCCATGCCTGAAAATTTCATCCAAATCAGACAAAAAACAACAAAGTTATAGATATTTTATTGTTTCCCCATTATACCCTATGGCCGGATCTCCAAGGCGGCTTCGAACCGCTTCGGGAAGCTGAAGCCTCACACAGCCCTAGAAATGAGTTGTGCTTTCTCAGTGCTGAGACAGCCTGGGAGTGAAGCCCGTTAAGTGCTCAGCCAGAGCAGATGAGCATGGGCCAAGTACCAGAGCTCCTCCCTGCGAGGAAGGGATAAAAAAGAGAGCCACAAAGGCTGGGATTGCCAAAAGACAGTGATCTAACTTTAATCAATAGGGAAACAGTCCATAAGTACAATGCAATAGTCTAACCCAAATCAATCTCAATTGAGTGTACATCGCACCAGGTTTACCTTTGGTCACTTGCACAATTTTTAAACCAGTCTATGTGCACACTGTCATAGACCAGTCTAAGCATAACATCTGTACGTGCCCCAGGGTCCTGTGCAGTGGAACGCTCTCCTTTCACTTTCACGGGACAGTCTGCTCCACAGTGTGAGGAGAGGGGAGCCCCAAAGAAGAAAAATGGCCCCACCTGCATTGCAAAGAACTCCGCAGGGCTCCTTCTTCACCCAGTGTTTCAGGGGAGTCAGCCAGAACTCCAGGATAAAAGGAGAGACGGGGCAGGCAAAAGAGAAACACAGGAAACAGGAAGAGACTGACTCAGGCAGTGAGATGGCAGGGAGAGCCGGAGGCACTGAGGAAGCAAGGGAGACCCGGCTTAAGCGAAGCAGCTCGGTGGAGGGAGGTGCTGGGGAGCAAGCCCTGAGGGACACACCCCAGAGAAGTGTGGGGAGGCAGTTAGAAGGTACTGTAAGGACCCTAAAGCAGGGCTGAAGAAAAAGGGTACTGCAAAGTTGGGACTATAAGGACAGAAGAAGTGCCAGTGTGTTTTTTTGTTCTCCTTTTCGTCAGGGTGAGAGGAAAGTCACCCGGGATAGTGCTTTTACAACTATCAGGACAATAAGTCAGAAAAGGTCTGGCTAGGATTACTGGCAGGTCTGTGCCAGGTGCCAGCTGGGTGAGGTACAACCGGACCCATCGGGGATACTGAGTGGCCAGACTTAGAGACCCGAGGAGCATTTTTTTTTTTTTACTGCTCGAAGGCATATTGCAGAGACAACTGAATTACCACGCGGTGGAACGGGCGAGGGTGTAGGGGTTGGTGGAGCCCTCACTAAACTAAGACAAATTGTAAGAGCCAAAGCGTCAAGACCCACGCGCCCCGGCATTCTATTTTCTCCCATAACAACAAGTCATGCCAGGCGAGATCACAGACGTGTGGAGGGATCATCAAGATGTCGCAGTGGACTTCAGCTTGTTAGTCAAGGTGCCAAAGTTGTCTTAGTGTAGAAGATAGAGTCAGAAAGGAAGAAAAGGGGGAAAAAAAGCAGCTCAAACAAGTGATGAGCTCCAGAGATTGACAATACCTAGACCAATAAAGACCAGCCTCTACCACAGATAGGGGCAGGACTTTTAGGGGAAAGCCCACCATTGGACATACATGTTCCACTGTGGCTGGTGGTCTGTGGGTGGCTGAAGGTGATCAGAGGTCGGATATGTTCTCATGAGGTTAAGAGCCATCTTCCAATGCAAACATTTCTCTAAGTCTGGTGTCCAGACCTGGAATGGTCTGGTCTAACAGGCTATCCGTGAGTAACATTACGTTTGGATTTTAAATGGATTATTCAGCGTTTTGAGTATTAAAACAGCACTGATCAAGCAGTACTCCCCAGGATCATGGCCCTTTTGAATTAGCTGATGGGTATAGACAGTTCATGGCCCAAAGAACAGGTAGTTATAAGGCAGACAGTGACAGGAAGAAAAGCAGAGGCGCAGACAGGCGGTGCATCTTGTCAAAAATCCTGCATCGGGTCCACAATAGTGCCAGGAACAAAGGCCAGGGATTTCCATTACCAGACCAGCACACCCCTGCCAGCCCCACGTGCCGGTGACTGCATTCTAGGCACCATATGTGAAGACTAAGACAATCCTAGCTAAATACCTAGAAGCTCCTGAAGTATTGCACAGCACAATGCTGAGATGTGTGTGCGCACCTTAAATGTAAAATAGCGGCTCGAAAAATTCAAGTAGTCTCAACAGAACCATAGCTTCTTGGTGGGGGAAGGAAGGAAACAGAATTCCCTAACAGTGTGTTAGTCTGGCCCTATTTTCTGTCTCAGAAATCTGCAAAGACTCCAAAAGTCACTGTGTGCAAATCAAAGTAAATGCATCAAAAGAAAAAATAAAGAAAGAAGAGTCTTCAAAGGCATCCAGGCACCAAGCCAAAGCAATTTTATATTTTATCATTTCTGAAAGAGAAAATCCTACCACTTAGGCCTGGATCTCTCTGCATGAGACATGAAACAAGGTGAGGGCAGCCTCTACTGCATATTATTTGCCGTAGTAAAAGCCAAGCTCTGATAGGGAAAGAAACCTGGTGTGAGGGTGAATAAGTATAAATACATTGGCTTCAGCAATGACCCCAAGAATGGAAAATAATCAGCTGGGCTCCTCATTAGGCCTCAATATAAGAGTTAGGCTCCTGCCAGCAGAGGGAGGGTTTTTTGACTGCATTGTCCACAGGCTCCAGCTCAGGAAAGTATTTAGATACGTGCTTAACCTGGTGCACTTGTTTAAGCCTTAGTGGGATGTAAGTGCTGGAGTATTCTGCACAGCAGTGCCTTACTGACTAAGGGAATATGTGGCAACAAGGTGTTCACAGAGAGGGGGCAGTCTGATAGGAGAAAGCAGGTTATACAGAAAGCAATGATCTAAAAATCATCACCAGAGGATCAGAAACTTCAGGGCAGGCAAGAACATCAAATTTGCCAAAGCTGGGAGATTTAAGTACTGGGAAACAAGGGGTGGGTTCCTACTTCATGGAATCAGAAAAAAAACAGAGCTGTGAAAAACCTGTTTATTCCCGTTCAGCCAGTACCTAGTTGGCCAATGCCAGATTGCTCCTTACAATGTACTGTCTAGAGCACTGGTGTCCAATTTTGTCAGCTCATGGAAAACACTACCAAGGCTTTTCCTGTCAAACTCAGTTTTATATTTCTTGCAACCATGAAGGATACTGGGCAGTCTTGCAGAAAAAAAAATAAATGTTACATGGGCTGGATACCCCTTCTTTAGTGCTGTGCCCAACCTACTTGGAACTAGTCAAAGCAGTAAGGTTTCTATCAGTCCCACAATTCCTTCTGAAATGCAATTAATTCCTCTGATCTTTCCTCACAAATAAATCTTTTCAGCTCCCTTCAAGGAAGACATTCAATTCAGTGAAAATCTCAGTGAATCTTGTGTCTTAAGAGACCTCTCTAAAGGTACCAAGTGCAACCTGTAAAGGAGTTTTCAAACCTCACCAGTTCTGGATTTTAAGAAATAAGCCTCCTTTGGCATCAGCAGTAATAGTTATCCCCTAGTATAACTTGCGCTAGTATGCAGCCTCTCAACACATCAGCACACACATGCCAAACACTCATTCTAACAGTGTCACATTGATCTAAACAAGACCCTGTCAAAAAAAGCCAACAGAAAGTAGAGAACAAGACAAACACCCTAATGAGTCATAGATTTAAAAATGAGAAGGGACTATTAGATCAGCTAGTCTGACTTCCTGTCTACCAGGAGGCCAAACTTCATCTGATGACTTCTGTATTAAGTCCAATAACTGTTTTTAACTATAAAGTATCTTCCAGAAATGCATCTAGAGAAATGCATCTTGATCTGAAGGTGTTGAGAGAACAAAATATCTCTTACTTCTCAATGGTTGAATCACTTTCTCTCTTAAAAAATAAAAAAAACACCTCATTTTACATCGCTATCCATGAGGAGGCATGGAGGAGAGAGTCCTCTAGTTCCCTTCTGAAACCTGCATATATGCAAGGCTTTCAATTCATTTTCTTTGCAGACAGGTCTGAAGTATCTCTAGGAGTGACCCCTCTTCTAGGATCTCTAGGAGGATCCCTCTTCCTGCCACATAGGAAATACTAGATTCCAAAAGATAATTTAAATGGTTTGCAGTCAATGGGTTGAATATGTACTCAGGGGCTAAATTTCACACAAAGTAACTCATTAAAAACTGACTGGCCAGTTTGCTTCCTTAGTTCTCACGGCCCCTTTTGTTTGTGAGTATTCAAGAGCCTCCCCTTACCCTTACAAGGAAGGATGTGAAAAGCCAGTGCACCATGAACGTGTAATGCAAAAATACCTAGAAGGAGTTCCTTGGGCCATTTTGAAAAGCTCTTTCATTTCAAATTGAGGTGGAGGTTTGAAGCAGATGCTGAGCATTTGTGAGAATCATAATCATCATATGATACATCTCTTGTGCTGACTTTTAGGTATCTAGGATCAAAAGCATCTGCATGTCAAGAGCTTGGTGATTATGGGTGCTCATAACTAAAACAATATACTCACAATTTTGCAGTTTTCATCTGAACACTTGCCTACTGTTTTAAGTTTGAGCCTATTGTCATGAGTCATGTAATTCATGTCCAGTCAGTTTCTGAATCACATAGATGACAGCCCCACCTACCCCATTCCCTCATCTCAAGCACTTACAAGCTCCCAAGCACATCAAAGCAAAGGCACCATTAGTTTGGGGATCCAGGAGTAATTCTAATATATTGATTTATTTATTTGTTGTTTCTCATACATATATTTTAAGAAAAAGACTATTAAAAAGGAGATATAGTGAGTCCATAAATTAACCAGAGAGAGCTGAATTGTTTTGTGAAGTACCTCTAACAGCTATTTGTACAAACACTGTATCTAAAGTCTAACAGGAAATGCATGTCATTCTTATATTAATCTTATGCCAGTTTGTGGGTTTATATTTTATGTTATTTGTGAACTACTAGAAGGTACAGCATAAGGATCTATCTAGAATTACATCCAAACAGTGTATTATGGTTATAGTATCAAGCACCCAGAAGCTTGGAAGTGCCAGGATTAAGACTGGTTCAGCAAAATGAAGCAGTGGTTCCTATAGCAGGGGTGTGACCACTTCCATCTAAGCTGCACCTGACCCTGCATGCTACCAGCACTGTTTCCCATGGCCCATTAAATCTATAGCTCCTGCCTCTATGTCCTGACCCTTGATTAAGAACGGACTGCCATCTGCCATCCTGATCTTTGGCAGCTACTTTGGCTCCTGTCTGCCAGAACTGTCTAGTAGTAGAGCCAAGGCCCTCAGATAGCAAGCAAAACTCAGGCAGAGTTCAGAAACTGCATTCAGCAGTCTGGAAGACAAGGCAGGGTCAGGAGAGACCACAAGCTGCTGCAACCATCTAGTTGCAAACTAAAAGCTCTGTGTGTAATGCAGCAAAGAACAGGTGGTAAGGTAGTCCCTTAAATGAGTCCATAGGGGAGCACAGGCTGGTTTAGGAACTGGAATAAATTGCTCATTAAGCTGGGGAGCACAAACTAACCTTTACACAGACTTTAGCTCCTGACTTCTGGTTAGTACCCTGGAGTGTGTCTTTGCCTCCTGATCCTAGGAAAACCAGAGGTGTTATAACATTAACACTGCTAAGCGATCAACGTAAGTCTATGCTACTGGGGGCCAACAGTTTTGGCAGGCATGCCACAAATTCATTCTGCTCCATCCTTGAATGCCTCTTTGATCCCTTTCCTTTTCCCAGTTTTCTGCACTGTTTTCTGCTTCCTGCCTTATCTGCTACTGTGCTGCCTGTCCCCTCCCTGGTCTGCTTCATGCCACACACAAAGTCTGCTCATGCCATTTGTAGCACGCATGCTCAAGTTGGCCAACCCTGGTCTACACCATAATCCTCAGTACTCCAAGGGGTAGGGTCATTCCAGTCCTGCTTGCCTGCCTGCTCCTCTTCCATATTTTCTGTGCAGTTCCCTGGCTTTGGTAGATGTCCTGACAGCAGTCATCACAAACTAGAAGATGGAGCTTCATATTTTTCTGAAAATTGAGTTGTGTTTAAAACTGTGTCTCTTCTGCCTGGAAAAAGTAACACCCACTTTTGCTTGTAAAATGGCACCTTTTGCTTGAGCAAAACTGCAAACAAACCTTCTTGCAAATGTAGTTCGAGTTCTCAGGCAACGCCTAATCACTTTTCTGTGCAAAGAAGTGAATCTGCCTAACATCTGTATTTTCGTGCAAGTTAAATTATTCATTTACTCAGAAAACTTGTGTTCTGTACCAAGTTACCATAGTTACTGATGCATACATTTTTAGTTCCACACTAATGACTGCCACAGCCTTTTGTTTATGCGAAGAAGCTGTGTAACCCTGAAAACAAAATAAAATGACGTACTAAGGAATTTAGGGTTCCAGGAGCAGACATAATGAATCAGCTATCAGAATTATCAGGCTCAGATTAAAATAATCTGACCCCCTCGTCCAAGCAAAACCACAGGACACCCCAAATCAGACATGCAGGAAGTACTTCTAAATCAAGGGGTTGAATAATCTTATAAAAACTGTCATTGTGCCCTTCTGCTTGCAGAAATTAAAAAGCCTGCAAATTGGTAGCTGGGGAGGAAAAATGAATCCTGAAAGGTCATTACTGGTAATGGCAAAGGGACGTACACAGGAGCTTTCTGAGAAGTTCTGCATAGCTGAGTACTTACCACCCTTGGAGCATAGACTGGTAGGAGAGCAGAGACTAGAGAGGTATCACATTTATTTTCAAATACTTTGTTAAAACGGAAGAGGAGGGGGTTGCAACCTACCATATAAACTCCATTAGCAGGTCATTTCTTTCCTCTCTGAGAATTATGTTAAATATCATTGTAAATGTCCCTGTGAAATATCTGTTCAAGCTATTTTCTAATAAAACATTAATATCTCATGTTCTCTGGAGTCCCTCTTGAATCTTACACCCCAGGCCACCCCTGCTTTTCAGACAGAGGACCTCAGACAGTTAAGGATGGTGGGAAGCTCACCTACAATTCGCAGTATCAGGCTAGGTTAGCCACATTGTACCGTGAATTCTCTTTCTCATGTCTGCACACAGAGGGGGCTGTCTAGTGAAGCACGGGTGTCCCAGGCACCCCACCCATAGCTTGTTGAGAACAATTTGCAGGGCACCAAGTGGGACTAGGGCTGCCAATTCTGACTGAAGCTATTCCAGGAGATTTTTTTTCCAACATGACATAATAACCTATTAAAATCTCCCAAATTGCTTTCAACAGTCACCAGGAGATTGGCACTGGTAGACTCCTGATCAATCTGGGAGGGCTGGCAACCTCACCTGGGACAGAGGCACCAAGGAGTAGGCCAGTAGGGATTATCATCTTTTGTTTTTCAGGATTTGACAGCAGCAACAAAGGCAATGATGGAGACCAGGGCCCTAGTACACATGGCATAGCCCAGAGACAATCACATCAGAGAGATCACAGGCTACTTAGAAAGAACAGTTAAAAGGTAGGAATAGAAAAATGTAAAGAAAGGAAAAGATTACCTACAAAACGGCAGTGTGGGGAGGCAGTTAAGAAGGCCAACGGTACCCTGTCGTGCATCCATAGATGCATCTCGAGCAGGTCCAGGGAGGTGATCCTCCCCCTCTATGCGGCACTGGTCAGGCCGCAG